>CM060886.1:143068233-143425733 GCA_030762935.1 Hymenopus coronatus | reverse complement strand
CCACCACCACCACCACCACCACCACTACTACTACTACTACTACTAATAAACATAATAATAATAACCAGAGCTTTAAATGCTTAAGCTTTGCTTACGTCCTCGAAAAACGATAATGTATGATTGTATATTGTATGAGTATTTGTTCCGCAACCAGTCTACTAGCATATTCGCTGTGCCCGGTACCATATGCTCCCTTCTGTTGTTCCTTGCTTTCTGAATAAACCATTTAATGAAAAGAACACTACTCCGTCTTTGTCATGAAAAATACGACCAAGAGGAATAGTTTTAGTTTTTGAACACTGTCTGGTGTGGACTGGGAAAGACATAAGCATTTTCGATATTCTTATGTTTCTTTTCAGTGTTGCCAATTTGTAGCCGTGTTCTTTTACAGTGCTCTAAATTAATATAAACAGTGCATGTAAACAACATTTATTTTTGTTTAAGAATGTAATGGTAAAGGACTTATATAATTAACAACCACCTCTTTGCTTCAGAAGATTTAATCACTGAAGATTCTAAAAGCAAGTTGCCCATTTATTTATGCTTAACATTCAACACTAGTATTTGGACAACAAATTGGTAAGTATTAAATTGTCAGCAGCTTACATTCGTTACAGCAGCTAATGTAACACATTTAAGAAGTGAAATCGACCTTATTATCCACTACGGGGATTCTAGAAGTATTGTAATGCATTCATTTTGAAGGTAGTAGGAGAGGACAGTGGTGCACGTGAAAGAAATCCTTTTTATTGTATTTATTTCAAAGAAATGATGCAAGGAAACACTGCTTGCTAATATAAAGTGAAACAGGTGTTATTAACCTGAAGCCGCGATGTTATACTACGTTTTGAATAAATTCATTTTAAAGATGCAAGGAAAGAAACATTTTGCAAGTGAAAGGAAATTGATTGCATGTTTTATTGAACCTTAAAACAAAAAATCTGATGTGTTACACTCATATGAGTTTCTCTAGCTACTCTACAACAAACTTCTTAAGAAAGATAATTCTTCTTCCAACACCACGCTAATCGAGATAAGCATTAGCGTTAGTTAGTTCCTTATAAGTAGGATGGAACTAAGGGAATGCTCTAGGCTAACGTGAGTGTCAAATGTTTTAAAAGCTGTCGTTATGCGATTGTCATTGCAAGCTGCTTCTTTGCGTTGTCAGGAGTAGAACAAAAGAAAAACGAATACTTCCTTCTGAGAAAAGTATAAGTACTTCACAATTGAAACTAATAACCAGGAATACCTCGAAGAAAATGTACATGGCATAACTTGTAATTTTTAACAAGATCTACATTTTTTGTAAAGTAAGTTTTTGTATCTCTTACGATTTACTATTTATGCCAAATTAAGCAAAATTCATCCAGATTAAGTAGGTCTTTCGAAGCTAGTCCCAGAAAATGCAAGATATACATTTTATTTGTGATAGAAATTGCTTTAATAAGTGGGATTTTAATCAAAATCGTTAGTCATTTTTAAGAAAAACAAAATTTTCAAAAAATTTTCTATGAAAGGGTAGTTAGGGATTTTGTTGAAAATCTTCGTGTCGCATCCTTGGAAGAGACCAAACTTAAATACCAAGTTTGGTGTTTAACGATCTTTTCGTTTTTGTGCTATGCTGTCCACACACACACACACACACACACACACACACACACACACACACACACACACACACACCCACACACACACACACACACACACCCACACACACAAACACACACACACACACACCCACACACACACACACACACACACACCCACACACAAACACACACACACACACACACACACAGAGGACCTGTTTCTGAAAATATGTATTTTGGATTTAGGGGGTCCTAAAACATATATTTCCGGTGAAAACTCAACATCAAATTTTTAGGTGGAATACATTACTTCTCTACCCCTATGTACATTGTACGTACGGGGCTAGAAAAAGTAAAAATAGAGCTGAGAAATTATTAGTTTTTAATAACACATTAAGGTGAGGAAAAGCTGTATAAATGGATTTAAAGATGTTTTAGAGCTGTTAAACTAAACCTTCACGTACATTAAATACCTCCGGGAAGTTGCTGCAGGTAATTCTAGCCTCTAAGCGGGTTTTCTTGTGTATACAACAAATGAACTATTTGTTTCTAAAGTTATGTTTATGAGGATAACTGTTGTGTCCTATCGGTTGGCGATCCTCTGCCCCACTAGGAATGCCACGTTCGGTCTTACTTATAGAGGGATTTTATATTCCATCCAAAAATTCCATACAGAGATTTCACCGGAAATACAGGGTGACACATTTCTTTCATTAATAACGTGTTATGCTAGCGACAACTTATTATACCTAAATTGTAGAGGAATTTTGGGAGATTATTTACCTCTATAGTAAATGTCCTCCATCCTGCATAAGACACAACTCAACACGTCGTACTGGCCACTCGTTGGAGGACTCTGTTGTCAATAGCTTGAATCTCCTTTGTGATGTGCTTCAAATCGTCCAATGTCTGGGGACGTGTGGTGTAAACCCTGTCTTTTAAGTAACCCCATAGAAAGAAGCCCGGCGTTATCAAATCCGGAGATCTCGGTGGCCACAGGTACCTGGAAAATATCATGTCGTCAAAGAAACTTGCAATTAGGTTCATGGATTCATTTGATGTATGGCATGTAGCGCCATCTTGCTGAAAATATCCTTGACTCAGCTCTACATCGTACTGCATTTTCATGATGACTATAAGAACAAAATGTCGAAACAGCTGCCAACAATGCAATTAGGAATAAAACATAAATATCTGCGCATCTAGTGACAAGGAATCGAAACTCCAGAACATTCTGCTTAATTTGGTGCTAAAATGGGGTCATTGAAAGAATTTCCATCGGAATAATTAAAGAAAGAAATGTGTCAGTTCTACATAAATCACTCTGTATATATTTTGAGGTCTTTTGAGTAAAAAAAAAAAAAAAAAATTCTGATGTGTTCCATTCGCATGACTTTCTGTACATCTCTGAAACAAATTATGGTCAAAAACCTTATGCAAAATAGCAGAAATAGTCTTATTACTTTCTTACTTGTAAGCAGAAACAAAATAAGGGAGTACCATAAGTTAAAGTGACAGTCAAAAGGTGGTTGCTACGTGACTGAAGTTCCTTTGTTTGTATGGACAAGGGTTGACAAATTCCTGTATGAGAAAAGTTTTTAAAGCTGAAATCAAAAACAAGGAATATCTAAAAAACGATCAACCCCACGAAAAAAATGAATATAATATAAAATGTGTTTTAACGTGCTCTACATTTTTTTTGTCGTAAGGCTTTGTCCATCTCTTATTGTTTAGCAGTTATACAAAATTCCGTAAAATTCATCCAATATAAAGTGGTCTTCAGAGGCTATTCCCAGAAAATTCAAGATATACATGTATACATAAAATGTACATTTGTCAGGTAAATATATTTAATATAGGATATTTTAATCAAAATGATTAGAGCCATTTTGCGAAAATAAAAATATTCAAAAAGTTCCATGTAAATGATAGTTGGGGGTGGGGGATTGTTTTTTGAAAATCTTCTTGTCGCATCCTGGGAAGAGACCAAACTTAAATACCAAGTTTGTTATTTAACGGTCTTTTCGCTTTTGAGTTATGCTCTCCACAGACACACACATACGCATACACATGGACCTTTTTCCAAATATGCTTTTTTTATTCAGGGGACTCAAAACATGTATTTCCCATGAAATCTCGGTATCGAAATTTGGGGTGCATTATAATACCTTCTCTATACACTATGTATATATTACGTGTAGAGAAAGTAATTATAAAAATGTCGTGTGTGTATCTGTGGACAGCATAGCTCAAAACTAAAAGACCGTTTAATATCAAACTTGGTATTTGAGTTTGATATCTTCCAAGGATGCGACACGAAGATTTTCAAGAAAATCCCCCCTTCACAAACTATCCTTTACATGATGGAAACATTTTTAAAAATTTAGTTTTTCTCAAAAATGGCTCTAACGATTTCAGTTAAAATATCGTAAAATGTGTATCTTGAGAATTCTCTGCTAATAGGCTCTGAAGTTCTCTTTATTCTGGATGAATTTTGCTGAGTTTTGCATAACTCATTACACAAAAAACGTAGATCTCGTTAAAACACACAATTTGTCATATACCTTTTTGTTGGAGTTGATCGTTTCCGAGATATTCCTGGTTATTGGTTTCAGCTTTAAACTATGTATCATCTCAAAGGGGTCAACTTTCGTTTCATCTGTGTTTTGTTTTTCTGGAAATCCAAAGCGAATCGAACTTTAATTGTTCGCATATCGATGGGCTTTTAAAAGATTTGATTACGTTTTAACCTGATATATTTCCCTCCTGCTTATAAGAAACTAGCTACGAGTAAGGGCAATTGTGTTAATATTTATCTCGTAGCATGATGTATAACAGATTCCACTAAGTATATCACCGAAAATCACTTAAATGAGTACCCTAACCTATGTATTGAAACACTTTTCCCTTTCCGTGGTTTTAATTCTGCTATTCGAGAAACTATAACCAAACACCACACATGTATTGTCCATTATACTGGTTTAAAACATACAGTCTAAATGTACTGCTTATTTGAACATTTAACACCATAAAATGTTATTTTTGGTTGCGCATTTAACCCACACAAGGCGTATGGAATATGTGTTGGAATAGATTTAGTTTTCTATTTATATCTTTTGTTTTATCCTTGCCAGAAGACTCCTGAATAATAGAAATCCATTACTTGATCGACAGGTGCATTATCTATTACAATTTTTGCTCTGATAGGATCTTTTCCATAAAATGCCATTATTTTTGGTTTTTGTCAACTGAAAATTTCCCCAAGAATTGCATACGCCAAAACTCCGCGACCGTATTTCTACCCCCATCTATTTTTCAAAGGCTATTCCCAGAAGATTCAAGATATATATATATTATTTGATATATAAATATCTTTAATATAAGGTATTTTAATCATAATCGTTTGAGCCCTTTTGCGAAAATAAAAAATGTTGAACAATTTTCCATGTAAAGGGTAGGGGGAGGATTTTCTTGAAAATCTTCGTGTCGCATGCTTGGAAGATACCAAATTTAAATACTATGTTTGGTACTTGAGCTATGCTGTCCACGGACAGAGACACAGACTCACACATACACACGGACCTTTTTCCAAAAATGCTTTGTTTGGATTCAGGGGTACCCAAAACATGTATTTCCAGTGAAATCTCGGTATCGAAGTTTTAAGAGCAATACAATACCTTCTCTATACACCATGTACATAGTACGTGTAGAGAAAGTAAAATATGTCATCGTAGGAAATACGATAGAGTGTTTCATCAGCGACCCGGGCTCATTTGGACCTTATATCTACTCCGATATGAACTACCGGGTTAAAGGACATAATGGTTGTGTAAAACTCACACCTTTCATGCAGTAAGTGCAAATAAGTGAAGATTTAAAGCAGCACGTGTTATTAACGTCGTATAATAATTAGCTGTTTTTATTCAAAAGCCTGCCTGACCCAATTCTCTCGTTCATTCATTTTTTCAGCATCATATTCTCTGCGTTGATTGATCGTTTCGCCTCGGTTATATCCGTACAACTTCGGGGTAGAATTCCAAGGGATAACTGCAACCTTTAAACGTCGCTAGATGTCAGGACTGTCAATGCTCTCGATTCTGCATCTTCTTCACCTGGCGGCGTCTATTATAAGCTGCTTGAGGAATTATTCCGATAGATGGCAGCAAACTGCAAAGAAAATGTTACAACATTTCGGTTCGACAGATTTTAAAATTATCACCACAATATACTGCTTTTTATATATGTTAATATTGTATGTTGTAGAACTTGTTTTAAAATTTGTAATTCCGGTGAAATCTATTTCCAACCTTTAGTAATGATTTGCAACATTTGTATTTTTATACACTCTCAAGGCTAACAGGTGCAATTTTTGCTGTAAGTCATTCGAAATGTCCATTAAGATTCTTAGATTGTAATTCACATTAACAATTATTTGGGGTAAAACAAGCGGATACATTGAAACTAAAACTTGAAAATTTAAAAATGTATTTCCCATTGTACGTTTAATAATAACATTACTCCCGCGTTATTTACGCCACACGAGAACTTTAACTCTATGCATTCATCATCGTTATTTATTAAGTTTATATAAATTCAGCATTTTTACTTTCTCTACACGGACAACTTACATAGTGTTTAAAGTAGATATTGTAATATACCCAAAAATTCGATACCGATATTTCACCGGAAATACATGTTTAGGAACCAATTCAGAAAAAAACAAATCATTTTTAGAAAAATGTCCGTTTGTGTGTGTCTGTGGGCAGCATAGTTAAAAAAAAATCTGATGTGTACCATTCACATGACTTTCTCTATATCCCTGCAACAAATTATTCTTAAAAAACTTATACTTCTATTAACTTCATGCTGATCAGTAAAACATTAGCAGAAATAGCCATATTACTTGCTTCCTTGTAAGTAGAGGTGAAATAAGGGAGTACCATAGGTTAAAGTGATAATCAAAAGCTGGTTGCTATGTCACTGAGGTTCCTTTGTATGGACATCAGTTGACAAATTCCTGTATGAGAAATGTATGTTTTTCATAGCAGAAAACAAAAATAAGGAATGTCACAAAAACGACGAACTCCACGAAAAAAATGTATATAACATAAAATGTGTATTTTAACGTGCTCTACATTTTTTGTGTAGTAAGTTTTTGTCCATCTCTTACGGTTTAGCAGCTATTCAAAATTTAGTAAAATTCATCCAGAATAAACTACTCTTCAGGGGCTATTCCCAGAAAATTCAAGATATACATTTTATTTTTCGGGTAAATATCTTTAATATACGACATTTTAATCAAAATCGTTAGAGCCATTTTTGAGAAAATCAAAATTTTCGAAAAAAATTCCATGTAAAGGGTAGTTGGGGGTGGGGGGCTTTTTCTCAAAATCTTCGTGTCGCATCCCTGGAAGATACTAAACTTAAATACCAAGTTTGGTATTTTAACTACTTTTTGTTTTTGAATTATCGTGTTCACAGAATCACGGACACACAGACACAGACACACACACACACACACACACACACACACACACACACACACACACACACACACACACACACACACACACACACACACACACACACGGACCTTTTTTCGAAAATTCTTTTTTTAGATAAAGGAGACCCTAAAACATATATTTCCGGTGAAATCTCGGTATCGAATTTTTAGGTGGAGTGCAATACATTCTCTATACACTATGTACATAGTGCCTATAGAGAAAGTAAGAGATATTTGTTAAGTACCAAACTTGATATTTAAGTTCGCTATTTCCAAGGATGGGACTCGAATATTTTCAAAAAAATCCCTCCACTCCCAACTACCCTTTACATTGAAAAAAATTCAAAAATTTTGATTTTCTCAAAAATGTCTCTAACTATTTTGATTAAAATCTCTTATAATTAAAGTATTTGTATGGTAAATAAAATGCATATCTTGAAATTCCCGGGAATAATCTCTGAAGACCACTTTATTCCGGATGAATTTTTCTGAATTTTGCATAACTGGTAAACCATAAGCGATAGACAAAATCTTTGACAAAAATGTCGATCACCTTAAAACATACCATTTCATTCGTGGAATTGGCCGTTTTAGATATATTTTTTGTTATTGGGTCAGTTTTAGAATGTTTCTCACAAGAGAACTTTTCAACTCCTGGCCACGCAAGGAAACTGATTTCAAACCCCAAGATTTGATATAATCTCCACTAGACATACAAATGGGTTGGAAAAGATATCAACTTGTGGTATTGATAAACCCAATAGTCATTTCTAAAGTTGCCTTAGTAAAGGTACTATGGTTCCTATTTAGGGTTAGGGCTATCAATAGATTATGGTCGGAGTTTTCTTAGTGAATGATTCCCAAGAACTGCTTGTACTACTGGAAATATTAAAAATCTCACATGACTTTCTCCATATCTCTGCTACAAATTATTCTTAAAAAGCTTATGCTTCTATTTACTTCATAGTAATCGAGAAAAACTCAGCAGAAATAGTCTTATTACTTGCTTTCTTGTAAGTAGAAGCGAAATAAGGAAGTACCATTGGTTAAAGTGATAGTCAAAAGTTGGTTGCTATGTGACTGAAGTTCATTTGTTTGTATGGACAGGAATTGTTAAATTCCTGTATGAGAAAAGTATGTTTTTTAAAGCTGAACCCAAAACCAAGGAGTAACTCAAAAACGATCAACTCCATGAAAAAATGTATACAACATAAATTGTGTGTTTTAAGGTGCCCTACATTTTTGTGTTGTAAGTTTTTGTGCATCTCTTACAGTTTGGCAGTTATCCAAAATTCCGTAAAATTCTACCAGAATAAAATACTCTTCAGAGGCTATTCTCAGAAAATTCAAGATATACATCTTATTTGTCAGGTAAATACCTTTAATATACAAAATTATAATCAAAATCGTTAGAGCCATTTTTGAGAAAATCAAAAATTTCGAAAATTTCTCTATGTAAAGGGTAATTTGGGTTGCGGGGATTTTTCTCAAAATCTTCGTGTCGCATCCTTGAAAGATACTAAACTTATGTACCAAGGTTTTGAGTTATTGTGTTGACAGACAAACTGACACACACGACCTTTTTCTAAAATATGCTTTTTTTAGGATACAGGGAACCCTAAAACGTATATTTCTGGTGAAATCTGGGTATCGAATATTTGGGTGGAATGCAATAGCTTCTCTATATACTATGTACATAGTGCGTGTAGAGAAAGTAAAATTGGTAAGGAAAACTTAATTGCCCACCTGGGTAGTGTGGTGGTAGCCTGTCTGCCTCACATTCAACAGGTCGCGAGTTCGAATCTCGCTTAGGGTGGTTTTCCCTTATCCTGAGAAGACGAATGTCGAGTGGCCCCCGAGATCATTTGACGTCATTTCATTCCTCGTTCGAAATGACCAACCAGGTTAAAGGACGTTAAGGCTTAATTGTTACGATAGCTTAGGTCTATCGGACAGAACCTAACCTACACAAGTCAGAACGAATTGTTTCTAATTCTGTTTACTTTCTCTAGCCCGTATGTACAATGTACATAGTAGGTAGAGAAGGTATTGTATTCCACCCAAAATTTTGATATCGAGATTTCACTGGAAATATATGTTTGAGACCAACTAGTAAAACAATCACACGACGTTCTCTTCCTGCTCTGCAAACAAACTTCTCCAGAAAAGATTCTTCTTCTGTCGCCCTCAAGCCAACCAGATAAAAATGAGCACAATTGCTCTTACCTTATAAGCAGAAGAGGAATATACCAGGCTAAAGCGATATGTGAACAACCGAAGCTTTGCATTGCCAGAAAAACAAAAGAGAAATGAAACGAAAGGGACCCCGTTTGAGAAGATGCTCAGTTTAAAATTGAAAGCAATAACAAGGAATATCTCGGAAACGGTCAGCTCTACAACAAAACATGTATATGACATAGGTTGTGTGTGTTTTCACGAAATCTATATTTTTTGCGTAGTAAGTTTTTGTGTACGGTTTACCAGTTGTGCAAAATTCATTCAGAATGAACAGGTCTTCAGAAGCTAATTCCAGAAAATTCAAGATATACAGTTTATTTGTGATGTAAAGAGCTTTAATATAAGGCATTTTAATCAACATCTTAGATCTATTTTTGAGAAAAACAAAATGCTCAAAATATTTCCGTGTAAAGGATAGTTAAATACCAAGTTTGGTATTTAACGGGCTTTTAGTTTTTGAGCTCTGCTGTTCAAAGACACACACAGACAATACGACATTTTATAAAATTATACCTACAATACCTACTTCCGCTCTACATAATGTAATAGTATTTGTAGAGAAAGTAAAAAGGTGCTAAGTTTCCATTCTGTCTGTAGATCGCAGATTCCATGCACATGTGTTTCTTGTAATGATTGATCTAGATGCTGGTAAATTGATAACCTATTCACCATAATGGTTGACAACACTGCGGAAAGACAGGCGGGCGTCCAATAAAGGTGCAGGCATAGTACACGCTATAAGGGTCTTGGAATGTGAGACCTAATCGTTTGGCTATTTCCTCTCAATAGTCATTAGTTGTGTTGGAGCCTGTACATGAGGACAGACACTAACAGAAGAATAACATGCAGCCTATCGTAATAGATTAATGACCGTGTGCGTGTGTGTATGTGTAGGCGCCATAGCTCAAAAACTCAACGCTCGTTAAATACCAAACTTGGTATTTAAGTTCAAAATCTTCCGAGAATACCCCACAGAGGTTTTCAACAAAATCCCCCCTCCCAATTACCCTGTACATGTGACGTTTTTTCGAAATTTTGATTTTATCAAAATTAGCTGTAATGATTTTTATTAAAATGCCATCCATATGTTTAAGATATTTTCTGACAAACGTAATACATAGTTTGAATTTTCTGGGAAGAGACTCTAAAGAGGTGTTCGTTCTGGATGAGTTTTTCAGGTAAGAGAATCTCACTACACAAAACATGTACATTTCATTAAAACACACACTTTATGACAGATTTTTTTTGGTAGTGTTTAACGCCCGCTTTAACTACTTATGGCACCGCAGGCGGTGACACTGATGATACATGAATGATGATGGATCAGCGGTGGAATGCGATGGCGGGGGAAACCGTAGTACCCGGACAAAAGTCGCCCCAGCGCCGCTTTTCCACCACAAATGCCACATGCGGTCACTTGGGATTGAACCCCGGTCATCTAGGTTTATGACATAGACATTTTAAAAATAAATATAAAATGAGTTTACCGTATTATTCTTCATATAAAGTCATTGATTTGCGCAACAGATGTTGAGGTCTAGTTTTACATGTTTTCGCGCTTGACCGGAGCTCCTCACCAATTGACATGGACACACCAGTACTACAACATGCAGCTTGTGACTCTCACAACTTCTTCACCATATTTATTTATAACGCTACTTCTGAATGCACTACCGTACATTTCTTAACCTCAGACGTGGTGAACAGAATAGATCTTCTTACAGCATTGACGTACTTGTGCTAGGTTAATACACAAGTCTGGAACATAACAGCTCACCGGGTAACGAGATCCGACAAAATTAGTCATGTCCGCATTTTCTTTCAAAAATAAAAATTAAATTAAAAATCAAGGTCAGCACTTTTGATAGATTTCTTGTTAGATGATCAAGAGATCTAATTGCACGGTGATTAAGTACAAACAATGGAAGAGTAGCTTCTGGAAGGAAAGTAATTGAGTTTCGCTTACATCCTATATGTCTTTAATGCAACATATTTGCACGTGCAGAAAGATTTACATTCCTGACAGTTTTCCCAAAGAAAACCAATATAACATTACTAATAATATCCGTAAAAAAGTCCATGATCCGTCAAAACTAAATTTGGCCCGTCATACAACTTGAAAATCCGTCCAGTTGGCAACCCTGAGATGAAAGAGACAGAAAGCAGCGAAGACGGTAGTTAACGTCTGCATTCATTGGCGGAGGTGACGCGCTTATCGGGTACTCGAAACGTCGGCGGATTAATCACTCAGTTATCTGGGAGGTTTCTATTAACAAAGATAAAGCGCATGTTAACCTTTTCAGCAGTACGATGATAATAAAAATGAAAGATATAAAGATATCAACTTTATTTAAAAATTAACAGTAACTTTATTTCTCAACACAATTGCATTGTTAAGGCACGTTGATAAAGAGCTGCGTTGATTTTTGAATGCCAAAAGCCATTCAAGCTTTGCAGGCAAATAACGCACGCATATGCTGATAACGCAATGAGGAAATGATCCATAATTAAACGAAAGTATGCGACGAAGACCGGATGAAAGATCAACCCTCTTTGAGTTTAACGGATTCAGGAAATCCGGTATTTCACCGGGTGGGAGAGTTCCCAAGCGATGAAGTGACATCCTGGCGGGAGAAGAGTATAACATCGGCTGGTACCTCGTGACAATAAATGTATTAGTAGCGGTAACGTTTGTAAATAAAACTGTATTGATATCTTTTGTTGTGGCGCTCCTCGGATCGTCCATTCAATGTTTGCTATGTGATATTTTCACAGTTATCAAAATTTTAGTTTTACACAAGATTTTGTTGACATTATTTTTGGATAGCAATGCTATTAAGCTTTCAGAGAAAATTCTTACGTGCTGTGATATGCTAAACAATGCACAGTGATATCGCCTGCGGTGCCTTAGTAATTAAAAGGAGCGTTAAACACTATAAAAATAAATAGTATTTTTTCCATATTTACACACGAATATGTAAATAATATATCATCTATTTCTGAGCAGTTTTATAGACCATACTGTTTTGAATGCCTCTATCATGTATCATAAAACAGAATTCATCATTTATGGATGTGATTTAAACAAATTGGAGGTTTCTGTAAATGCCTACTTAATATCTGCTCAATGCATTTTATTTGTTGTTGTAGATAAAATGTCGAGAAGTGATAGTCAGGAGCTTGAATCGCAGCTGTTCGATGACGTTGAAGGATTGCTGAAGGAGTATTTCCAAAACAACTTACGTGATCAAAAAGCAAACCAGTCATTCTTAAAAGCAAGCTTAAAATTCCTTTACCGCCAGCTGGAGAAACGTTTGGAAAACTTCAGCTCTGGTTTATCTTCTAAAAAGTCGTGCTCAAGAACCGAGAACATCAAATTTTCGTTTCGTAAACAGAGCGACCCTTCCCAGTGCCTGCCTCCTTTAGGATATCAGGACAAGGTAAGACACTGGGCATCCAGATATCTACATGCAGGAAGGTCTCATCTCTCTCGTTCCTCATCTTCTATTGCAGCATCTAGAGAAAATTTCCAACCTAAAGGACTAGATATAAAGCTCAGTAATATTGATGACATTATTCAGTCTTGCGAGAACCCCGATAGAATTGGAGGTTGCACTACTCCAACATCAGTAACCTCCTCTGAAGACAGGGTCTTGATAATTGTTTCATCAGGAGTAACTGAAAGAGTGCATAATCATGAAAGGTGTGTTTCATTGGACGCTGCAAATACAAGTGCACCTTCAGTCACCGATTATAAAAACAGTTTACTCATAAACAAATATGAAGACACCGCATCTGCAGACCCACTTATGAACCACAGTGCCTGGAAAGGGCAAAACAATACCGAAAATGTGATACGAGATAAGTTCTTTACCCAGAGCTTGGAAGTCACGGCCCAACAATCCACCAAGTTTGACGTTAATGAAACATTTAACTGCGATGTTTCCTCTGCATCTGGATCCCAAAGTACAGGGCTATGCAAGGACCCTTCATTTAGCGAGGGTGGGATTAAAGACGAAGGCGTTTTCCTCCGAGTATCACTGAGTAAACCCATCTCGGGTCATGATATTGCTACAGCTCATGCTGAAGAGGAGCCAACATCAAATGCCTCGAGCACAAAGCCGAGATCTCCGTCGTCCAGAATACACGCAGCTATCCTTAATCTATTTGGTTCAAAGAATTCAGAAAAGAAGAATGGCAATAAGCCAGAGTACAAGAGTTCCAAAAGCTCTACCGGAGGGAGTGCTAATCCCTATAGGGATGAGGATATCATAAAATATATAAAAAGGATATTATCTAAAAAGTTATCTATGCATAGTACAGGGCAAGCTGTGACGTCTGATCAGCGAGATATACAACAAAACACCATTAGCGTTTTTTCTGAGAAATCTAGTAGAGTACTCAAGTCTGAAATATCTTCCTATGGTGACCAGAAAAGTGCTTCGGAAAAGCTTAAGAAATTAAAGGTGTGTCAAATCCCATTCATGCCAGTATGCCAAAGCTGTGACCAAATATATCCTTATTTTTCCTCGGGAAGGACGACAAGAGATGTCGCTACATGTACAGAGGATCTGATCACGGGATATTCAAAATGTAAACGATGTTTTTCAGAAAGATCCGAAAGTATATTTAGCGAACTGCATTGCAAGTTCGGCCACCGTGATGAAATAGAAGAATTGAGCATCCTTTTCTTGTGTGCCTTGCTAAAAGATCTGGGAAAACGTAATAGAAATACGTCGTCCAAAATGAACTCAAAAAGCAAAAGAAGAACCTCACAATTTCCTGACGTCAAAAGTTATGGAGTCACTTCTTGGCCTCTGAGCATCAGGCGTCATCGTGAAAACCGGGCAAAAACACAGCAGCTCTATGAAAAGAGCACGGTAAACGCTGGGTTGCTTCGACAGCCCAGCAAATTCAGTGCTTGGAATGGCGACGAAAACACCTCGGATTCTGACGATCAAGAGTATAGACTAAAAAGAAGTCGACTTTTGGCTGAAATGTCAGGAAAAAGGTTACGATCGTCACTCGAGATCAGGAGTTCTCATGCATCGCAACACATTCCTAGTTCGAAACGCAGACCACCGTCTTTGTATGGATCACATTTCATTGATAAAAGTCTTCCCAATGGAAAACGCTTTTAGGAAGATTTTAAATTAAGTGGTTATAATTTAAGTGCAGTGATTTTTCCTCTCTATAAACGTATAACATATTTTGTGTTGTTAAAACCAATCAGCGCTTATTCATGGAACGATGGTTCTGCTACAAAGTAGTTTGGAATATTAAGGACTATTTTTCCTTAGCATCGAAGGCATTACTTTTAAAACGTTACCAAAGTTTATTGTGTTTGTAAATAATGTGAAATTATATGGGTAGTTGTAGAACGATATTTCTGAATATAATTTCTTGTTTATTTTTGAAAATATGTATTAATTATTGCGATTAAATAGTGAGTTGACATTCTTTCCTGTATTTTAAATTATTACACTAATTATTAATTGTAAGGCCATTATAATATATTAATACTTTCTCTACACGTACTATGTACATAGTGTTTAGAGAAGGTATTGCATTCCACCCAAAAGTTTGATACCGAGATTTCAACGAAAAAAAATGTTTTAGGGTCCCCTGTATAAAAAAAAAAAAAAAAAAGCATTTTATGAAAAAAGGTCCGTGTGTAAGAAAAACGAAAAGACCGTTGGTATATAGCTTTGGTATCTTCCAAGGATGCAACACGAATATTTTCAAGAAAATCACCCCACCCCAACTACCCTTTTAATGGACCTTTTTTCGAAAAATTTGATTTTCTTAAAAATGGCTCTAGCGATTTTGATTAAAATATCGTATATTATACAACCCGACAAATAAAATGCATATCTTGAATTTTCTGGGAATAGCCTCTGAAGACTACTTTATTCTGGATCAATTTTACAGAACTTTGTATAACTGCTAAACCGTAAGAGATGGACAAAAACTTACCACACAAAAATGTAGAGCACGTTAAAACACACAATTTATGTAATATATACATTTTTTCCCGTGCAGTTGATCGTTGTTTAGATATTCCTTGTTTTTGGTTTCAGATTTGAAAAATGTATACTTTTCTCATAAAGGAATTTGTCATACAAACAAAGGAACTTCAGACATAAGCAAGTAAGCAAGTAGTAAGACCATTTTTGCTAATTTTTTTTCGATTAGCATTAAGTAACTAGAAGTATAAGCTTTTTACAATAATTTGTTTCAGAGCTGTAGAGAAAGGCATGTTAATGGAACACATAAGATTTTTTTTTAAAATAGTGTATTTAAAGTTACTTTCCCTACCATGTACAGCCTTGTGGCCTCCCGGCGTTTGTACAGCCTCCGTGGCTGCCATCTAGTGAAGCGTTTAGGACATTCCGTGTGTCACGGCGTTTCCATTCCCCGGGGGCGGGAAACACAACAGATCCGTCCCTGGTCGCTGTATATTCCGTGTGTTTCGGCGTTTCCCTTCCCCGGGGGCGGGAAATACAACAGATCCGTCCCTGGTCGTTGTATATTCCGTGTGTCTCGGCGTCTCCCTTCCCCGGGGGCGGGAAATAAAACAGCTCCGTCCCTGGTCGCTGTATATTCCGTGTGTCTCGGCGTTTCCCTTCCCCGGGGGCGGGAAATATAACAGCTCAGTCCCTGGTCGATGTATATCCCGTGTGTCTCGGCGTTTCCCTTCCCCGGGGGCGGGAAATACAACAGATCCGTCCCTGGTCGCTGTATTAAACGTGTGTCTCGGCGTTTCCCTTCCCTGGGGGCGGGAAATACAACAGCTCCGTCCCTGGTCGCTGTATTGAACGTGTGTCTCGGAGTTTCCCTTCCCCGGGGGCGGGAAATACAACAGATCCGTCCCTGGTCGCTGTATTAAACGTGTGTCTCGGCGTTTCCCTTCCCCGGGGGCGGGAAATACAACAGATCCGTCCCTGGTCGCTTTATTAAACTTGCGACTCGGCGTTTCCCTTCCCCGGGGGCGGGAAATACAACAGCTCCGTCCCTGGTCGCTGTAAATCCCGTGCGTCTCGGCGTTTTTTTCCCCGGGGGCGGGAAATACAACAGCTCCGTCCCTGGTCGCTGTATATTCCGTGTGTCACGGCGTTTCACTTCCCCGGGGGCGGGAAATACAACAGCTCCGTTCCTGGTCATTGTATATTCCGTGTGTCTCGGCGTTTCCCTTCCCCCGGGGCGAGAAATATATCCGCTCCGTCCCTGGTCGCTATATTAAACGTGTGTCTCGGCGTTTCCCTTCCCCGGGGGCGGGAAATACAACAGATCTGACCCTGGTCGCTGTATATTCCGTATGTCTCAGCGTTTCCCTTCCCCGGGGGCGGGAAATACAACAGCTCCGTCCCTGGTCGCTGTATTAAGCGTGTGTCTCGGCGTTTCCCTTCCCCGGGGGCGGGAAATACAACAGATCCGTCCCTGGTCGCTGTATGAAACGTGTGTCTCGGCGTTTCCCTTCCCCGGGAGCGGGAAATACAACAGCTCCGTCCCTGGTCGCTGTATTAAACGTGTGTCTCGGCGTTTCCCTTCCCTGGGGGCGGGAAATATAACAGATCCGTCCCTGGTCACTGTATTAAATGTGTCTCAGCGTTTTCCTTCCCCGGGGGCGGGAAATACAACAGATCCGTCCCTGGTCGCTGTATTAAACTTGCGTCTCGGCGTTTCCCTTCCCCGGGGGCGGCAAATACAACAGCACCGAATTGGTCGTGGTATTAAACGTGTCTCGGCGTTTCCCTTCCCCGGGGGCGGGAAATACAACAGCTCCGTCCCTGGTCGCTGTATTAAACGTGTGTCTCGGCGTTTTCCTTCCTCGGGGGCGGGAAATACAACAGCTCCGTGCCTGGTCGCTGTATTAAACGTGTGTCTCGGAGTTTCCCTTCCCCGGGGGCGGGAAATACAACATCTCCGTCCCTGGTCGCTGTGTTAAACGTGTATCTCGGCGTTTCCCTTCCCCGGGGGCGGGAAATACAACAGCTCCGTCCCTGGTCGCTGTATTAAGCGTGTGTCTCGGCGTTTCCCTTCCCCGGGGGCATGAAATACAACTGCTCCGTCCCTGGTCGCTGTATTAAACGTGTGTTTCGGCATTTCCCTTCCCCGGAGGCGGGAAATACAACAGCTCCGACCTGGCCGCTGTATTAAACGTGTGTCTCGGCGTTTCCCTTCCCCGGGGGCGGGAAATACAACAGCTCCGTCCCTGGTCGCTTTATTAAACGTGTGTCTCGGTGTTTCCCTTCCCCGGGGACGGGAAATACAACAGCTCCGTACCTTGTCGCTGTATTAAACGTGTGTCTCGGCGTTTTCCTTCCCCGGGGGCTGGAAATACAACAGCTCCGTGCCTGGTCGCTGTATTAAACGTGTGTCCTGGCGTTTCCCTTCCCCAGGGGCGGGAAATACAAAAGCTCCGTCCCTGGTCGCTGTGTTAAACGTGTATCTCGGCGTTTCCCTTCCCCGGGGGCGGGAAATACAACAGCTCCGTCCCTGGTCGCTGTATTAAACGTGTGTCTCGGCGTTTCCCTTCCCCGGGGGCGGGAAATACAACAGCTCCGTCCCTGGTCGTTATATTAATCGTGTGTCTCGGCGTTTCCCTTCCCCGGGGGCGGGAAATACAACAGCTCCGTCCCTGGTCGCTGTGTTAAACGTGTATCTCGGCGTTTCCCTTCCCCGGGGGCGGGAAATACAACAACTCCGTCCTGGTCGCTGTATTTAACGTGTGTCTCGGCGTTTCCCTTCCCCGGGGGCGGGAAATACAACACCTCCGACATGGTCGCTGTATTAAACGTGTCTCGGCGTTTGCCTTCCCCGGGGGCGGGAAATACAACAGCTCCGTCCCTGGTCGCTGTATTAAACGTGTGTCTCGGCGTTTCCCTTCCCCGGGGGCGGGAAATACAACAGCTTCGTCCCTGGTCGCTGTATTAAACATGTGTCTCGGCATTTCCCTTCCCCGGGGGCGGGAAATACAACAGCTCCGTCCCTCGTCGCTGTATTAAACGTGTGTCTCGGCGTTTCCCTTCCCCGGGGGCGGGAAATACAACAGCTCCGTCCTGGTCGCTGTATTAAACGTGTATCTGGGCGTTTCCCTTCCTCGGGGGCGGGAAATACAACAGCTCCGTCCCTGGCCCCTTCCCCGGGGGCGGGAAATACAACAGCTCCGTCCTGGTCGCTGTAATAAACGTGTGTCTCTGCGTTTCCCTTCCCCGGGGGCGGCAAATACTACAGCTCCGTCCCTGGACCCTTCTTCGGGGGAGGGAAATACAACAGCTCCTTTCCTGGCCCCTTCCTCGGGGGCGGGAAATACAACAGCTCCGTCCTGGTCGCTGTGTTAAACGTGTGTCTCGGCGTTTCCCTTCCCCGGGGGCGGGAAATACAACAGCTCCGTCCCTGGTCGCTGTATTAAACGTGTGTCTCGGCGTTTCCCTTCCCCTGGGGCGGGAAATACTACAGCTCCGTCCCTGGACCCTTCTTCGGGGGCGGGAAATACAACAGCTCCGTCCCTGGCCCCTTCCCCGGGGGCGGGAAATACAACAGCTCCGTCCTGGTCGCTGTATTAAACGTGTGTCTCTGCGTTTCCGTTCCCCGGGGGCGGGAAATACTACAGCTCCGTCCCTGGACCCTTCTTCGGGGGCGGGAAATACAACAGCTCCGTCCCTGGCCCCTTCCCCGGGAGCGGGAAATACAACAGCTCCGTCCTGGTCGCTGTGTTAAACGTGTGTCTCGGCGTTTCCTTTCCCCGGGGGCGGGAAATACAACAGCTCCGTCCCTGGTCGCTGTATTAAACGTGTGTCTCGGCGTTTCCCTTCCCCGGGGACGGGAAATACTACAGCTCCGTCCCTGGACCCTTCTTCGGGGGCGGGAAATACAACAGCTCTGTCCCTGGCCCCTTCCCTGGGGGCGGGAAATACAACTGCTCCGTCCTGGTCGCTGTATTAAACGTGTGTCTCTGCGTTTCCCTTCCCCGGGGGCGGGAAATACTACAGCTCCGTCCCTGGACCCTTCTTCGGGGGCGGGAAATACAACAGCTCCGTCCCTGGCCCCTTCCCCGGGGGCGGGAAATACAACAGCTCCGTCCTGGTCGCTGTGTTAAACGTGTGTCTCGGCGTTTCCCTTCCCCGGGGGCGGGAAATACAACAGCTCCGTCCCTGGTCGCTGTATTAAACGTGTGTCTCGGCGTTTCCCTTCCCCGGGGGCGGGAAATACTACAGCTCCGTCCCTGGACCCTTCTTCGGGGGCGGGAAATACAACAGCTCCGTCCCTGGCCCCTTCCCCGGGGGCGGGAAATACAACAGCTCCGTCCTGGTCGCTGTATTAAACGTGTGTCTCGGCGTTTCCCTTCCCCGGGGGCGGGAAATACAACAGCTCCGTCCCTGGCCCCTTCCCCGGAGGCGGGAAATACAACAGCTCCGTCCCTGGACCCTTCTTCGGTGGCGGGAAATACAACAGCTCCGTCCCTGGCCCCTTCCCCGGGGGCGGGAAATACAACAGCTCCGTCCCTGGCCCCTTCCCCGGAGGCGGGAAATACAACAGCTCCGTCCCTGGCCCCTTCCCCGGGGGCGGGAAATACAACAGCTCCGTCCCTGGACCCTTCTTCGGTGGCGGGAAATACAACAGCTCCGTCCCTGGCCCCTTCCCCGGGGGCGGGAAATACAACAGCTCCGTCCCTGGCCCCTTCCCCGGAGGCGGGAAATACAACAGCTCCGTCCCTGGCCCCTTCCCCGGGGGCAGGAAATACAACAGCTCCGTCCTGGTCGCTGTGTTAAACGTGTGTCTCGGCGTTTCCCTTCCCCGGGGGCGGGAAATACAACAGCTCCGTCCCTGGTCGCTGTATTAAACGTGTGTCTCGGCGTTTCCCTTCCCCGGGGGCGGGAAATACTACAGCTCCGTCCCTGGACCCTTCTTCGGGGGCGGGAAATACAACAGCTCCGTCCCTGGCCCCTTCCCCGGGGGCGGGAAATACAACAGCTCCGTCCTGGTCGCTGTATTAAACGTGTGTCTCGGCGTTTCCCTTCCCCGGGGGCGGGAAATACAACAGCTCCGTCCCTGGCCCCTTCCCCGGAGGCGGGAAATACAACAGCTCCGTCCCTGGACCCTTCTTCGGTGGCGGGAAATACAACAGCTCCGTCCCTGGCCCCTTCCCCGGGGGCGGGAAATACAACAGCTCCGTCCTTGTCGCTGTATTAAACGTGCATAATAGCCACACAAGTATTGTACCCCACGAAGTTTTCAATATGCTTGGAAGTGCCTGCAGCCAGAAAATGGCCCGCCCGCGCGTCTATGGTTGAGCAACCGGCCAAAGACCGGCAGATCCGGCTATTGCATTCAATCTTCCAGTCTGGGTCTATCTATGCAGTATCCGAAAAGTTCGTTAGATACCAAACTTGATATTTAAGTTCACAATTTCCAAAATGCGACACGAACACTCAAGGAAATCCCCCCACCCATTACATTGAACATTTTTTTACAATTTTTATTTTTACAAAAATGGCTCTAATGACTCTTATTAAAATATATGCTTACGCTATTTTTATTCTAAATAAAATGTACATCTTGAATTTTCTGGGAATAATATCTGAAGATGAGTTTTTTGTGACTGGTAGAGAGAGACATGTAGCTGACAAACACTCACTTTCTCTAACCCGCATGTACAATGTATATAGTGGATAGAGAAGGTGTTGCATTCCACCCAAAATATGATGTCACCAGAAATATATGCTTTGGGGTCCCCTGAGTCCCAAAAAAAAACATTTTTAGGGAACGTCCCGCGCTTGTGTGTGTCTGTGGACAGCTTAGCTCAAAAACGAAAACACCGTTAAATTATCAAACTTTGTATTTATGTTTGGTATCTTCCAAGGACACGACACGAAGATTTTCAAGAACCGCCCTCCGTCTCCACCACAAACTACCCTTTACATGGGAAAATTTTAGAAAATTTTGATTTTCTTAAAAATAGCTCTAACGATTTTAATTAAATCCCATATATTAAAACTATTTAGATCCCCAAAAAATTGCGTATCTTAAATTTTCTGGATGAATTTTGCCGAATTATGCTTACTTGTTAAATCGTAAGAGATAGACAAAAACTTACAACACAAAAATGTAGATCACAATTTATGTCCTTTAGGTTTTTTTTTTTTTTTTTTTTTTTTTTTTGTTGTGGAGGTAATCGTTTCCCAAATATTCCTTGTTATTGGTTTCAATGTAAAATGTACTTCAACTTTTCTGAGACAGGAGGTGTTCGTTTTTCTTTTTTTCTACTCCTAGCCAAGCACTGAAGCGACTCGAGTTGAGAATCGCGTAACGACAGCTTTTAAAACATTTGACTATCGGTTTAGCCTAGTGCATTCCTTTAGTTGCCTTCTTCTTATAAGGAACTAAGTAATAAGAACATTCTGCTAATGTTTATCTCGATTAGCATTGTACTAGGGTTGGCTGATAGTTTAAGTCTCTAGACCAGCTTGTATCCATAGTTACAGGTCAATAGCTTGTTTAATTCTCCAATGACAGCATTTTAAACAAGACAACTTTAGAGTTTTCATGAAAATGGAGGATTTGGAAAAATGAGCAGTGATTACATACTTCCATTTGAAAGGCTTAACGCCTAAAGAAATCAAGGAGGAAATGGACAGTACATTGAAAGATTCTGTCCCTTCAAATTCAATGATTAAAAGGTGGGTTGCACAGTTTAAAATGGGACGTACGAGCACTAGTGAGGAGCCTCGCTCTGGACGCTCTGTAGAAGTGACAACTCCAGAGATCATTGAAAAAATGCATCGTTTAGTACTGGAAGACCGCAGATTAAAGTTATTTGAGATAGCAGAGGCTGTAAACATATCAAAAGAACGTGCAGGTAATATTTTAAGTAATGCTTTGGGCTTTCACAAGGTCTGTGCAAGATGGTTACCGCGTTTGTTGACACCTGATCACAATTTGTAAAGAAAAACTGTTTCTGTAAGAATGTGGAGCTTTACCGTAAAAATCCCAGTAAATTTTTTAGATGGTTTGTTACCATGGATGAAACTTGGATACATCACTACATTCCAGAAAGTAAATCACAGTCAAAACAGTGGATTGCGCCAAGTGAACCAACTCCAAAAAAGGCCAAGTCAATTTTGTCAGCTAACAAGGTTATGGCGAGTGTTTTCTGGGATGCACAGGGAATTATTTTTCTCATTACTTGGAAAAGGGTAAAAGTATCACTGGTGACTACTACGCAAGCTTACTGCAACGTTTGAGTGAAAAGAAAAATACCTCATTTGGCAAAAAAAGTCTTGTTTGATCACGACAATGCTCCGGCCCATCGTTCAGTCCTGGCAATGGGAAATATGTGCGAATTGCTAGAACGTCCACCCTATTCGCCAGTGACTACCACCTGTTCCCAAACCTCAAGGATGAAGATTTCACAGCAACGAGGAGGTCATTGACGCGGTAAACAGCTATTTTGAGGACCTTGATAAATGCCATGTGGGTGTAACACGTGGAGGTAACAGTTTCCTGGTTGTTGGTTTCCATTCACACTACTTTATCTACCTCTGCGTAATAATTTATTGTCAAAAACTTTATCCTTCCAGCTAATCGAGATAAACATTAGCAGAAACGTTCTTATTACTTAGTTCCTTATAAGTAGAAGGGAGTACACTAGCCAAATCTTTTAAAATACTTTTCAATGTGGATATTATCCTTTTCAATGCATGCCAGGAGTATAAATTTCCGCATGAGAGTATTTTAAATGAATAACAAGGAATATCCGTCAACTCCACGAAAAACCATGTATATGACATGCATTTTGTTTGTTTTAACGATATCTACATTTTTACTTTCTCCAAATGGTACCTACGTAGGTAGAGACGGTATTGCACTCCACCCACAAATTTGAACTCAGATTTCACTGGAAATACACGTTTTAGGGTCTCCTGTATCCAAAAAAGCATTTTCAGAAAAAGAACACAATAACTCAAAAACGAAAATTCGGTAAAATACCAAACTTGGTATTATAGTTGAGTATCTTCCAGAAATATGACACGAAGATTTTGTGGAAAATTCCCCTACCCCAAACTACCCTTTACATGGAAACAATTTTTTGAAAATGTTTGATTTTCTCAAAAATAGCTCTAACGAATTTTATTAAAACACTATACATTAAAGATATTTAGATGACAATATTATATTTTGAGTTTTCTGGGAATAGCCTCTGAATAGCACTTCATTCTGGATGAATTTTGCTGAATTTTGCATAGCTGGCAAAGCGTAACACATATGTAGATAAAAACTTACTTCATAAACTTTAGATCTCTTAAAAACATACAATTTAAGTAATATACGCTTTTTTTCGTGGAATTGACCATTTTCGAGATATTCCTTGTTATTTGTTTAAAACAATTAAACCTTTTCTCATGCGGTAATTTGCCAACTCCAGGTCATCCAAAGATGAGCTATTAAAAGATTTGACTATCGCTTTAGCTATTTCCTTTGTTCTTACAAGGAAGCAAGCAATAAGACAATTTCGCTAATGTTTATCTAGATTAGCATCAAGTTGATAGAAGAATAAGTAATGTGTTACAGAGACGTAGAGAAAGTCATGTGAATGGACACGTCACATCTTTTATGTCTCTTACAGTTTACCAGCAATTTTCATCCAGAATAAACACATATCTTGTGAGGCTATTCCCACAAAATTCAACATATTTTATTTGACGGGAAATCGTTAGAGCCATTATTGAGAAAATTAAAATGTTGACATTTTCCCGCAAAGGGTAGTTTGGGGTGAGGGGATTTTTCTCAAAATCTTCGTGTTGCATCCCTGAAAGATAGTAAACTTAAACACCAAGTTTGGTATTTTACCGACCATTCATTTTTGAATTATCCTGTTCACAGATATATGGCACACACGCGCGCGCGGACCTTTTTCTAAAATTGCGTTTTTATACAGGTGACTCTAAAACGTGTACTTCCGGTGAAATCACAGTATCAAATCTTTGGATGGAGTGCAATGCCTTTACGTAGCATGTACCAGCAGCACGTTGCCAGAGTAACTCAGTGGTAGAGCAACTGGCTAAGGACCGGGAGATACTCGTTTCAAATCCCGGCTATGGCATTGAATTTTTCAGTCTGGCTCTACCTATCCAACTGCTGCCTTATACACGGCTTGTGTGAAAAAACAATTAAATTAAAATGATTGGCTCTACAATAATCCTGGGACTTGAAGTATAAGCCGGGCAAGGAGAGTGAAGTCCAATAGCGGGGAGCGCCACTTGTACATATAATGGCTTGCCTGTACAGTTCGCAATGGATTTAGCTTGTGTGTGTGCTAAAATCGTGTATATCACAAGCATATATTCTCAAATCCATTAGAATGCAATAAATTCTCTCGCTGTGGCCCTTTCTTCTCCCGATTCAACATGGCTGTCGAATCCCGGACCGATTATTATCCTTTCCATTTCAGTCATTTGCGGTTATTGACCCAATAGCATTTTAACAAATGAGCAACTACGTCACAGCGTTCTCTAACTAAACTGCCTTTATCTTTACGCTTTTTAAATTTCCCTAATTGTTTTATTACTTTTATTTTTTACTATCAAAGAAATTAATCTCCTTCTTGCAAAAGTTCAATAATTTTCGCAGCGTAGGGATTTCTTTTTACTTTCTCTATGCGTACTATGTACATAGTGTATAGAGAAGATATTGTATTGCATCCAAAAATTCAATACCGAGATTTCACCGGAAATATATGTTTTAGGGTCCCCTTTATCTAAAAAAAGCATTTTCGGAAAAAGGTATATGTGTGTGTGTCCGTGTGTCTGTGAACACGATAACTCAAAAACGAAAAGTCGGTAAAATACAAACTTGGTATTTAAGTTTAGTATCCTCCAGGGATGAGAGACAAAGATTTTGAAAAAAAATCCCCCACCACCAACTACCCTTTACATGGAACTTTTTTTAGAACATTTTGATTTTCTAAAAAATGGCTCTAACGATTTTGATTAAAATATCGCATATTAAAGATATTTACCTGAGAAATAAAATGTATAGTTTGAATTTTCTGGGAATAGCCTCTGAAGACTACTTTATTTTGGGTCAATTTTACGGAATTTTGCATAACTGCTAAACCGTAAGAGGTGGACAAAACCTTACCACACAACAAATGTAGAGAACTTTAAAACACACAATTTATGTTATATACATTTTTTCGTGGAGTTGATTGTTTTTGAGATATTCCTTGTGTTTGGTTTCAGCTGTAAAAACATACTTTTCTCATACTGGACTTTGTGAACTCCTATCCATACAAACAAAGGAGCTTCAATCACATAGCAACCAACTTTTGACTATCACTTTAACCTATAGTACTCCCTTATTTCACTTCTACTTACAAGGAAGCAAGTAATAAGACTATTTCTGCTATTTTTTTTTTCTCGATTAACATGAAGTAAATATAAGCATAAGATTTTTAACGATAATTTGTTGCAGAGATATAGAGAAAGTCGTGTGAATGGAAGACATCAGATTTTTAGATACAGTTCCCTGTGTGTGTGTGTGTGTGTGTGTGTGTGTGTGTGTGTGTGTGTGTGTGTGCGTGTGTGTGTCTGTGGGCAGCATGTCCCAAAAACGAAAAGGCGGTTAAATACCAAACTTGATATTTAAGTTTGGTGTCTTCCAAGGATGCGACACGAAGATTTTCAAGAAAATCCCCAACGACCCTTTACATGGAAAAATTTTCGAAAATTTTGTTTTTCTTAAATATGGCTCCAACGATTTTGATTAAAGCACCACATATTAAAGTTATTTCTACCGCAAATAAAATGTATATATTGCATTTTCTGGGAATAGCTTCTAAAGACCTGTTTATTCCGAATGAATTTTGTTTAATTTGGCATAACTAGTAAACCGTAAGAGATACAAAAACTTACTATACAAAAAATGTAGATCTTGTTAAAATACACAAGTTAAGTCATGTACATTTTTTTTTTTTTCATGGAGCTTACCGTTTTCGAGGTATTCCTTATTATTAGTTTCAATTGTGAGGTACTTCTACTTTTCTCAGATGGAAGTGTGTGTGTGTGTGTGTGTGTTTCTTTTGTTCTACTCCTGGTCAAGCAAAGAAGCGATTTGCAATGACAATCGCATAACGACAGTTTTTAAAACATTTGACTACCGGTGTAGCCTAGTGCATTCCTTTAGTTCCATTCTACTTATAAGGAAGTAAGCAATAAAATTCTGCTAATGTTTATCTCGATTAGTCTGGTGTTGAAAGAAGAATTATCTTTTGTAAGAGGTTCGTTTGTAGAGTAGCTAGAAAAGTCATGTGAGCGTAACACATCAGATTTTTAAAAAAAGTTCCGTGAGTGTGTGTGTCCGTCTGTCTGTGCGTGTGTCTGTGGATAGCCGAGCCCCAAAACAAAAAGACCGTTAAATACCAAACTTGGTATTTAGGTTTAGTTTCTTCCACGAAGATTTTCAAAAAAATCCCCCACCACAAACTACCCTTTACATGGAAAAAATTCCGAAAATGTTGATTTTCTTAAAAATGGCTCTAACGATTTTGATTAAAATTGCGTATATTAAAGCTATTTATATCTGAAATAAAATGTATATCTCGAATTTTTGGGGAATAGCTCTTTATTCTGGATGAATTTTGCTGAATTTTGCTTAAGTGCTAATCCGTAAGAGATAGAAAGAAACGTACTATACAAAAAATGTACCTCATGACAAAACACACAATTTTTGTCCTTTACGTTTTAGCGTTGTAGAGAAAGTCATGTAAATGGAACACATAAGATTTTTTGTATTATCAGAATTATTGTTTTTCATAACTTTGCTTGTAATTGATATTACTTCCCTAAGCATTGCATAACAGTTTTATTCTTATTCTCTACACTTTGTTCTACGTATCCTTCTGCAACAGATAAATAAAATGTACATCTTGAATTTTGTGGGAATAGCCTCTGAAGACTACTTTATTCTGGATGAACTTTACTTAACTGCTAAACCGTAAGAGATAGAGAAAAACTCACTAAACAAAAAAATGTACATCACGTCAAAACACACAACTTATGTCTTTTACGTTTTTGTTGTGGAGGTAACCGTTTCCGAGATATTCATTGTTATTGGTTTCAATTGTGAAGTACTTAAATTTTTCTCAGACAGGAAGTGTCCGTTTTTCTTTTGTTCTACTCCTGGCCAAGCAAAGAAGTGATTTGCAATGACAATCGCATAACGATAGCTTTTAAAACATTTGACAATCACTTTAGCATAATGCATTCCCTTATTCCCTTCTACTTGTAAGAAACTAAGTAATAAGAACATTCTGCTAATGTTTATCTTGATTAGCATTGTGTAGAAAGAAGAATAATCTATTGTAGGAGTTTTATAGAGCAGCTAGAGAAAGTCATGTGAGTGTAACACATCAGATTTTTTTTCCTTGTTATTTGTCTTCAGAATCAAAATACTTAAAGTTATAAATTCCTGGCCCTGGATAGAAACGGATTTCAACCACATGGCAAGCGGTTTTCAAAAGATTTGACTATCATTTTCCCTTAGTTCCCTTCTGCTTAAGTAATTTCCGCGAATGTTTATCAGATAAAGAAAATGTTTTTTAACAATAATTTGTTACAGCGATGTAGAGAAAGTCATGTGAATGGAACACGTAAGATTTTTCAGCATAACTTGAGCTATCCAACTATCAAGAAAGATAAGTTTTGGCTGACCCTAGTTGGAAGCGTGCAGAAGTGCTTGTTGCTGCGGCACGTAGCACTTTCATCGCAGGCAACACGTTTCACGCGAAATCCTCGCCTCGCAACATGTAACAAAGGTCTAACCCTCACTTGGTACACACCAAGAAAATAAATATGTTTCACCACTGTGAATATTTCGTTAACAGTTATTACTTTTGTTTTTTCTACATAGTAATAGTAAGTTATTGTACTCCACCCAAAAATTCAATATTCAAATTTCACCGAAAATAGACGTTTTAGGGTCCCTTGTATCTGATGCGTTCCATTCTCATGACTTTTTCTACATCTCTGCAACAAATCATTGTTAAAAAGCTTATGCTTCTATTTACTTCATGCTAATCGAGAAAAAATTAGCAGAAATAGTCTTATTACTTGCTTCCTTGTAAGTAGAAGTGAAATAGGGGTTAAAGTGATAGTCAAAAGCTGGTTGCTATGTGACTGATGTTCCTTTGTTTGTATGGACAGGAGTTGACAAATTCCTGTATGAGAAAAGTATAACATTTTGAAAGCTGAAGCCAAAAACAAGGAATATCTCAAAAGCGATCAACTCCACGAAAAAACTATATATAACATAAATTGTCTGTTTTAACGTCCTGGAAATGTTTGTGCGCTAAGTTTTTGTCTATCTCTTACGGTTTAGCCGTTACGCAAAATTAAAAAAAAAATTATCCTGAATAAACAGGTCTTTAGAGGTTATTCCAAGAAAATTCAAGAATACGTTTTATTTGGGTTGTAAATATTTTGAATATACGGGATTTTAATCAAAATCGTTAGAGCCATTTTTTATAAATTAAAAAATTTGGAAAATTTTTCCTTGTAAAGGTTAGTTTGGGTGGGGGGGGCAATAAAATACCAAACTTGATATTTAAGTGTAGTATTTTCTGAGGATGCGACAGAAACATTTTGAGATAACTCCCTCCACCCCAAGCTACACTTTACTTGGGAAAAATGTCAACAATGTTAATCTTCTCAAAATGGCTCTAACAATTTTCATTTAAGTACTGAAAAATAAAATGTATATCTTGAATTTTCTGGGAATAGCCTAGTTAAACTTATGTCAAACGTGAGGTTATTTTTTTCTCTCTCTTTTGTTTATTCCTAGCAAGCAAAGGGAACCGAATTTCATATAGTGACCGGCTTTAAAAAGATGTGACTGTCGCTTTAGCCTAGTGCATTCCCTTCTACTTGTAAGACAGTTTGTTACAGACTTGGCACAAACACTCATGTATATGGAACAATTCAGTTTTTTTTAGAAAATGAAGATTAATATTTGTTTCAAATATTCACAGAAGTGCATTCAAACTGGTAACTGTTCCCCGTGTACGCGGTAGAGCAAGTTAAAGAAACTTTAAAAAAGTTACGCACAGAAGGCCAATTAAATATATTTATAGACATGCATGTCTTCTAATTTCAGGCACTAAGCTTTGGTTCTGTTCCAAGTGACGTGCACTGTCTTCTTCTTACCACTTTCTCTAGCACGTATCTTCATAGTAGGTAGAGAAGGTATTGTATTCTGCCCAAAATTCGAACCGAAATTTCACATAAGGCTAATCGAGGTAAATATGAGCAGAAATGGTCTTATTACTTGTAAATAGAACAGAAATAAGGAGCTTACTAGGCTAAAGCGTTCTAAATCTTTTAAAGGCTGGTCGCTATATGAAACAATTGAAATTCGTTTCTCTTTGCTTAGCCAGGAATAAAATAAAGATCTGATGTGTTTCATTCGCATGACTTTCTCTACATCTCTGCAACAAATTAAAAAGCTTATGCTTCTATTTACTTCATGCTAATTAGCAGAAATAGTCTTATTACTTGCTTCCTTGTAAGTAGAAGCGAAATAAAGGAGTTCCATAGGTTAAAATGATAAACCAAAAGCTGGTTGCTATATAACTGAAGTTCCTTTATTTGTATGAACAGGAGTTAAGAAATTCCTGTATGAGCAAAGTATAAGTTTTTCAAAGCTAAAACGAAAAACCAGGAATATCTTAAAAATGATCAACTCCACGAAGAAAATGTGTATACCATAAAATGTGTACTTTGTCGTGAGCTACATTTTCTGTGTAGTAAGTTTTGCCCCATCTCTTAATGTCTAACAGTTGTGCACAATTCCGTAAAATTCATACAGAATAAAGTAGTCTTCAGGGGCTATTCTCAGAAAATTCAAGATATACATTTTATTTGTCATGTAAATATCTTTAATATACGATATTTTAATCAAAATCGTTAGAGCCATTTTTGAGAAAATAAAATTTTTTTCCATGTAAAGCGAAGTTTGGGGTGGGGGCATTTTCTTGAAAATCTTCGTGTCGCATCCTTGGAAGATACCAAACTTAAATACCAAGTTTGGGCTTTAATGGTCTTTTCGTTTTTGAGCTATGCTGCCCACAGACACACACAGATACACACAGACAGACAGACACACACACGGACATTTTTCTGAAAATGCTTTTTTTTATATTCAGGGAGTCTCAAAACATGTATTTCCGGTGAAATCTCGGTATCGAAGTTTTGGGTGCTATACACTATGTACATAGTTCGTATAGAGAAAGTAAAAATGGAAAAAGGTCCGTGTACCTGTGAGCACGATAACTCAAAAATGAAACGTAGGTAGAATACCAAACTTGGTAGGTATTTAAGCTTAGTATCCTCCTAGGATGACTCACGAAGATTTTGTGGAATATCCCACACCCTTTAGATGGAACATTTTGTAAAAACTGACTAACGATTTTATTAAAATCCTGTACATTACGTCACTAAGAAAGTGAATTACTTGGGAATAGCCCCTCAAGTCCTCAAGAGACACACAAAAATGTAGATCTCGTTAAAACACGCGCTTTATGCCACATATCTTTTTACTTTCTCTATACGTGCTAAGTATAGAGAAGGTACTGTGTTGCACCAAAATATTCGAGATAGAGATTTCACCGGAAATACATGTTTTGAGACCCCTGGATCCAGAAAAAGCATTATTTGAAAAATGTCCGTGTGTGTCTGTCTGTCCGTCTGTCTGTGTGTATGCGTGTGTGTGTCTGTGGGCAGCATAGCTCAAAAATGAAAATACCATTAAACACCAAACTTGGTATTTAAGGGTCTTTTCATCTTCCAAAGATGCGACACGAAGATTTTCAAGAAAATTCTCTCATCCCAAAGTACCCTTTCCATGAAAAAAATTCGAAGATGTTGATTTTCTTAAAAATAGCTCTAACGATTTTGATTAAAATCTCGTATATTTAAGATATTTACCTGACAAATAAAATGTGTATCTTGAATTTTCTGGGAATAGCCTCTGAAGACTATTATGGATGAATTTAACGGATTTTTGCATAACTGCTAAACCGTAAATGATGGACAAAAACTTGCCAAACAGAACATGTAGAGGGCATTAAAACACACATTTTTTCGTGGAGTTGACGGTTTTTGAGGTATTCCTTGTTATTAGTTTCAGTTTTAAAATGCTTTTACTTTTCTAATACAGGAATTTGTCAACTGCTGTCCATACAAACAAAGGAAATTGAGTCACATAACAACCAGTTTTGACTATCACTTTAACCTATGCCACTCCCTTATTTCGCTTCTACTTACAAGGAAACAAGCAATAAGACTATTTCTGCTATTTTTTTCTGATTAGCATGAAGGTAATAGAAGCCTAAGCTTTTTAACTTTAGTACTTTTTTTGCAGAGATGTAGAGAAAGTCATGTGAATGGAACACATCAGATTTTTTTTTTTTAGTTGAACTAACCATATGCGAACCTTTCCTTATTATTAGTTTCAGTTTTCTCAAAGGGGAAGTCCTCGGGCGTTTCATGATGAATGGCTGAGATAATTCAGTTTTAACTAGGGGCGGTCATCTGACTGGAGCGATATTGTCCAAACATCTTATCGCAGCTGATGTTCATTTCTTTGAAATCTTGTCGCACCTGACGCTCGTTTGTTTAGTCTCATGTCTTGGTTATTGGCAACAAGGTTACAATCGCCCGCCTGTAGCAGCGTATCAGCCTCACACTCAAAAGGTCGTGAGTTCGAATCTCGCTTAGGGTGAGTTACACGGATAAGGTTCTTTTCGGGGTTTTTCCTTTCCTGAGAAGATGAATGTCGAAAAACTTTGAGCTCCCTGGACCCCGAGATCATTTGAGCAGCAATTCACCAATTTCATTCATCGTCCGATATGACCAATCAGGTTAAAGGACGTTAAACTATATACATAAAGGTTACAATCCAGTCAGCCAACTTTTAATAACTATCAGCTCTGCAATTGTACTTTCAGTTACAATGCTTATTTAAAGTATTATCCAGTTCATAATGTATTTAGTTCAAAAAAGAGGTGAACATAATCATTATTTGTATTTCTTATGTATGCGATGAGTGCAATAACCTCAAATAAAATGTTTGTTTCCATTTCATGTATTAGCTATTAATATCTGAAATAAAATAATTGTTTCCTATTTCTATTGTTGCTATCGTTATTCCTACATTGGGTGTAGACACGGTCGGCCTCATCATAATTCAGGAGGCAGTGAAGGAAGAAAAAAAAAACAGTCGGTATAATTATGTTCGAATGCGTCATCTACCATTTGAGAACTAATGTAAGTATTAAAATGATAAAATCTCCCTTCCTATATATTATAATTATTAATAGTCTATTTCACTGAATTCTCTTATCAAATGTAACTCGTGTTTTCATCTCTTAGGACAATTGACTCCCGTCGTGAATTATCGACAAGATGAAAACACTGTGCTATTGCTTATGATAATCGATAGCGCCAGCTTTTAAAATATTTGACTGTCACTTTAGTCTAGTGTATTTCCCTTCTACTTATAATGCACTATGCAATAAGACCATTTCTGTACATAAAATAATAATCTCTTGTAAGAACAGTTTGTTTGCAGAATGCATGTGGGATGTAGGTGCTCGTATACAAGTGCATTTGGCCAACCTGAGGATGGCAGAGTTGTTTCGATCTAATTAAGATGAAAGTAATGACGCATACGTGACGTCAGAAAACGCTGGCCCATCGATTATATCTAATGGAGTTTTAATTTGACCTACTTTTCATTCCACTAACCAAACAGTTTTTTTTTTCTGGTAAACAAATTACTTTGTTATCGAAAATTGTTTACGGGCAAATTCAGCGGCTAGATTACTTCGTTTCATTAATTCAATTTCCCTGATTTGATGTGTTTTCGTGCAATGAGGGTGAAACTGTTATTGTTTGGAGAATAAATAGGCACAGGGGCAGCGTTTCCAATGCAGCTGAGCTGATTTTTACTTTCTCTACACGTAATATGTACACAGTGTATAGAGAAGGATTGCTCCCAAAAATGCCATACCGAGGAAGTATATGTTTTGGGACCCGCTGATTATACAAAAGCTGAAGGTCTGATTAAAACACACAATTTATGTCCTATGCAATTTTTTGTAGAGTTAATCGTTTTCGAGATATTCCGGACTATTGATTTCATTTTAGCCACTTTCTCTTTTCTTCTCGATTCTCGTTGTTTACTTCTAGCAAGCAAAGAGATTGCAATTGTTTCAAATAGCGACCGCTTTTATAGGACGAGACTATCGCTTTACCCTTTTGCTTATAAGGAAGCTAGTAATGAGACTAATTCTGCTTATGTTTATCTTGATTAGCACGTAGATAACAGATTCATGTTTCAAGTAGCGACCGCTTTTATAGGACGAGACTATCGCTTTACCCTTTTGTTTACAAGGAGTTAGTAACAAGACTAATTCTGCTTATGTTTATCTTGATTAGCACGTAGATAACAGATTCATGTTTTGAATAAAATGCTTGTTTAGAGGACATCGTGTGAATGGAGCACATTAATTATTGTTAAACAACTTATTCTTCTATCCACTTCATGATAAGCAAAAATTGTCTTGTTACTTATGCCTTGTAAGTAGAAGGGAGAAATATCTACTATCCATTCACCGATATCCTCTAGTTGTTCGGTAAACAAACCTTTTATTCAAAACGTTAATCTGTTATCTACTTCATGCTAATCAAGATAAACATAAGCAGAAATAGTCTCATTACTAGCTTCCTTATAAGTAGAAGGGAAATAAGAAAATGCCCAGGCTAGAGCGTCAGTCTCGACCTTTAAAAGCCGGTCGCTATGTGAAGCAATTGATCTTTGATTTCCAAACGAGAAGAAAGATATCTTTCAGTTTGAGAAACATTTAAGTGGTAACATTGAAACGAACAATCCGGAATATCTCGAAAAACGTAAATTGTGTGTTTAATGAGATGTGAAGTACGTTTTTGTATATCTCTTAAGGTTTGCCAATTCTTCAGAGGCTGTTCCCAGAAAATTCAACATTTCCTTTGTTGTAAAATATCTTAAACATCGCTATTTTAATCAAAATCGTTAGAGCTATTTTTGAGAAAATCAAAATTTTCGAAAAATGTTCCATGTAAAGGGTAGTTAGGATTGGGGAATTTTCTTGAAAGTCTACGTATCGCATCCTAGGAAGATACCAAACTTAAATACCAAGTTCGGTGTTTAAAGGTCTCTCCGTTTTTGAGTTTTGCTGCCCACAAACACAAACACACACACGGAAGCTTTTTTGATTCAGGGGGTCTCAAAACATGTATTTCCGGTCAAATCTCGATATCGAATTTTTGGGTGCAATACAATACCTTCTTTATACACCATGTACATAGTACGTGTAGAGAAAGTAATTAAAAAATCTGATGTGTACCATTCACATGACTTTCTCCATATCCCTGCAACAAATAATTCTTAAAAAGTACCATAGGTTAAAGTGACAGTTAAAAGCTGGTTGCTATGTCAATGAAGTTCCTTTGTTTATATGGATAGGAATTGACAAGTTCCAGTATGAGAAAAATATCCGTTTTTCATAGCAGAAACCAAAAATAAGGAATGTCACAAAAACGACGAACTCCACGAAAAAAATGTATATAACATAAATTGTGTGTTTTAATGTGGTCTACATTTTTTGTGTAGTAAGTTTTTGTCCATCTCTTACGGTTTAGCAGTTATTCAAAATTTAGTAAAATTCATCCAGAATAAACTACTCTTCAGAGGCTATTCCCAGAAAATTCAAGACATACATTTTATTTGTCAGGTAAATATGTGTAATATACGAAATTTTAATCAAAATCGTTAGAGCCATTTTTGAGAAAATCAAAATTTTTTAAAAAAGTTCCATGTAAAGGGTAGTTGGGGATGGGGGGATTTTTCTCAAAATCTTCGTGTCGCATCCCTGGAAGATACTAAACTTAAATACCAAGTTTGGCATTTTACCGACTTTTCGTTTTTGAGTTATGGTGTTCACAGACACACCTACACATGGACACACGGACACACACACACACACACACACACACACACACACACGGGCCTTTTTGTGAAAATGTTTTTTTTTGATATTGGGGACCCTAAAACATATATTTCCGATGAAATCTCGGTATCGAATTTTTTGGTGGAGTGCAATACTTTCTCTATACACTATGTACATAGTGCGTACGGAGAAACTAAAAATGAATACACTCATAGAAGATTGCTAAAAGAGTTTTTGTCTATTTTTAAGTATAACTTGAGGTATTACAATTCTAGGGTCTGTTGATAAGTCCCGGGCCTCTCAATGAAAACAGCATTTAAAGAAACAAAACTTTTTTGTTTTATTTCTCAGCGTAATCTCCAGAAAGGCTAATACATTTGTCATATCGGTGTTCTAATTTAACTAAACCATCTCTGTAGTGCGATTTATCAAGGTCCTCAAAACAGCTGTTTACCGCACCTCGTTGCTGTGAAATCTTCGTCCTTCAAACTTTTTTTTTGAGGTTTGGGAACAGGTGGTAGTCACTGGGTGCTAGATCTGGCGAATAGGGTGGATGTTCAAGCAATTCCAACTTTAATTCGCAGATTTTTCCCATTGCAATGACCAGAGCATTGTCGTGATGAAACATTTTTTGTTGTTGTCTTTTTCTGTTCACCTCATGACTCAAACGCTGCTGTAAGCTTGCGTAGTAGTCACCAGCGATACTTTAAACCTTTTCCAAGTAATCAATAAAAGTAATTCCCTTTGCAGCCCAGAAAACACTCGCCATAGCTGACAAAATTGATTTTGCCTTTTTTGGAGTTGGCTTACCTGGCACAATCCACTGTTTTGACTGAGATTTACTTTCTGGAGTGTAATGAAGTATTCAAGTTTCATCCATGGTAATAAGCCATCTCAAAAATACACTGGGATTTTTACGGTAGAACTCCACATTCTTAACAAAAACAGTTTTCTTTGCAACTTTTGATGAGGTTCAACAAACGCGGCACCCATCTTGCACAGACCTTGTGAAAGCCAAAATATTACTTAAAATATTACCTGCAGTTCTTTTGATGTGTTTGCAGCCTCTGCTATCTCAAACAACTTTAATCTGTGGTCTTCCAGTACTAAACGATGAATTTTTTCAATGATCTCTGGAGTTGTCTCTTCTTCAGAGCGTCCAGAGCGAGGCTCATCACTAGTGCTCGTACGTCCCATTTTAAACTGTGCAACCCACCTTTTAATCATTGAATATGAAGGGGCAGAGCCTTTCAATGTACTGTCCATTTCCTCCTTGATTTCTTTAGGCGTTAAGCCTTTCAAATGGAAGTATTTAATCACTCATCGTTTTTCCAAATCCTCCATTTTCGTGAAAACTCTAAAGTTGTCTTGTTTAAAATGCTGTCATTGGAAAACTAAACAAGCTATTCAGCTGTAACTATGGATACAAGTTAGTCTAGAGTTAAAGTACCGTCTAACTGGCCTAGTGGCGCCATATCTGTGTGAGGCCCGGGACTTATCAGCCCGTCTAACTGGCCTAGTGGCGCCATATCTATGTGAGGCCCGGGACTTATCAGCCGACCCTTGTATATAAAATAAGAGATTCACACACACGCCCTCCTACCTGTGCAGGCAGAGAGAATGGTCGCCTTGCCCCGGTCGATACGCCTGCACACACGTTCTGCTTGTGTGCCGGAACTAGTGTTGTGAAATTAAACCCAAAACATGAAATATGTCGGTAGAAAACCGTATTCACATAAATTGAGTTACATTTCCTGTGGAGCACGATTTTTTGGCTCTGTAGCAGCAGATAACACTTGCTCACAAATTATATAAAAAGAGAAAATGCACATAATATTATTAGCTTACAGAAAGCCAGGGAAAATAATTGTAAATATTCAAGAACAGAAATATGTAGAAATGGAAGTTGTTATTGAGGTAATTAGGCGAGACGGGCTTGCTTAATTCCAGGTATAAGTTCACCTGCTAATGAGCACAGAGTTCAGGCTAAAGGCTGCATGATAGAAAACAACAGACATATACTTAAGTGAGACAGGAGTAGTAAATTTTCTTCCAAGTAGCACAGGGAGTTGGAAAAACAGACAAAGAGAGCATAATGTTAAATTGAGAAGGAAATACTGGGTATTTCCAAACGAGTCAGGTGCACACTGTGACGTCAGAACTTGGCACAATTTATTCTCATAGCTTGTGAGGTGATGCTAACCAAGAACCAATAAGAGATTCTGTTACATTTTAAGGCGCGAAAGTTAGCGTCACCCAGGTTTACTATATAAAGCAGATCTCTTATGTGGTTACTGGCCTCAGAACACAAGGGGCTTCGGCGGACTTCGCTTCGAGATGCCGAAGAGGAAACATCAACGCAGACCAGCAGCTTCTACAGCAGCCACCGGTAGGAAGTGCTCGTCGCCACCTGCCGTTACACCGGCTGAGCTCCACGCCGACGCCGCCCCGGTACAGTGCCGTGGTTAGGGGGGTTCCTCAGGATCTCTCCACCCGGCACCTCCTCGCCGCTGCCTTTATGCTCGAGGGCCACTAGGATTATCTGTGACCGGGGCGCGACACCACTAGTTAGGCTGGAGGCTGCCTTGGCGTCAGGGTTGCCCTTATTAGGGCGACTTCTGCACGTTGAGGCAAGCAGACAGGAAAGACACCGGCCCTGCCGTCGCTGCCAAGAAGCCTGCTCTTCGCCGTCGAAATGCCACTACTGTGGCACCAACGCATTCACTTCGGAGTGCACTGGGCACGACCTCCGCCGCCGTCGCCGGTTCTGTGGCAAGCCCAGTGCCCCAGCTAACGGTGCCGTCTTATTTCTGATGTGTTCCATTCACACAACCTTACACTATATTATTCTTTTATCTGCATTATGATAAACATTGTCGTATTACTTGCTTCCTTGTAAGTGGAAGGGAATACATTAGGATAGAGCGATAGTCAAATGTTTTAAACGCTGGTGAAACAATTAAAATTCGGTACTCTTTTCCAGGATATAAGTAAAACAAAAGAGGTATGAAGCAAAAGATGACTTCCCGTTTAGTTAATTTCCTGTACCTTCTAAATGGAACATAGTACATCGTTACGGCATTTCCTTGATCGAACTTACATTTCTAGTTCGTGAATTCGTCGCTATGCGTCGCTATCACGACTTGCGGAATTTTGTCCTGAAACCTCCTATTTTCAAGGTATGGGGTTCTTTTACGTGCAAATAAACATTACACGGGACCACCGGCTTTGCGTGAATTCCGAAGGAAGCTATGTTAAAGAATTTTGCGTCCGAAAGAATCCAGCATTAACCAGCTAGAGACCGGGTGATGCGAGGTTCAAATCATAACTTAGGCTAATAATTGCAACCTTGTCGATATTTTTTTAAACAATAACGTTTGCAATATTTTTTCACATATTTTCATCTTTAGTTGCACTTTTCTAAAAAGTTATAATATACTTGTGATTTTGTACATATGCAGCATATATTGCTATAAACAGCCGGTGAAAGGTTTTATGTTACCTATTTATGAAATTCCTAAAAAAATTATAATAAATATAAAATATAGTAAATCACATATATATCTTAAAATAACTAATTTTTATTAAATACCTTAATCTTTCACCAGGTATAGCAGGTTTTTAAGTGTTACAAGGTCTAAAGAAACTGCCTCCGAGGTCGACTCTGCGACCTGACTTCCCAGGTTCGATTCCCGGCTGGGGTGGGGAATTTTTCTTTCACCAGAATTATTCCCTACTCCCTATAGAGTCTGGAAGTATGAATGTGAGGATGAACGTGCGTGTGTTAGTAATATAAAATTGACTAATCTAATGCTCTAAACCTTCTGTAATCCGAGTTGTTTCACAAGATAAAACCTCTGATATGATCATTCAAGTTAAAGTGGTCTACACAAATAAAACAATTAAAAAAATCTGATGTGTTGCATTCACATGACTTTCTCTACATCTCTGTAACAAATTATTGTTAAAAAGCTTATACGACTATTTACTTTAAGCTAATCGAAAAAAAATTTGCAGAAAGTCTTATTTCTTGCTTCCTTGTAAGTAGAAGCGAAATAAGGGAGTCCCATAGGTTAAAGTGATAGTCAAAAGCTGGTTGCTATGTGACTGAAGTTCCTTTGTTTATTTGGACAGGAGTTGACAAATTCCTGTATGTAAGGTTTTCAGAGATGAAACCAAAAACAAGGAATATCTAAAAAATTATCAACTCTACGAAAAAAATGTATATTACATTAATTGTGTGTTTTAACGTGCTCTATATTTTTTGTGTGTTAAGTTTTTGTCAATCTTTTACCAGTTATGTAAAATTCATCCAGAATAAAGAGGTCTTCAGACTTAGGACATTAAAGATATAGTCTTATTTGAGATGTAATATGTATTTAAATGAAAATGGTTAGAGCAATTTTTGAGAAAATCAAAACTTTCGGAATCTTTTTCATGTTGGGAGGGGGGGTTTCGTGACACATCCTTGCAAGATACCGAACTTAAATACCAAGTTTGGTGTTTAACGGTCTCTTCGTTTTTGAGCTATGCTGTCCACAGATACACACAAGCGCACACACACAAGGACCTTTTTCCAAAAATGCTTTTTTTTTGGATTCAGGGGGATCCAAAACATGTATTTCCGCTGACATCTTGGTATCGGTGCATTACCAGTATCTTCTCTATACACTGTGTAGAGAAAGTAAAAAGTCCGAAGAGTCTTACTTGGAGAGAAATGCACCTGAAGAGGAAAATATGTGAAGAATGCTACAGCTTTTCTTGTTTATTTAAACATCAACAAGTTAGCAATTATTGATGTAAATTAATTACTTCATTATGGTAGCCTGTATATTTTTCAAGAAGCTGAAATTCTGTCTCTCTAAGAATCCTTGAATTTGAAAATTAATCTACTGCCGCTCTGTGTCTACGCAAACGGAAACGATCGGGTGGGATGACTGGAAAGGCGTAGGTGGCGCCTCTGCTGGAAAACAACGAAGAAGGCGCAGAGGATCTAATGGGCCGTGACAGACAATTTGCTTCTGACCCTGACAACCTCCATTTTCCTTATTGGTTTTACGTGCTTGCAGATCACCTGAATAAGTGATAAGCCCTCTGTTTCATTTAATTTTCCTGCTTATCGATTTCCTTTATCTGTATTATTGCATTTTCCCTGTACTTATTAAACGCATTTCCTATTTCGCACCATGCTACCTACCAATAATGATCGCATGTATTAACATACTGGTTTAGGTTAAGGTGCATATATCAATTAAATATTACAGAAAACATTAAAATTTTCTCCATTTCTCCAGCTGTTCCACAAACAAACTTTCCTTACAAAACATTATTCTGTTATTTACTTTAATCGAGATAAAATGGACTTATTACTTGCTTCCTTGTAAGTAAAAGGGAAATGAGGGAGTACACTAGGTTAAAGCATTAGTCACATCTTTTAAAAATCTGATGTGTTACAATCACATGACTTTCTCTAGCTGTTCTACAAACTTCATACATAAGATTCTTCTTCTTTCTGCACCTTGCTAATCGAGGTACTCATTAGCACAATGTTCTTATTGTTTAGTTCCGTATAAGTAGGAAGAAAATAAGGGAATACACTAGGCTAAACCAATAGTCAAATGTTTTAAAAGCTGTCGGTATGCGATTGTCATTACAAATCGTTTCTTTTCTTGGCCAGGAGTAGAACAAAAGAAAAACGGACACTCCCGTCTGAGAAAAGTATAAGTCCTCCACAACTGAAACTAATAACATTGAATACCACGAAAACGGTAAGCTCCACGAGAAAAATGTATATGACATAACTTATGTATTTTAAGAAGAGTTACATTTTTTGTATAGTAAGTTTTTGTCTATATCTTACGGTTTACTAGTTATGCCAAATTAAGCAAAATACATCCAGAATAAACAGGTCTTCAGAAGCTATTCCCATTAAATCAAGATGTACATTTTATTTGCTAGGTAAATATCTTTAATGTATGATATTTTAATCAAAATCGTTAGAGCCATTTTTAAGAAAATCAAAATTTTCGAAAAAAGTTCCATGTAAAGGGTAGTTTGGGGTGGGGGGATTTTTCTCAAAATCTTCGTGTCGCATCCCTGGAAGATACTAAACTTAAATACCAAGTTTGGTATTTTAACTACTTTTCGTTGTTGAGTTATCGTGTTCATAGATACACGGACACACGGACACACACACACACACGGACCTTTTTCTCAAAATGCTTTTTTTGGATACAGGGAGTCCTAAAACATGTACTTCCGGTGAAATCTCGGTATCGAATTTTTGGGTGGAATGCAATACTTCTCTATCCCTATGTACATTGTACATATGGGGCTAGAGAAAGTAAAAACCAGTCGCTAAGTGAAACAATTGAAATTTGCTGGGAGTAAACAAAAGAGACTAGAAAAAACAGATGTCTCCCGTTTCTGACAATCGGAGACCTCTCGTTTGTCTATAGTATAACTTCAGTAAATTTAAGTTATAGTAGAATATATTTATGAAGTTATTTTTACTTTCTGTACACGTGTAGAGAAAGTAACTAGAACTGCTGCTGGTAAAATTGTTCTAAAGATGTTTAAACATTGACCGAACACCTTAAAACTTAAATGGGAATATTTCCAACACGGTTAGCTCCACCAAAATATAAAGTGTATACGACATAAATTGTGTGTTTTAATGAAACCTCATTTTTACCTTCTCTAGTCCCATATGTACAATGTACAAAGGGATAGAGAAGTATTGTATTCCACCAAAAAATTCGATACCGAGATTTCACCGGAAATGCTTGGTTTAAGACACCTTGTATCCGAAAAAAGTATTTTCAGAAAAAGGTCCGTGTGACTATGAACACGATAACTCAAAAACGAAAAGTAGCTTAAATGCCAAACTTGGTATTTAAGTTTAGTATCTTCCTGGGATGCGACACGAAGATTTTGAGAAAAATCCCCCCACCCCAAAGTACCATTTAAATGGGAATTTTTTTCGAAAATTTTGATTTTCTTAAAAATGGCTCTAACGATTTTGATTAAAATAGCTTGTATTAAATTTATCTGAAAATGAAATGTATCTCTAGAATTTTCCAGGAATAGCTTCTGAAGATCAGTTTATTCTGGACACGCCTTCGCACACTCACACACACACACACACTCACACACACTTACACACACACACACACACACACACAAGGAAGCAAGTAATATGACTATTTCTGCGAATTTTCCTCGATTACAATGAAATAAATAGAAGCATAAGCTTTTTTAGCAATTGTTTGTTGCAGAGATGTAGAGAAAGTCCTGTGAATGGATCAAATCAGATTTTTTTTACGGGAGGAATGGCAGGCAAGAGAAGTAACGTGATGTGCTGGAGGCCGGTTAGCAGCAAAGGCGATAGCTGACAGACACTTCCGCGTTAAGTATCGAATCTTCCATAGCTACGTATCAGATCATATTAATGAAAAGTGCAAGTGACGGTTTTGGCTTTTGTTTCCTCAGGAACCTTCAGTTTTAGAATAATTATTAGGTTGTCATTATACGTTGTACTTATGAGCATGATCTCTGCCAATGCACGTTGGGGCGGTAACGGGGTTACGGGTTCGTATCCCGGGAGCAGGTTCTGGCATTAGGAATGTTGTGGATTTTTGGGGGCCCTATCTCAGGACTATGGTAGCATGGAAGCTCTTACGGCACAAGAACTTTCTTCAGTCAGTTCGGTCTTTTTCCGCCGTCCAACACACATGCATTCCTCTTAATGTTCTCCAGTGAAACTTTACTTTACGCGACTATTGTTACTTATTAATGTTGATGCAGTGATATCGTCCGTATTCCGGTCTGTATTACAATAGCTATTGTTACCTATTAATGTTGATGCAGTGATATCGTCGGTACTCCGGTCTGTATTACATTAACTATTGTTACTTACTAATGTTGATGCAGTGATATCGTCCGTGCTCCAGTCTGTATTACAATAACAATTGTTACATATTAATGTTCATGCAGTGATATCGTCCGTGCTCCGGTCTGTATTACAATAACTATTGTTACTTATTAATGTTGATGCAGTGATATCGTCCGAGCTCCGGTCTGTATTACAATACCTATTGTTACATATTAATGTTGATGCAGTGATATCGTCCGTACTCCGGTCTGTATTACAACTATTGTTACTTATTAATGTTGATGCAGTGATATCGTCCGTACTGTGGTCAGTATTACAATAACTATTGTTGCTTATTAATGTTGCTGCAGTGATATCGTCCGTACTGTGGTCTGTATTACAATAACTATTGTTACTTATTAATGTTGATGCAGTGATATCGTCCGTACTCCGGTCTGTATTACAATAACTATTGTTGCTTATTAATGTTGCTGCAGTCATATCGGCCCTACTGTGGTCTGTATTACAATAAATATTGTTACTTATTAATGTTGATGCAGTGATATCGTCCGTACTCCGGTCTGTATTACAATAACTATTGTTACTTATTAAAGTTGATGCAGTGATATCGTCCGTGCTCCGGTCTGTATTACAATGACTATTGTTACCTATTAATGTTGATGCAGTGATATCGTCCGTACTCCGGTATGTATTACAATAACTATTGTTACTTATTAATGTTGATGCAGTGATATCGTCCGTACTCCGGTCAGTATTACAATAACTATTGTTACCTATTAATGTTGATGCAGTGATATCGTCCGTACTCCGGTCTGTATTACAATGACTATTGTTACCTATTAATGTTGATGCAGTGATATCGTCCGTGCTCCGGTCTGTATTACAATAACTATTGTTACTTATTAATGTTACTGCAGTGATATCGTCCGTACTCAGGTCTGCATTACAATAAATGTTGTAACTTATTAATGTTTATGTAGTGATATCGTCCGTGCTGTGTCCTGTATTACAATAATTATTGTTGCTTATTAATGTTGATGCAGTGATATCGTCCGTTCTCCGGTCTGTATTACAATAACTATTGTTACTTATTAATGTTGATGCAGTGATATCGTCCTTACTCCGGTCTGTATTACAATAACTATTGTTACTTATTAATGTTGATGCAGTGATATCGTCCGTGCTCCGGTCTGTATTACAATAACTATTGTTACTTATTAATGTTGATGCAGTGATATCGTCCGCACTCCGGTCTGTATTACAATAACTATTGTTACTTATTAATGTTGATGCAGTGATATCGTCCGTACTGTGGCCTGTACTACAATAACTATTGTTACTTATTAATGTTGATGCAGTGATATCGTCCGCACTCCGGTCTGTATTACAATAACTATTGTTACTTATTAATGTTGATGCAGTGATATCGTCCGTACTGTGGCCTGTACTACAATAACTATTGTTACTTATTAATGTTGATGCAGTGATATCGTCCGTACTCCGGTCTGTATTACAATAACTATTGTTACCTATTAATGTTGATGCAGTGATATCGTCCGTACTCCGGTCTGTATTACAATAATTATTGTTACTTATTAATATTGATGTAGTGATATCGTCCGTACACCGGTCTGTATTACAACTATTGTTACTTATTAATGTTGATACGGTGATATCGTCCGTACTCCGGTCTGTATTACAATAACTATTGTTATTTATTAATGTTGATGCAGTGATATCGGCCCTACTGTGGTCTGTATTACAATGACTATTGTTATTTATTAATGTTGATGCAGTGATATCGGCCCTACTGTGGTCTGTATTACAATAACTACTGTTACTTATTAATGTTGATGCAGTGATAACGTCCGTACTCCGGTCTGTATTACAATAACTATTGTTACATTGTTAATGTTGATGCAGTGATATCGTCCGTACTCCGGTCTGGATTACAATAGCTATTGTTACTTATTAATGTTGCTGCGGTGATATCGTTCGTACTGCAGTCTGTATTACAATAACTATTGTTATTGATTAATGTTGATATAGTGATATCGGCCGTACCCTGGTCTGTATTACAATAACTATTGTTACTTATTAATATTGATATAGTGATATCGTCCGTACTCCGTTTTGTATTACAATAACTATTGTTACTATTAATGTTGATGCAGTGATATCGTTCGTACTGCAGTCTGTATTACAATAACTATTGTTACCTATTAATGTTGATGCGGTGATATCGTCCGTACTTCGGTCTGTATTACAATAACTATTGTTACTCATTAATGTTGATGCGGTGATATCGTTCGTACTGCAGTCTGTATTACAATAACTATTGTTACTTATTAATGTTGATATAGTGATATCGTCCGTACTGTGGTCTGTATTACAATAACCATTGTTACTTATTAATGTTGATGCAGTGATATCGTCCGTACTGCAGTCTGTATTACAATAACCATTGTTACTTATTAATGTTGATGCAGTGATATCGTTCGTACTGCAGTCTGTATTACAATAACTATTGTTACTTTTTAATGTTGATGCAGTGATATCGTCCGTACTGTGGTCTGTATTACAATAACTATTGTTACTTATTAATGTTGATGCAGTGATATCGTCCGTACTCCGGTCAGTATTACAATAGCTATTGTTACTTATTAATGTTGATGCAGTGATATCGTCCGTACTCCGGTCTGTATTACAATAACTATTGTTACTTATTAATGTTGATGCTGTGATATCGTCCGTACTGCGGTCTGTATTACAATAGCTATTGTTACTTATTAATGTTGATGCAGTGATTTCGTCCGTACTGTGGTCTGTATTACACTAACTATTGTTACTTATTAATGTTGCTGCAGTGATATCGTCCGTACTGTGGTCTGTATTACAATAACTATTGTTACTTTGTTAATGTTGATGCAGTGATTTCGTCCGTACTCCGGTCTGTATTACAATAACTATTGTTATTTATTAATGTTGCTGCGGTGATATCGTTCGTACTGCAGTCTGTATTACAATAACTATTGTTACTTATTAATGTTGATATAGTGATATCGTCCGTACTCTGGTCTGTATTACAATAACTATTGTTACTTATTAATATTGATATAGTGATATCGTCCGTACTCCGGTCTGTATTACCATAACTATTGTTACTTATTAATGTTGATGCAGTGATATCGTTCGTACTGCAGTCTGTATTACAATAACTATTGTTACTTATTAATGTTGATGCAGTGATATCGTCCGTACTCCGGTCTGTATTACAATAACTATTGTTACTTATTAATGTTGCTGCAGTGATATCGTCCGTACTCCGGTCTGTATTACACTAACTATTGCTAGTTATTAGTGTTGATATAGTGATATCGTCCGTACTGCGGTCTGTATTACAATAACCGTTTGTACTTATTAATGTTGATATAGTGATATCGTCCGTACTGCGGTCTGTATTACAATAACTATTGTTAGTTATTAATGTTGATATAGTGATATCGTCCGTACTGCGGTCTGTATTACATAAACTATTGTTACTTATTAATGTTGATATAGTGATATCGTCCTTACTCCGGTCTGAATTCCAATAACTATTGTTACTTATTAATGTTGATATAGTGATATCGTCCGTGCTCCGGTCTGTATTACAATAACTATTGTTACTTATTAATGTTGATGCAGTGATAACGTCCGTACTCCGGTCTGTATTACAATAACTATTGTTACCTATTAATGTTGATGCGGTGATATCGTCCGTACTCCGGTCTGTATTACAATAACTATTGTTACCTATTAATGTTGATGCGGTGATATCGTCCGTACTCCGGTCTGTATTACAATAACTATTGTTACTCATTAATGTTGATGCGGTGATATCGTCCGTGCTCCGGTCTGTATTACAATAACTGTTGTTACCTATTAATGTTGATGCGGTGATATCGTTCGTGCTCCGGTCTGTATTACAATAACTATTGTTACTCATTAATGTTGATGCGGTGATATCGTCCGTGCTCCGGTCTGTATTACAATAACTATTGTTACTCATTAATGTTGATGCAGTGATATCGTCCGTACTCCGGTCTGTATTACAGTAACTATTGTTACTTATTAATGTTGATGCAGTGATATCGTCCGTGCTCCGGTCTGTATTACAATAACTAATGTTACTTATTAATGTTGATGCAGTGATATCGTCCGTGCTCCGGTCCGTATTACAATAACGATTGTTGCTTATTGATATTGATGCAGTGATATCGTCCGTACTGCGGTCTGTAATACAGTAACTATTGTTACTTATTAATGTTACTGCAGTGATATCGTCCGTACTCCGGTCTGTATTACAGTAACTATTGTTACTTATTAATGTTGATGCAGTGATATCGTCCGTACTCCGGTCTGTATTACAGAAACTATTGTTGCTTATTAATGTTGATGCAGTGATATCGTCCGTGCTCCGGTCTGTATTACAGAAACTATTGTTACTTATTAATGTTGATGCAGTGATATCGTCCGTGCTCCGGTCTGTATTACAGAAACTATTGTTGCTTATTAATGTTGATGCAGTGATATCATCCGTGCTCCGGTCTGTATTACAATAACTATTGTTACTTATTAATGTTGATGCAGTGATATCGTCCGTACTCCGGTCTGTATTACAATAACTATTGTTGCTTATTAATGTTGCTGCAGTCATATCGGCCCTACTGTGGTCTGTATTACAATAACTATTGTTACTTATTAATGTTGATGCAGTGATATCGTCCGTACTCCGGTCTGTATTACAATAACTATTGTTACTTATTAAAGTTGATGCAGTGATATCGTCCGTGCTCCGGTCTGTATTACAATGACTATTGTTACCTATTAATGTTGATGCAGTGATATCGTCCGTACTCCGGTATGTATTACAATAACTATTGTTACTTATTAATGTTGATGCAGTGATATCGTCCGTACTCCGGTCAGTATTACAATAACTATTGTTACCTATTAATGTTGATGCAGTGATATCGTCCGTACTCCGGTCTGTATTACAATGACTATTGTTACCTATTAATGTTGATGCAGTGATATCGTCCGTGCTCCGGTCTGTATTACAATAACTATTGTTACTTATTAATGTTACTGCAGTGATATCGTCCGTACTCAGGTCTGCATTACAATAAATGTTGTAACTTATTAATGTTTATGTAGTGATATCGTCCGTGCTGTGTCCTGTATTACAATAATTATTGTTGCTTATTAATGTTGATGCAGTGATATCGTCCGTTCTCCGGTCTGTATTACAATAACTATTGTTACTTATTAATGTTGATGCAGTCATATCGTCCTTACTCCGGTCTGTATTACAATAACTATTGTTACTTATTAATGTTGATGCAGTGATATCGTCCGTGCTCCGGTCTGTATTACAATAACTGTTGTTACTTATTAATGTTGATGCAGTGATATCGTCCGCACTCCGGTCTGTATTACAATAACTCTTGTTACTTATTAATGTTGATGCAGTGATATCGTCCGTACTGTGGCCTGTACTACAATAACTATTGTTACTTATTAATGTTGATGCAGTGATATCGTCCGCACTCCGGTCTGTATTACAATAACTATTGTTACTTATTAATGTTGATGCAGTGATATCGTCCGTACTGTGGCCTGTACTACAATAACTATTGTTACTTATTAATGTTGATGCAGTGATATCGTCCGTACTCCGGTCTGTATTACAATAACTATTGTTACCTATTAATGTTGATGCAGTGATATCGTCCGTACTCCGGTCTGTATTACAATAATTATTGTTACTTATTAATATTGATGTAGTGATATCGTCCGTACACCGGTCTGTATTACAACTATTGTTACTTATTAAGGTTGATACGGTGATATCGTCCGTACTCCGGTCTGTATTACAATAACTATTGTTATTTATTAATGTTGATGCAGTGATATCGGCCCTACTGTGGTCTGTATTACAATGACTATTGTTATTTATTAATGTTGATGCAGTGATATCGGCCCTACTGTGGTCTGTATTACAATAACTACTGTTACTTATTAATGTTGATGCAGTGATAACGTCCGTACTCCGGTCTGTATTACAATAACTATTGTTACATTGTTAATGTTGATGCAGTGATATCGTCCGTACTCCGGTCTGGATTACAATAACTATTGTTACTTATTAATGTTGCTGCGGTGATATCGTTCGTACTGCAGTCTGTATTACAATAACTATTGTTATTGATTAATGTTGATATAGTGATATCGGCCGTACCCTGGTCTGTATTACAATAACTATTGTTACTTATTAATATTGATATAGTGATATCGTCCGTACACCGTTTTGTATTACAATAACTATTGTTACTTATTAATGTTGATGCAGTGATATCGTTCGTACTGCAGTCTGTATTACAATAACTATTGTTACTTATTAATGTTGATGCAGTGATATCGTCCGTACTGTGGTCTGTATTACAAGAACTATTGTTACTTATTAATGTTGCTGCAGTGATATCGTCCGTACTCCGGTCTGTATTACACTAACTATTGCTAGTTATTAGTGTTGATATAGTGATATCGTCCGTACTGCGGTCTGTATTACAATAACCGTTTGTACTTATTAATGTTGATATAGTGATATCGTCCGTACTGCGGTCTGTATTACAATAACTATTGTTACTTATTAATGTTGATATAGTGATATCGTCCGTACTGCGGTCTGTATTACAATAAATATTGTTACTTATTAATGTTGATATAGTGATATCGTCCTTACTCCGGTCTGTATTCCAATAACTATTGTTACTTATTAATGTTGATATAGTGATATCGTCCGTGCTCCGGTCTGTATTACAATAATTATTGTTACTTATTAATTTTGATGCAGGGATATCGTCCGTACTCCGGTCTGTATTACAATAACTATTGTTACCTATTAATGTTGATGCGGTGATATCGTCCGTACTTCGGTCTGTATTACAATAACTATTGTTACTCATTAATGTTGATGCGGTGATATCGTTCGTACTGCAGTCTGTATTACAATAACTATTGTTACTTATTAATGTTGATATAGTGATATCGTCCGTACTGTGGTCTGTATTACAATAACCATTGTTACTTATTAATGTTGATGCAGTGATATCGTCCGTACTGCAGTCTGTATTACAATAACCATTGTTACTTATTAATGTTGATGCAGTGATATCGTTCGTACTGCAGTCTGTATTACAATAACTATTGTTACTTTTTAATGTTGATGCAGTGATATCGTCCGTACTGTGGTCTGTATTACAATAACTATTGTTACTTATTAATGTTGATGCAGTGATATCGTCCGTACTCCGGTCAGTATTACAATAGCTATTGTTACTTATTAATGTTGATGCAGTGATATCGTCCGTACTCCGGTCTGTATTACAATAACTATTGTTACTTATTAATGTTGATGCTGTGATATCGTCCGTACTGCGGTCTGTATTACAATAGCTATTGTTACTTATTAATGTTGATGCAGTGATTTCGTCCGTACTGTGGTCTGTATTACACTAACTATTGTTACTTATTAATGTTGCTGCAGTGATATCGTCCGTACTGTGGTCTGTATTACAATAACTATTGTTACTTTGTTAATGTTGATGCAGTGATTTCGTCCGTACTCCGGTCTGTATTACAATAACTATTGTTATTTATTAATGTTGCTGCGGTGATATCGTTCGTACTGCAGTCTGTATTACAATAACTATTGTTACTTATTAATGTTGATATAGTGATATCGTCCGTACTCTGGTCTGTATTACAATAACTATTGTTACTTATTAATATTGATATAGTGATATCGTCCGTACTCCGGTCTGTATTACCATAACTATTGTTACTTATTAATGTTGATGCAGTGATATCGTTCGTACTGCAGTCTGTATTACAATAACTATTGTTACTTATTAATGTTGATGCAGTGATATCGTCCGTACTGTGGTCTGTATTACAATAACTATTGTTACTTATTAATGTTGCTGCAGTGATATCGTCCGTACTCCGGTCTGTATTACACTAACTATTGCTAGTTATTAGTGTTGATATAGTGATATCGTCCGTACTGCGGTCTGTATTACAATAACCGTTTGTACTTATTAATGTTGATATAGTGATATCGTCCGTACTGCGGTCTGTATTACAATAACTATTGTTAGTTATTAATGTTGATATAGTGATATCGTCCGTACTGCGGTCTGTATTACATAAACTATTGTTACTTATTAATGTTGATATAGTGATATCGTCCTTACTCCGGTCTGTATTCCAATAACTATTGTTACTTATTAATGTTGATATAGTGATATCGTCCGTGCTCCGGTCTGTATTACAATAACTATTGTTACTTATTAATGTTGATGCAGTGATAACGTCCGTACTCCGGTCTGTATTACAATAACTATTGTTACCTATTAATGTTGATGCGGTGATATCGTCCGTACTCCGGTCTGTATTACAATAACTATTGTTACCTATTAATGTTGATGCGGTGATATCGTCCGTACTCCGGTCTGTATTACAATAACTATTGTTACTCATTAATGTTGATGCGGTGATATCGTCCGTGCTCCGGTCTGTATTACAATAACTGTTGTTACCTATTAATGTTGATGCGGTGATATCGTTCGTGCTCCGGTCTGTATTACAATAACTATTGTTACTCATTAATGTTGATGCGGTGATATCGTCCGTGCTCCGGTCTGTATTACAATAACTATTGTTACTCATTAATGTTGATGCAGTGATATCGTCCGTACTCCGGTCTGTATTACAGTAACTATTGTTACTTATTAATGTTGATGCAGTGATATCGTCCGTGCTCCGGTCTGTATTACAATAACTAATGTTACTTATTAATGTTGATGCAGTGATATCGTCCGTGCTCCGGTCCGTATTACAATAACGATTGTTGCTTATTGATATTGATGCAGTGATATCGTCCGTACTGCGGTCTGTAATACAGTAACTATTGTTACTTATTAATGTTACTGCAGTGATATCGTCCGTACTCCGGTCTGTATTACAGTAACTATTGTTACTTATTAATGTTGATGCAGTGATATTGTCCGTACTCCGGTCTGTATTACAGAAACTATTGTTGCTTATTAATGTTGATGCAGTGATATCGTCCGTGCTCCGGTCTGTATTACAGAAACTATTGTTACTTATTAATGTTGATGCAGTGATATCGTCCGTACTGTGGTCTGTATTACAATAACTATTGTTACTTATTAATGTTGATGCAGTGATATCGTCCGTACTCCGGTCAGTATTACAATAGCTATTGTTACTTATTAATGTTGATGCAGTGATATCGTCCGTACTCCGGTCTGTATTACAATAACTATTGTTACTTATTAATGTTGATGCTGTGATATCGTCCGTACTGCGGTCTGTATTACAATAGCTATTGTTACTTATTAATGTTGATGCAGTGATTTCGTCCGTACTGTGGTCTGTATTACACTAACTATTGTTACTTATTAATGTTGCTGCAGTGATATCGTCCGTACTGTGGTCTGTATTACAATAACTATTGTTACTTTGTTAATGTTGATGCAGTGATTTCGTCCGTACTCCGGTCTGTATTACAATAACTATTGTTATTTATTAATGTTGCTGCGGTGATATCGTTCGTACTGCAGTCTGTATTACAATAACTATTGTTACTTATTAATGTTGATATAGTGATATCGTCCGTACTCTGGTCTGTATTACAATAACTATTGTTACTTATTAATATTGATATAGTGATATCGTCCGTACTCCGGTCTGTATTACCATAACTATTGTTACTTATTAATGTTGATGCAGTGATATCGTCCGTACTCAGGTCTGCATTACAATAAATGTTGTAACTTATTAATGTTTATGTAGTGATATCGTCCGTGCTGTGTCCTGTATTAATATAATTATTGTTGCTTATTAATGTTGATGCAGTGATATCGTCCGTTCTCCGGTCTGTATTACAATAACTATTGTTACTTATTAATGTTGATGCAGTGATATCGTCCTTACTCCGGTCTGTATTACAATAACTATTGTTACATATTAATGTTGATGCAGTGATATCGTCCGTGCTCCGGTCTGTATTACAATAACTATTGTTACTTATTAATGTTGATGCAGTGATATCGTCCGCACTCCGGTCTGTATTACTATAACTATTGTTACTTATTAATGTTGATGCAGTGATATCGTCCGTACTGTGGCCTGTACTACAATAACTATTGTTACTTATTAATGTTGATGCAGTGATATCGTCCGCACTCCGGTCTGTATTACAATAACTATTGTTACTTATTAATGTTGATGCAGTGATATCGTCCGTACTGTGGCCTGTACTACAATAACTATTGTTACTTATTAATGTTGATGCAGTGATATCGTCCGTACTCCGGTCTGTATTACAATAACTATTGTTACCTATTAATGTTGATGCAGTGATATCGTCCGTACTCCGGTCTGTATTACAATAATTATTGTTACTTATTAATATTGATGTAGTGATATCGTCCGTACACCGGTCTGTATTACAACTATTGTTACTTATTAATGTTGATACGGTGATATCGTCCGTACTCCGGTCTGTATTACAATAACTATTGTTATTTATTAATGTTGATGCAGTGATATCGGCCCTACTGTGGTCTGTATTACAATGACTATTGTTATTTATTAATGTTGATGCAGTGATATCGGCCCTACTGTGGTCTGTATTACAATAACTACTGTTACTTATTAATGTTGATGCAGTGATAACGTCCGTACTCCGGTCTGTATTACAATAACTATTGTTACATTGTTAATGTTGATGCAGTGATATCGTCCGTACTCCGGTCTGGATTACAATAACTATTGTTACTTATTAATGTTGCTGCGGTGATATCGTTCGTACTGCAGTCTGTATTACAATAACTATTGTTATTGATTAATGTTGATATAGTGATATCGGCCGTACCCTGGTCTGTATTACAATAACTATTGTTACTTATTAATATTGATATAGTAATATCGTCCGTACTCCGTTTTGTATTACAATAACTATTGTTACTTATTAATGTTGATGCAGTGATATCGTTCGTACTGCAGTCTGTATTACAATAACTATTGTTACTTATTAATGTTGATGCAGTGATATCGTCCGTACTCCGGTCTGTATTACAATAACAATTGTTACCTATTAATGTTGCTGCGGTGATATCGTTCGTACTGCAGTCTGTATTACAATAACTATTGTCACTTATGAATGTTGATGCAGTGATATCGTCCGTACTGTGGTCTGTATTACAATAACTATTGTTACTTATTAATGTTGATGCAGTGATAACCTCCGTACTGCAGTCTGTATTACAATAACTATTGTTACTTATTAATGTTGATGCAGTGATATCGTTCGTACTGCAGTCTGTATTACAATAACTATTGTTACTTATTAATGTTGATGCAGTGATATCGTCCGTACTCCGGTCAGTATTACAATAGCTATTGTTACTTATTAATGTTGATGCAGTGATATCGTCCGTGCTCCGGTCAGTATTACAATAACTATTGTTACTTATTAATGTTGATGCTGTGATATCGTCCGTACTGCGGTCTGTATTACAATAGCTATTGTTACTTATTAATGTTGATTCAGTGAATTCGTCCGTACTGTGGTCTGTATTACACTAACTATTGTTACTTATTAATGTTGCTGCAGTGATATCGTCCGTACTGTGGTCTGTATTACAATAACTATTGTTACTTTGTTAATGTTGATGCAGTGATTTCGTCCGTACTCCGGTCTGTATTACAATAACTATTGTTATTTATTAATGTTGCTGCGGTGATATCGTTCGTACTGCAGTCTGTATTACAATAGCTATTGTTACTTATTAATGTTGATATAGCGATATCGTCCGTACTCTGGTCTGTATTACAATAACTATTGTTACTTATTAATATTGATATAGTGATATCGTCCGTACTCCGGTCTGTATTACAATAACTATTGTTACTTATTAATGTTGATGCAGCGATATCGTTCGTACTGCAGTCTGTATTACAATAACTATTGTTACTTATTAATGTTGATGCAGTGATATCGTCCGTACTGTGGTCTGTATTACAATAACTATTGTTACTTATTAATGTTGCTGCAGTGATATCGTCCGTACTCCGGTCTGTATTACACTAACTATTGCTAGTTATTAGTGTTGATATAGTGATATCGTCCGTACTGCGGTCTGTATTACAATAACCGTTTGTACTTATTAATGTTGATATAGTGATATCGTCCGTACTGCGGTCTGTATTACAATAAATATTGTTACTTATTAATGTTGATATAGTGATATCGTCCGTACTGCGGTCTGTATTACAATAACTATTGTTACTTATTAATGTTGATATAGTGATATCGTCCTTACTCCGGTCTGTATTCCAATAACTATTGTTACTTATTAATGTTGATATAGTGATATCGTCCGTGCTCCGGTCTGTATTACAATAACTATTGTTACTTATTAATTTTGATGCAGGGATATCGTCCGTACTCCGGTCTGTATTACAATAACTATTGTTACCTATTAATGTTGATGCGGTGATATCGTCCGTACTTCGGTCTGTATTACAATAACTATTGTTACTCATTAATGTTGATGCGGTGATATCGTTCGTACTACAGTCTGTATTACAATAACTTTTGTTACTTATTAATGTTGATATAGTGATATCGTCCGTACTGTGGTCTGTATTACAATAACTATTGTTACTTATTAATGTTGATGCAGTGATGTCGTCCGTACTGCAGTCTGTATTACAATAACTATTGTTACTTATTAATGTTGATGCAGTGATATCGTTCGTACTGCAGTCTGTATTACAATAACTATGGTTACTTATTAATGTTTATGCAGTGATATCGTCCGTACTGTGGTCTGTATTACAATAACTATTGTTACTTATTAATGTTGATGCAGTGATATCGTCCGTACTCCGGTCAGTATTACAATAGCTATTGTTACTTATTAATGTTGATGCAGTGATATCGTCCGTACTCCGGTCTGTATTACAATAACTATTGTTACTTACTAATGTTGATGCTGTATTATCGTCCGTACTGCGGTCTGTATTACAATAACTATTGTTGCTTATTAATGTTGCTGCAGTGATATCGGCCCTACTGTGGTCCGTATTACAATAACTATTGTTATTATTAATATTGATGCAGTGATATCGTCCGTACTCCGGTCTGTATTACAATAACTATTGTTACTTATTAAAGTTGATGCAGTGATATCGTCCGTGCTCCGGTCTGTATTACAATGACTATTGTTACCTATTAATGTTGATGCAGTGATATCGTCCGTACTCCGGTATGTATTACAATAACTATTGTTACTTATTAATGTTGATGCAGTGATATCGTCCGTACTCCGGTCAGTATTACAATAACTATTGTTACCTATTAATGTTGATGCAGTGATATCGTCCGTACTCCGGTCTGTATTACAATGACTATTGTTACCTATTAATGTTGATGCAGTGATATCGTCCGTGCTCCGGTCTGTATTACAATAACTATTGTTACTTATTAATGTTGATGCAGTGATATCGTCCGTACTCCGGTCTGTATTACAATAAATTTTGTTACTTATTAATGTTACTGCAGTGATATCGTCCGTACTCAGGTCTGTATTACAATAACTATTGTTACTTATTAATGTTACTGCAGTGATATCGTCCGTACTCCGGTCAGTATTACAATAACTATTGTTACTTATTAATGTTGATGCTGTGATATCGTCCGTACTGCGGTCTGTATTACAATAGCTATTGTTACTTATTAATGTTGATGCAGTGATTTCGTCCGTACTGTGGTCTGTATTACACTAACTATTGTTACTTATTAATGTTGCTGCAGTGATATCGTCCGTACTGTGGTCTGTATTACAATAACTATTGTTACTTATTAATGTTGATGCAGTGATATCGTCCGTGCTCCGGTCTGTATTACAATAACTATTGTTACTTATTAATGTTGATGCAGTGATATCGTCCGCACTCCGGTCTGTATTACAATAACTATTGTTACCTATTAATGTTGATGCAGTGATATCGTCCGTACTCCGGTCTGTATTACAATAATTGTTGTTACTTATTAATATTGATGTAGTGATATCGTCCGTACACCGGTCTGTATTACAACTATTGTTACTTATTAATGTTGATACGGTGATATCGTCCGTACTCCGGTCTGTATTACAATAACTATTGTTATTTATTAATGTTGATGCAGTGATATCGGCCCTACTGTGGTCTGTATTACAATAACTACTGTTACTTATTAATGTTGCTGCAGTGATATCGTCCGTACTCCGGTCTGTATTACAATAACTATTGTTACATTGTTAATGTTGATGCAGTGATATCGTCCGTACTCCGGTCTGGATTACAATAGCTATTGTTACTTATTAATGTTGCTGCGGTGATATCGTTCGTACTGCAGTCTGTATTACAATAACTATTGTTATTGATTAATGTTGATATAGTGATATCGGCCGTACCCTGGTCTGTATTACAATAACTATTGTTACTTATTAATATTGATATAGTGATATCGTCCGTACTCCGTTTTGTATTACAATAACTATTGTTACTATTAATGTTGATGCAGTGATATCGTTCGTACTGCAGTCTGTATTACAATAACTATTGTTACTTATTAATGTTGATGCAGTGATATCGTCCGTACTCCGGTCTGTATTACAATAACTATTGTTACTTATTAATGTTGCTGCGGTGATATCGTTCGTACTGCAGTCTGTATTACAGTAACTATTGTCACTTATTAATGTTGATGCAGTGATATCGTCCGTACTGTGGTCTGTATTACAATAACTATTGTTACTTATTAATGTTGATGCAGTGTTAACCTCCGTACTGCAGTCTGTATTACAATAACTATTGTTACTTATTAATGTTGATGCAGTGATATCGTTCGTACTGCAGTCTGTATTACAATAACTATTGTTACTTATTAATGTTGATGCAGTGATATCGTCCGTACTGTGGTCTGTATTACAATAACTATTGTTACTTATTAATGTTGATGCAGTGATATCGTCCGTACTCCGGTCAGTATTACAATAGCTATTGTTACTTATTAATGTTGATGCTGTGATATCGTCCGTGCTCCGGTCAGTATTACAATAACTATTGTTACTTATTAATGTTGATGCTGTGATATCGTCCGTACTGCGGTCTGTATTACAATAGCTATTGTTACTTATTAATGTTGATGCAGTGATTTCGTCCGTACTGTGGTCTGTATTACACTAACTATTGTTACTTATTAATGTTGCTGCAGTGATATCGTCCGTACTGTGGTCTGTATTACAATAACTATTGTTACTTTGTTAATGTTGATGCAGTGATTTCGTCCGTACTCCGGTCTGTATTACAATAACTATTGTTATTTATTAATGTTGCTGCGGTGATATCGTTCGTACTGCAGTCTGTATTACAATAGCTATTGTTACTTATTAATGTTGATATAGCGATATCGTCCGTACTCTGGTCTGTATTACTATAACTATTGTTACTTATTAATATTGATATAGTGATATCGTCCGTACTCCGGTCTGTATTACAATAACTATTGTTACTTATTAATGTTGATGCAGTGATATCGTTCGTACTGCAGTCTGTATTACAATAACTATTGTTACTTATTAATGTTGATGCAGTGATATCGTCCGTACTGTGGTCTGTATTACAATAACTATTGTTACTTATTAATGTTGCTGCAGTGATATCGTCCGTACTCCGGTCTGTATTACACTAACTATTGCTAGTTATTAGTGTTGATATAGTGATATCGTCCGTACTGCGGTCTGTATTACAATAAACGTTTGTACTTATTAATGTTGATATAGTGATATCGTCCGTACTGCGGTCTGTATTACAATAACTATTGTTACTTATTAATGTTGATATAGTGATATCGTCCGTACTGCGGTCTGTATTACAATAACTATTGTTACTTATTAATGTTGATATTGTGATATCGTCCTTACTCCGGTCTGTATTCCAATAACTATTGTTACTTATTAATGTTGATATAGTGATATCGTCCGTGCTCCGGTCTGTATTACAATAATTATTGTTACTTATTAATTTTGATGCAGGGATATCGTCCGTACTCCGGTCTGTATTACAATAACTATTGTTACCTATTAATGTTGATGCGGTGATATCGTCCGTACTTCGGTCTGTATTACAATAACTATTGTTACTCATTAATGTTGATGCGGTGATATCGTTCGTACTGCAGTCTGTATTACAATAACTATTGTTACTTATTAATGTTGATATAGTGATATCGTCCGTACTGTGGTCTGTATTACAATAACTATTGTTACTTATTAATGTTGATGCAGTGATATCGTCCGTACTGCAGTCTGTATTACAATAATCATTGTTACTTATTAATGTTGATGCAGTGATATCGTTCGTACTGCAGTCTGTATTACAATAACTATTGTTACTTATTAATGTTGATGCAGTGATATCGTCCGTACTGTGGTCTGTATTACAATAACTATTGTTACTTATTAATGTTGATGCAGTGATATCGTCCGTACTCCGGTCAGTATTACAATAGCTATTGTTACTTATTAATGTTGATGCAGTGATATCGTCCGTACTCCGGTCTGTATTACAATAACTATTGTTACTTATTAATGTTGATGCTGTGATATCGTCCGTACTGCGGTCTGTATTACAATAGCTATTGTTACTTATTAATGTTGATGCAGTGATTTCGTCCGTACTGTGGTCTGTATTACACTAACTATTGTTACTTATTAATGTTGCTGCAGTGATATCGTCCGTACTGTGGTCTGTATTACAATAACTATTGTTACTTTGTTAATGTTGATGCAGTGATTTCGTCCGTACTCCGGTCTGTATTACAATAACTATTGTTATTTATTAATGTTGCTGCGGTGATATCGTTCGTACTGCAGTCTGTATTACAATAACTATTGTTACTTATTAATGTTGATATAGTGATATCGTCCGTACTCTGGTCTGTATTACAATAACTATTGTTACTTATTAATATTGATATAGTGATATCGTCCGTACTCCGGTCTGTATTACCATAACTATTGTTACTTATTAATGTTGATGCAGTGATATCGTTCGTACTGCAGTCTGTATTACAATAACTATTGTTACTTATTAATGTTGATGCAGTGATATCGTCCGTACTGTGGTCTGTATTACAATAACTATTGTTACTTTGTTAATGTTGATGCAGTGATTTCGTCCGTACTCCGGTCTGTATTACAATAACTATTGTTATTTATTAATGTTGCTGCGGTGATATCGTTCGTACTGCAGTCTGTATTACAATAACTATTGTTACTTATTAATGTTGATATAGTGATATCGTCCGTACTCTGGTCTGTATTACAATAACTATTGTTACTTATTAATATTGATATAGTGATATCGTCCGTACTCCGGTCTGTATTACCATAACTATTGTTACTTATTAATGTTGATGCAGTGATATCGTTCGTACTGCAGTCTGTATTACAATAACTATTGTTACTTATTAATGTTGATGCAGTGATATCGTCCGTACTGTGGTCTGTATTACAATAACTATTGTTACTTATTAATGTTGATGCAGTGATATCGTCCGTACTCCGGTCTGTATTACAATAACTATTGTTACCTATTAATGTTGATGCGGTGATATCGTCCGTACTCCGGTCTGTATTACAATAACTATTGTTACCTATTAATGTTGATGCGGTGATATCGTCCGTACTCCGGTCTGTATTACAATAACTATTGTTACTCATTAATGTTGATGCGGTGATATCGTCCGTGCTCCGGTCTGTATTACAATAACTGTTGTTACCTATTAATGTTGATGCGGTGATATCGTTCGTGCTCCGGTCTGTATTACAATAACTATTGTTACTCATTAATGTTGATGCGGTGATATCGTCCGTGCTCCGGTCTGTATTACAATAACTATTGTTACTCATTAATGTTGATGCAGTGATATCGTCCGTACTCCGGTCTGTATTACAGTAACTATTGTTACTTATTAATGTTGATGCAGTGATATCGTCCGTGCTCCGGTCTGTATTACAATAACTAATGTTACTTATTAATGTTGATGCAGTGATATCGTCCGTGCTCCGGTCCGTATTACAATAACGATTGTTGCTTATTGATATTGATGCAGTGATATCGTCCGTACTGCGGTCTGTAATACAGTAACTATTGTTACTTATTAATGTTACTGCAGTGATATCGTCCGTACTCCGGTCTGTATTACAGTAACTATTGTTACTTATTAATGTTGATGCAGTGATATCGTCCGTACTCCGGTCTGTATTACAGAAACTATTGTTGCTTATTAATGTTGATGCAGTGATATCGTCCGTGCTCCGGTCTGTATTACAGAAACTATTGTTACTTATTAATGTTGATGCAGTGATATCGTCCGTGCTCCGGTCTGTATTACAGAAACTATTGTTGCTTATTAATGTTGATGCAGTGATATCATCCGTGCTCCGGTCTGTATTACAATAACTATTGTTGCTTGTTAATGTTGATGCGGTGATATCGTCCGTGCTCCGGTCTCTATTACAATAACTTTTGTTACTTATTAATGTTGATGCGGTGATATCGTCCGTGCTCCGGTCTGAATTACAATAACTATTCCCCTCAGAAGTAAAGGTAGCCTGTTCCGCTACACCAGGACCCTTAATATCACATCTTGGTTCGGCCCAGTTTGTACGCCAAGTGCCTGAAAAGTGTCGCTTGACCAGCGGTAGCACTGTTTTCTCTTTTCCCGTTATGTCCCTCGTGCTGTGTAACCTCACCCCTAACGGTATACTGTGCTACCAGCTTGTGACAACTCGGCTACTTAGACGTGTTTGAAATCTTTCTTCCCTGCCCATTTTAAACGCATATGTTTTCCCCCTCTTGTATAATATTATCAGCTCTTCGCCCCGGGACAAGGCATCTTCTGTCTCACAAGCAAAAGTACGTGTTAGTTTAATGTATGACAATAGACTCGTTCAGTGAATCATTTAACAAAACATGTGATAAGTTCCATTCACATGACTTTCTCTACATCTCTGCAACAAATTATTGTTAGAAAGTTTATGCTTCAATTTATTTCATTCTAGTCGAGAAAAAATTAGCAGAAATAATCTTATTACTTGCTTCCTTGTCAGTAGAAGGGAAATAAAGGAGTACCATAGGCTAAAGTGATAGTCAAAAGCTAGTTGCTATGCAGGAATTGACAAATTTCTATATGAGAAAAGTATAAGTTTTTTTTAAGGCTGAAAGCAATAACAAGGAATAACTAAAAAACGGTTAACTTCACGAAAAAAAATGTATATAAGATGAATTGCGTGTTTTAATGAACACTGCATTTTTTGTGTTAAGTTTTTGTCCATCTCTTACGTTTTACCAGTTTTATTCATGAGAATAAAGTAGTCTTCAGAGGCTGTTTTCAGAAAATTCAAGATATACATTTTATTTGTGAGGTAAATATCTTTAATATTCGATATTTTAATAAAAATCGTTAGAGCCATTTTTGAGAAAGATAAATTAAAATTAAATTCCAAGTTCGGTATTTATCGGTCTTTTCCTTTTTGAGTTATGCTGTCCACACACACACAGACACACACACGGACCTTTTTATAAAATGCTTTTTTTGGTTTCAGTGTGACCAAAAACAAATATTTCCAGTGAAATCTAAGTTTCGAATATTTGGGTAGTATACTATATCTTTTGTTTACACTATGTGCATAGTACGTGTAGAGAAAGTAAACATTTGATGTCTTCTTCTCTACCTAAGCTTATTACTTTCTCTAGCCCGTATGTACACAGTGGACAGAGCTAGAATTCGATACCAATATTTCTCCGGAAATACATGTTTTGAGACCCTTTAATCCAAAAAGGTATTTTTAGAAACATGTCCTTATGTGTCTGTGAACAGCTTAGCTAAAAAGTAAAAGACCGTTAAATACGAAACTTGGTGTTTAAGTTTATTGTCTTCCAAGTATGTGACGCCAAGATTGTCACAAGCAATAGCACAGTGTCCATCTTGTCGATGATTCACGACGAGAGTCAATTGTCCTAAGAGATGAAGACACGAGTTGTATTTGATAAGACAATTCAGTGAAATAGTCTTATTATAACATAGGAAGGGAGATTTTATCATTGTAACACTACATTAGTTCTCAAATGATAGATGAAGATTCTGTTCTACTTCATGCTAATCAAGACAAACGATAGCTTCTGGGAAATAATGATATACACTGGGCTAAAACGATAGTCAAGACAAACGATAGCTTCTGGGAAATAATGATATACACTGGGCTAAAGCGATAGTCAAGACAAACGATAGCTTCTGGGAAATAATGATATACACTGGGCTAAAACGATAGCTTCTGGGAAATAATGATATACACTGGGCTAAAGCGATAGTCAAGACAAACGATAGCTTCTGGGAAATAATGATATACACTAGGCTAAAGCGATAGTCAAGAGAAACGATAGCTTCTGGGAAATAATGATATACACTAGGCTAAAGCGATAGTCAAGACAAACGATAGCTTCTGGGAAATAATGATATACACTGGGCTAAAACGATAGTCAAGACAAACGATAGCTTCTGGGAAATGATGATATACACTGGGCTAAAGCGATAGTCAAGACAAACGATAGCTTCTGGGAAATGATGATATACACTGGGCTAAAACGATAGTCAAGACAAACGATAGCTTCTGGGAAATGATGATATACACTGGGCTAAAGCGATAGTCAAGACAAACGATAGCTTCTGGGAAATAATGATATACACTGGGCTAAAACGATAGTCAAGACAAACGATAGCTTCTGGGAAATGATGATATACACTGGGCTAAAGCGATAGTCAAGACAAACGATAGCTTCTGGGAAATAATGATATACACTGGGCTAAAACGATAGTCAAGACCCACGATAGCTTCTGGGAAATGATGATATACACTGGGCTAAAACGATAGTCACATCTTTTAAAAGCTGGTTGCCATGTGGTTGTATGCAGGGCCAGGAGATGTCAAATTACTGTATCTGAGAAGTTTAAGTAATTTAAAACTGAAACCAAGAACAAGGAATATCTCAAAAATGGTCAACTCCAGGAAAAAAAAAATCAGATGTGCTCCATTTGCATGACTTTCTCTATATTTCTGTAACAAATTATTGTTAATAAGCTTATTCTTTTATTAGCAGAAATAGTATTATTTCTTGCTTTATTGTAAGTAGAAGCGAAATGAGGGAGTACCAAAAGCTGGTTGCTATGTGACTGATGTTCCTTTGTTTGTATAGACACGAGTTGGCAAATTCCTGTATGAGAAAAGTTAAGTTTTTCAAAGCTGAAACCAAAAAGAAGGAATATTTAAAAAATGATGAACTCCAGAAAAAAATGTATATAACATAAATTGTATGCTTTAACGTGCTCTACATTTTTTATGTGTTCATCTCTTACGGTTTAGTAGTTATGCAAGATTCATCCAGAATAAAGTAGTTTTCAGAGGCTATTCCCAGAAAATTCAAGATATACACTTTATTTTTCAGGCAAATATTTTTAATATATACGATATTTTAATCAAAATCGTTGGAGCCATTTTTTAGAAAATCAAGATTTTCGAAAAGAGTTCCATGTAAAGGGTAGTTGGGAGTGGGGGGATTTTCTTGAAAATCTTCGTGTCGCATCCTTGGAAGATACTAAAATTATATATGAAGTTTGGTATTTTACTGACTTTTCATTTTTCTGTTATCCTGTCCTCAGTCACACGAACGCAAGCATTTTTCGAAAATGCTTCTTTTTGTTACACAGGGGACCCAAAAACGTGTGCTTCCGGTGAAGTCACGGTATCGAATTTTTGGGTGCAGTGCACTACTTACTTTATGCATAGTATGTGTACAGAAATTAAACATTTTTGTTTGTTTGTTTGTTTGACTTTCAGAATACCTCAAAATATATATTTACCTTGAAATCTCGACATCGAATTTTCGGGTGGAATGCAATGCTTTCTCTATACAGTATATTAATAACACTTGTAGAGAAAGTAAAGATTTTTTTGGTAATTTTTTTGTGATTCAGGGTGCCTCAAAATATACGTTATTTCCAGTGAAAAGACCGCGCCGTGGCCGAGTGGTCAGACCAGTCGCCTCTCACCTAGATGGACCGGGTTCGATCCCAAGCGACCGCATGTGAGATTTGTGGTGGCAGGGGCGGGTTTTCTCCGGTTTCCCCCGCCATTACATTCCACCGGAGCTCCATCTTCGTGTATCATCGCCTGCGGTGCCAGAGCAGTAAAAGCGGGCAATCTCGATATAGAATTTTTGGGTGTAATGCAATACTTTCTCTATACACTATGTAAATAGTATATGCAGAGAAGGTAAAACATTTTTAGTTTGTGATTCAGGGTACATCAAAAATATCTATATTTCCGGTGAAATCTCGGCATCAAATTTCTGGGTGGAATACAATATCTTTTCTACATATTATTTGCAATGTTCCTGGAGAGAAAGTAAAAATTAGAGTAGTAGCTTCAATGCTTTAAAAATGACGTTTATCGCTTTCGTTGTCCCCTAAAAGATGGAGTAACGACTGCATTGTCTTTTTGTGGATATTAGCAGGTCCTGGACTGACGCTAGCGGGAATGCGGAACAAAGCTTAGGCGTTAAGGGGAACAAGTATAAGTGCATGAGGTCACGTAGGCTTCCTGAAAACGGCACTTCCAGGATCTAGCACCGGATGTCAAACAGATTGTTCCCAGACGCCCTTCCAGATTTGTCACAACTAAATAACAGCGAAAAATATCAACAAAGAATCTGATGTGTTCCATTCACAACACTTTCTCTACATCTCTGCAACGAATTATTGTTGCTTGTTTTTATTTCATATTAATCGAGAGTCTTATTAAGTTATTACTTGGTTCCATGTAAGTAGAAGGAAAATAAGGGAATACCATTGGTTAAAAGCTGGTTGCTATGTGACTGAACTTCCTTTGTTTGGATAGGAGTTATCAAATTCCCGTTTGAGAAAAGTATGTTTTTTTAAAGCTGAAACGAAAAACAAGGAACATCTAAAAACGATGAACTTCACGAAAAAATGAAGAACGCAATTAAAATGAGTACATAATTTAGGTTAGAGTAAGAAAAATGTAACAAAGATTCATTCATTTACTTGGGAACAGTTGCGTCACGTTTCCATTTGAACGCTTCTGAAGAGGTGAGTGATAACTCTGAGGAACCTGGTGCAGCGACTCAGCGATGGTAAGAGATTCCTTTCAGAGCTACTTGTTAAGTAGAGGAGGCGATGGCGCACTTGCCAGCAGCACAGGAAACCCCTGTGTACGCGCCAAGACTTGAGAGCCTGCCAAGTTAGGACACGGAGTCTGGGCGGTTTCCGGAAGTGTGAACAACGCCGTAAACCTGACCTGGATATGCTAGCGTGACGTCAACTGCAGCAGTCCCAGACTCTCGCATATTTTTGTGTAAATGCCATACTTATCACTTTTTTTTTTAGGTTGGTCATATCAGACGATGAATGAAATTGGTGTAATGATGCTCAAAAAATCTCGGGGTCCATGGAGCTTAAAGGTGCTCGACATTCGTCTTCTCAGGATAAGGGAAAACCCCGAAAAAACCTTATCTAGGTAATTCACCCTAAGCGAGATTAGAACTCGCGACCTTTTGAATGTGAGGCAGACACGCTACCACCACACCACCCAGGCGGGCACATATCACTTATTACTTTCCCTAACACATATGTACAACGTACATAGTAGATAGAGAAGATACCGTATTCCACTCAAACATTCAATACTAATAATCCCCGGAAATACATGTTTTGATAACCCCTGAATAAAAAAAAACTTAGAAAAATGTCCGTGTGTCTGTTTGTCTATCTTGTGTGTGTCTGTGTATGTCTGTGTGTCTGTGTGCGTCTTTGTGTTTGTGTGTGTCTGTGTGTCTGTGTGCGTCTGTGTGTCTGTGTGTGTCTGTGTGTCTGTGTGTGTCTGTGTGTCTGTGTGTGTCTGTGTGTCTGTGTGTGTCTGTGTGTCTGTGTGTGTCTGTGTGTCTGTGTGCGTCTGTGTGTCTGTGTGTGTCTGTGTGTGTCTGTGTGTGTCTGTGTGTGTCTGTGTGTGTCTGTGTGTCTGTGTGTGACTGTGTGTCTGTGTGTGTCTGTGTGTCTGTGTGTGTCTGTGTGTCTGTGTGTGTCTGTGTGTCTGAGTGTGTCTGTGTGTCTGTGTGTGTCTGTGTGTCTGTGTGTGTCTGTGTGTCTGTGTGCGTCTGTGTGTCTGTGTCTGTCTGTGTGTGTCTGTGTGTGTCTGTGTGTGTCTGTGTGTGTCTGTGTGTCTGTGTGTGACTGTGTGTCTGTGTGTGTCTGTGAGTGTCTGTGTGTCTGTGTCTGTCTGTGTGTGTCTGTGTCTGTCTGTGTGTGTCTGTGTGTGTCTGTGTGTCTGTGTGTGACTGTGTGTCTGTGTGTGTCTGTGTGTCTGTGTCTGTCTGTGTGTGTCTGTGTGTGTCTGTGTGTCTGTGTGTGTCTGTGTGTCTGTGTGCGTCTGTGTGTCTGTGTCTGTGTGTGTCTGTGTGTCTGTGTGTGTCTGTGTGTCTGTGTGTCTGTGTGTGTCTGTGTGTCTGTGTGTCTGTGTGCGTCTGTGTGTCTGTGTGTCTGTGTCTGTGTGTCTGTGTGTCTGTGTGTGTCTGTGTGTCTGTGTGCGTCTGTGTGTCTGTGTGTGTCTGTGTGTCTGTGTCTGTCTGTGTGTGTCTGTGTGTGTCTGTGTGTCTGTGTGTGTCTGTGTGTCTGTGTGCGTCTGTGTGTCTGTGTCTGTCTGTGTGTGTCTGTGTGTGTCTGTGTGTCTGTGTGTCTGTGTGTGACTGTGTGTCTGTGTGTGTCTGTGAGTGTCTGTGTGTCTGTGTCTGTCTGTGTGTGTCTGTGTCTGTCTGTGTGTGTCTGTGTGTGTCTGTGTGTCTGTGTGTGACTGTGTGTCTGTGTGTGTCTGTGTGTCTGTGTCTGTCTGTGTGTGTCTGTGTGTCTGTGTGTGACTGTGTGTCTGTGTGTGTCTGTGTGTCTGTGTGTGTCTGTGTTCCTGTGTGTCTGTGTGTGTCTGTGTGTCTGAGTGTGTCTGTGTGTCTGTGTGTCTGTGTGTGTCTGTGTTCCTGTGTGTGTCTGTGTGTCTGTGTGTCTGTGTGTCTGTGTGTGTCTGTGTTCCTGTGTGTGTCTGTGTGTGTCTGTGTGTCTGTGTGTGTCTGTGTCTGAGTGTGTCTGTGTGTCTGTGTGTGTCTGTGTCTGTGTGTGTCTGTGTGTCTGTGTGTGTCTGTGTGTGTCTGTGTCTGTGTGTCTCTGTGTGTCTGTGTGTGTCTGTGTCTGTGTGTGTCTGTGTGTGTCTGTGTGTCTGTGTTCCTGTGTGTGTCTGTGTGTGTCTGTGTGTGTCTGTGTGTCTGTGTGTGTCTGTGTGTGTCTGTGTGTCTGTTAGTGTCTGTGTGTCTGTGTGTGTCTGTGTGTCTGTGTGTGTCTGTGTGTGTCTGTGTCTGTGTGTGTCTGTGTGTCTGTGTGTCTGTGTGTGTCTGTGTGTCTGTGTGTGACTTTGTGTCTGTGTGTGTCTGTGTGTATCTGTGTGTGTCTGTGTGTCTGTGCGTGTCTGTGTTCCTGTGTGTCTGTGCGTGTTTGTGTGTCTGAGTGTGTCTGTGTGTGTCTGTGTGTCTGTGTGTGTCTGTGTGTATCTGTGTTTCTGTGTGTCTGTGTGTCTGTGAGTCTGTGTGCGTCTGTGTGTGTCTGTGTGTGTCTGTGAGCGTCTCTGTGCGTCTGTGTGTCTGTGTGTGTCTGTGTGTGTCTGTATGTGTCTATGTGCGTCTGTGTGTCTGTGTGCGTCTGTGTGCGTCTGTGTGCGTCAGTGTGTGTCTGTGTGCGTCAGTGTGTGTCTGTGTGCGTCTGTGTGTGTCTGTGAGCGTCTGTGTGCGTCTGTGTGCGTCTATGTGTGTTTGTGTGCGTCTGTGTGTGTCTGTGTGTGTCTGTGTGTCTGTGTGTGTCTGTGAGCGTCTGTATGCGTCTGTGTGTCTGTGAGCGTCTGTGTGTGTCTGTGATTGTCTGTGTGCCTCTGTGCGTGTCTGTGAGCGTCTGTGTGTGTCTGTGTGTGTCTGTGAGCGTCTGTGTGCGTCTGTGTGTGTCTGTGTGTTTCTATGTGTGTCTGTGTGTGTCTGTGAGCGTCTGTGTGCGTCTGTGAGCGTCTGTGTGCGTCTGTGTGTGTCTGTGTATGATTGTGAGCGTCTGTGTGTGTCTGTGTGCGTCTGTGTGTGTCTATGTGCGTCTGTGTGTGTCTGTGTGTGTCTGTGTGTGTCTGTGTGTGTCTGTGTGTTTCTGTGTGTGTCTGTGAGCGTCTGTGTGCGTCTGTGTGTCTGTGTGTGTCTGTGTGTCTGTGTGTGTCTGTGTGTGTCTGTGTGTCTGTGTGTGTCTGTGTGTGTCTGTGTGTCTGTGTGTGTCTGTGTGCCTGTGTGTGCCTGTGTGCGTCTGTGTGTCTGTGTGTGTCTGTGTGTGTCTGTGTGTCTGTGTGTGTCTGTGTGTCTGTGTGTGTCTGTGTGTCTGTGTGTGACTGTGTGTCTGTGTGTGTCTGTGTTCCTGTGTGTCTGTGTGTGTCTGTTTGTCTGAGTGTGTCTGTGTGTCTGTGTGTCTGTGTGTGTCTGTGTGTGTCTGTGTGTGTCTGTGTGTCTGAGTGTGTCTGTGTGTGTCTGTGTGTGTCTGTGTGTGTCTGTGTGTGTCTGTTTGTCTGAGTGTGTCTGTGTGTGTCTGTGTGTCTGTGTGCGTCTGTGTGTGTCTGTGTGTGTCTGTGAGCGTCTCTGTGCGTCTGTGTGCGTCTGTGTGTGTTTGTGTGCGTCTGTGTGTGTCTGTGTGTGTCTGTGTGTGTCTGTGAGCGTCTGTATGCGTCTGTGTGTCTGTGAGCGTCTGTGTGTGTCTGTGATTGTCTGTGTGCCTCTGTGCGTGTCTGTGAGCATCTGTGAGTGTCTGTGTGTGTCTGTGAGCGTCTGTGTGCGTCTGTGTGTGTCTGTGTGTTTCTATGTGTGTCTGTGTGTGTCTGTGAGCGTCTGTGTGCGTCTGTGAGCGTCTGTGTGCGTCTGTGTGTGTCTGTGTATGATTGTGAGCGTCTGTGTGTGTCTGTGTGCGTCTGCGTGTGTCTATGTGCGTCTGTGTGTGTCTGTGTGTGTCTGTGTGTGTCTGTGTGTGTATGTGTGTGTCTGTGTGTGTCTGTGAGCGTCTGTGTGCGTCTGTGTGTCTGTGTGTGTCTCTGTGTCTGTGTGTGTCTGTGTGTGTCTGTGTGTCTGTGTGCGTCAGTGTGTGTCTGTGTGTGTCTGTCTATGTCTGTGAGCGCCTGTGTGCGTCTGTGTGCGTCTGTGTGTGTCTGTGTGCGTCTGTGTGTGTCTGTGTGTGTCTGTGTGTGTCTGTGAGCGTCTGTATGCGTCTGTGTGTCTGTGAGCGTCTGTGTGTGTCTGTGTTTGTCTGTGTGCCTCTGTGCGTGTCTGTGAGCGTCTGTGTGTGTCTGTGTGTGTCTGTGAGCGTCTGTGTGCGTCTGTGTGTGTCTGTGTATGTCTGTGAGCGTCTGTGTGTGTCTGTGTGCGTCTGTGTGTGTCTATGTGCGTCTGTGTGTGTCTGTGTGTGTCTGTGTGTGTCTGTGTGTGTCTGTGTGTGTCTGTGTGTGTCTGTGAGCGTCTGTGTGCGTCTGTGTGTCTGTGTGCTTCTGTGTGTGTCTGTGTGTGTCTCTGAGCGTCTTTGTGCGTCTATGTGTCTGTGTATGTCTGTGAGCGTCTGTGTGTCTGTGTGCGTCTGTGTGTGTCTGTGTATGTCTGTGAGCGTCTGTGTGTGGCTGTGTGTATCTGTGTGTGTCCGTGAGTGTCTGTGTATGTCTGTGAGCGTCTGTGTGTGTCTGTGTAAATCTGTGAGCGTCTCTGTGTGTCTGTGTATGTCTGTGAGCATCTGTGTGTGTCTGTGTTTCTGTGTATGTCTGTGTATGTCTGTGAGCGTCTGTGTATGTCGGTGTGTGTCTGTGTGTGTCTGTGTGTGTCTGTGTATGTCGGTGTGTGTCTGTGTGTGTTTGTGTTTCTGTGTGTGTCTATGTGTGTCTGTGTATGTCTGTGAGCGTCTGTGTGTGTCTGTGTGTGTGTCTGTGAGCGTCTGTGTGTCTGTGTATGTCTGTGAACGTCTCTGTGTCTGTGTGCGTCTGTGTGTGTCTGTGTATGTCTGTGAGCGTCTGTGTGTGGCTGTGTGTGTCTGTGTGTTTGTGTGTGTCTGTGTGTGTCTGTCAGCGTCTTTGTGCGTCTATGTGTCTGTGTATGTCTGTGAGCGTCTGTGTGTCTGTGTGCGTCTGTGTGTGTCGGTGTATGTCTGTGAGCGTCTGTGTGTGGCGGTGTGTATCTGTGTGTGTCTGTGTATGTTGCGAGCGTCTGTAAAGGTCTGTGTGTGTCTGTGAGCGTCTGTGTGTGTCTGTGTAAGTCTGTGAGCGTCTGTGTGTGTCTGTGAGCATCTGTGTGTGTCTGTGTTTCTGTGTGTGTCTGTGTATGTCTGTGAGCGTCTGTGTGTGTCTGTGTGTGTCTGTGTATGTCTGTGTGTGTCTGTGTGTGTCTGTGTTTGTTTGTGTTTCTGTGTGTGTCTGTGTATGTCTGTGAGCGTCTGTGTGTGTCTGTGTGTGTCTGTGTATGTCTGTGAGTGTCTGTGTGTGTCTGTGTGTGTCTGTGTATGTCTGTGAGCGTCTGTGTGTGTCTGTGTGTGTCTGTGTATGTCTGTGAGCGTCTGTGTGTGTGTCTGTGTTGTTGTGTGTGTCTGTGTATGTCTGTGTGTGTCTGTGTCTGTGTCTGAGTGTGTCTGTGTGCGTCTGGATGTGTCTGTGTGCGTCTGTGTGTCTGTGTGCGTCTGTGTGTCTGTGTGCGTCTGTGTGTCTGTGTGCGTCTGTGTGTCTGTGTGCGTCTGTGTGTCTGTGTGCGTCTGTGTGTCTGTGTGCGTCTGTGTGCGCCTGTGTGTCTGTGAGCGTCTGTGTATATCTGTGTTGTCTGTGTGTGTCTGTGAGCGTCTGTGTTTTCTGTGTGTGTATGTGTGTGTCTGTGTGTGTGTCTGTGTGCGTCTGTGTGTCTGTGTGCGTCAGTAAGTGTCTGTGTGTGTCTGTGTGCGTCTGTATGCGTCTGTGTGACTGTGAGCGTCTGTGTGCGTGTGTGTCTGTGTGCGTCTGTGTGTGTCTGTATGTGTCTCTGTGTGTCTGTGAGCGTCTGTGTGTGTCTATGTGTGTCTGTGTGCGTTTGTGTGTGTCTGTGAGAGTCTGTGTGTGTCTGTGTGTGTCTGTGTGTCTGTGAGCGTCTGTGTGCATCTGTGTTTGTCTGTGTGTGTCTGTGTGCGTCTGTGTGTGTCTGTGTATGTCTGTGAGCCTCTGTGTGCGTCTGTGTGTGTCTGTGTGTGTCTGTGAGCGTCAGTGTGTCTGTGTATGTCTGTGAGCGTCTGTGTGTGGCTGAGTGTATCTGAGTGTGTCTGTGTGTGTCTGTGTGTGTCTGTGTGTGTCTATGTGTCTGTGTGTGTCTGTGTGTGTCTGTGTGTGTCTGTGTATGTCTGTGAGCGTCTGTGTGTGTCTGTGTATGTCTGTGAGCGTCTGTAAGTGTCTGTGTATGTCTGTGAGCGTCTGTGAGTGTCTGAGTAAGTCTGTGAGCGTCTGTGTGTGTCTGTGTGTGTCGATGTATGTCTGTGAGCATCTGTGTGTGTCTGTGTATGTCTGTGAGTGTCTGTGTTTGTCTGTGTGTGTCTGTGTATGTCTGTGTGTGTCTGTGTGTGTCTGTGTTTCTGTGTGTTTCTGTGTGTGTCTGTGAGCGTCTGTGTGTGTCTGTGTATGTCTGTGAGCGTCTCTGTGTGTCTGTGTGTGTCTGTGTATATCTGATAGCGTCTGTGTGTGTCTGTGTGGCTGTGTGTGTCTGCGTATGTCTGTGAGCGTCTGTGTGTGTCTGTTAGTCTGTGTATGTCTGTGGGCGTCTGTGTGTGTCTGTGTGTGTCTATGTATGTCTGTGTGTGTCTGTGAGCGTCTGTGTGTGTCTGTTGATGTCTGAGTGTGTCTGTGTGTGTGTCTGTGTGTGTCTGTGTGTGTCTGTGTGTGTCTGTGTGTCTGTGTGTATCTAGTGTCTGTGTGTGTCTGTAAGTCTGTGTGTGTCTGTGTGTTTATGTGTCTGTGTGTGCCTGTGTGTCTGTGTGTGTCTGTGTGTCTGTGTGCGTCTGTGTGTCTGTGTGCCTGTGTGCGTCAGTGTGCGGCAGTGTGTGCCTGTGTGCGTCAGTGTGTGTCTGTGTGCGTCAGTGTGTGTGCGTCTGTGTGTGTCTGTGTGAGTCTGTGTGTCTGTCTGCGTCTGTGTGTGTCTGTGTGTGTCTGTGAGCGTCTGTGTGTTGTTGTGTGTCTGTGTGTGTCAGTGTGTGTTTTTGTATCTGTGTGTGTCTGTGTATGTCTGTGGTGTGTCTGTGTGTGTCCGTGTATGTCTGTTAGCGTCTGTGTGTGTCTGTGTATGTCTGTGATCGTCTGTGTGTGTCTGTGTGTGTCTGTGAGCGTCTGAGTGTGTGTCTGTGTGTCTGTGTGTGTCTGTGTATGTCTGTGAGCGTCTGTGTGTGTCTGTGTGTGTCTGTGTTGTTCTGTGTGTCTGTGTGTGTGTGTGTCGGTGCGCGTCTGTGTGTGTCTGTGTGCCTCTGTGTGTGTCTGTGTGCGTCTGTGTGTCTGTGTGCGTCTGTGAGCGTCTGTGTTAGCCTGTGTGTCTGTGTGAGTCTGTGAGCGTCTGTGTGTATCTGTGTGTGTCTGTGAGTATATGTGTGTGTCTTTAGACGTCTGTGGGTTCCTGTGTGCGTCTGTGTGTCTGTGTGCGTCAGTGTGTGTCTGTGTGCGTCTGTATGCGTCTGTGTGTCTGTGAGCGTCTGTGTGCGTCTGTGTGGCTGTGAGCGTCTGTGTGCGTGTGAGACTGTGTGCGTCTGTGTGTGTCTGTGAGCGTCTGTGTGTGTCTGTGTGTGTCTGTGTGTGTCTGTGAGCGTCTGTGTGTGTCTGTGTGTGTCTGTGTGTGTCTGTGAGCGTCTGTGAGGGTCTGTGTGTGTCTGCGTGTGTCTGTGTGCGTCTGTGTGTGTCTGTGTGTATCTGTGAGCCTCTGTGTGCGTCTGTGTGTCTGTGTGCGTCTGTGTGCTTCTGTGTGTGTCTGTGAGCGTCTGTGTGTCTGTGTATGTCTGTGAGCGTCTGTGTGTGTGCGTCAGTGTGTGTCTGTGTATGTCTGTGAGCGTCTGTGTGTGGCTGTGTGTATCTGAGTGTGTCTGTGTGTGTCTGTGTGTGTCTGTGTGTGTCGGTGTATGTCTGTGAGCGTCTGTGTGTATCTGTGTGTGTCTGTGTATGTTGCGAGCGTCTGTAAAGGTCTGTGTATGTCTGTGAGCGTCTGTGTGAATCTGTGAGCGTCTGTGTTTGTCTGTGAGCACCTGTGTGTGTCTGTGTTTCTGTGTGTGTCTGTGTATGTCTGTGAGCGTCTGTGTGTGTCTGTGTATGTCTGTGTGTGTCTGTGTGTGTTTTTGTTTTTCTGTGTGTGTCTGTGTGTGTCTGTGTATGTCTGTGAGCGTCTGTGTGTGACTGTGTGTGTCAGTGTATGTCTGTGAGCGTCTGTGTGTGTCTGTGTATGTCGGTGAGCGTCTGTGTGTGTCTGTGTGTGTCTGTGTATGTCTATGAGCGTCTGAGTGTGTGTCTGTGTGTCTGTGTGTGTCTGTGAGCGTCTGTGTGTGTCTGTGTTGTTGTGTGTGTCTGTGTGTGTCTGTGGGCGTCTGTGTGTGTCTGTGTGCGTCTGTGTGTCTGTGTGCGTCTGTGTGTGTCTGAGAGCGTCTGTTTGCGCCTGTGTGTCTGTGTGAGTCTGTGAGCGTCTGTGTGTATCTGTGTTGTCTGTGTGTATGTGTGTGTCTGTGTGTGTCTGTGTGCGTCTGTGTGTCTGTGTGCGTCAGTGTGTGTCTGTGTGTGTCTTTGTGCGTCTGTATGCGTCTGTGTGTCTGTGAGCGTCTGTGTGCGTGTGTGTCTGTGTGCGCCTGTGTGTGTCTGTGAGCGTCTGTGTGTGTATGTGTGAGTCTGTGTGCGTCTGTGTGTGTCTGTGAGCGTCTGTGTGTGTCTGTGTGTGTCTGTATGTGTCTGTGTGCGTCTGTGTGTGTCTGTAGGCCTCTGTGATCGTCTGTGTGTATCTGTGAGCGTCTGTGTGTCTGTGAGCGTCTGTGTGTCTGTGTATGTCTGTGAGCGTCTGTGTGTCCGTGTGCGTTCATGTGTGTCTGTGTGTGTCTGTGTGCGTCTGTGTGTGTCTGTGTGTGTCTGTGAGCCTCTGTGCGCGTCTGTGTGTGTCTGTGAGCGTCTGTGTGTGTCTGTGTATGTCTGTGAGCGTCTGTGTGTGGCTGTGTGTATCTGAGTGTGTCTGTGTGTCTGTGTGTGTCTGTGTGTATCTGTGTGTGTCTGTGTATGTCTGTGAGCGTTTTTAACCGTCTGTGTATGTCTGTGAGCGTCTGTGAGTGTCTGTGTAAGTCTGTGTCTGTCTGTGAGCATCTGTGTGTGTCTGTGAGTGTCTGTGTTTGTCTGTGTGTGTCTGTGTATGTCTGTGTGTGTCTGTGTGTGTCTGTGTTTCTGTGTGTTTCTGTGTGTGTCTGTGAGCGTCTGTGTGTGTCTGTGTATGTCTGTGAACGTCTGTGTGTGCTTATGTATGTCTGTGAGCGTCTGTGTGTGTCTGTGTGTGTCTGTGTATATCTGTGAGCGTCTGTGTGTCTGTGTGGCTGTGTGTGTCTGCGTGTGTCTGTGAGCGTCTGTGTGTGTCTGTGTGTCTGTATGTGCCTGTGAGCGTCTGTGTGTGTCTGTGAGCGTCTGCGTGTGTCTGTGTGTGTCTGTGTATGTCTGTGGGCGTCTGTGTGTGTCTATGTGTGTCTTTGTATGTCTGTGTGTGTCTCTGTGTGTCTGTGAGCGTCTGTGTGTGTCTTTGTGTGTCTGTGTGGGTCTGTGTGTGTCTCTGAGCGTCTGTGTGTGTCTGTGTGTCTTTGTGTGTCTGTGAATATCTGTGGGCGTCTGTGTGTGTCTGTGTGTCTGTGTGTGACTGTGTGTTTGTGTGGGCTGTGTCTGTGTGTGTCTGTGTATGTCTGTGAGTGTTTGTATGTGTCTGTGTGCGTCTGTGTGTGTCTGTGAGCGTCTGTGTGTGTCTGTGAGCGTCTGTGTGTGTCTGTGAGCGTCTGTGTGTGTCTGTGTGAGTCTGTGTGCGTCTGTGTGTGTCTGTGATCATCTGTGTGTGTCTGTGAGCGTCTGTGTGTGTCTGTGTGAGTCTGTGTGCGTCTGTGTGTGTCTGTGAGCGTCTGTGTGTGTCTGTGTGTGTCTGTATGTGTCTGTGTGCGTCTGTGTGTGTCTGTGTGTGTCTGTGGGCCTCTGTGATCGTCTGTGTGTGTCTGTGAGCGTCTGTGTGTCTGTGTATGTCTGTGAGCGTCTGTGTGTCCGTGTGCGTTCATGTGTGTCTGTGTGTGTCTGTGTGCGTCTGTGTGTGTCTGTGTGTGTCTGTGAGCCTCTGTGCGCGTCTGTGTGTGTCTGTGAGCGTCTGTGTGTGTCTGTGTATGTCTGTGAGCGTCTGTGTGTGGCTGTGTGTATCTGAGTGTGTCTGTGTGTCTGTGTGTGTCTGTGTGTGTCTGTGTATGTCTGTGAGCGTTTTTAACCGTCTGTGTATGTCTGTGAGCGTCTGTGAGTGTCTGTGTAAGTCTGTGTATGTCTGTGAGTATCTGTGTGTGTCTGTGAGTGTCTGTGTTTGTCTGTGTGTGTCTGTGTATGTCTGTGTGTGTCTGTGTGTGTCTGTGTTTCTGTGTGTATCTGTGTGTGTCTGTGAGCGTCTGTGTGTGTCTGTGTATGTCTGTGAACGTCTGTGTGTGCTTATGTATGTCTGTGTATGTCTGTGAGCGTCTGTGTGTGTCTGTGTGTGTCTGTGTATATCTGTGAGCGTCTGTGTGTCTGTGTGGCTGTGTGTGTCTGCGTATGTCTGTGAGCGTCTGTGTGTCTGTGTGTCTGTGTGTGTCTGTGTATATCTGTGAGCGTCTGTGTGTCTGTGTGGCTGTGTGTGTCTGTGTATGTCTGTGAGCGTCTGTGTGTGTCTGTGTGTCTGTATGTGCCTGTGAGCGTCTGTGTGTGTCTGTGTGTGTCTGTGTATGTCTGTGAGCGTCTGCGTGTGTCTGTGTGTGTCTGTGTATGTCTGTGGGCGTCTGTGTGTGTCTATGTGTGTCTGTGTATGTCTGTGTGTGTCTCTGTGTGTCTGTGAGCGTCTGTGTGTGTCTTTGTGTGTCTGTGTGGGTCTGTGTGTGTCTCTGAGCGTCTGTGTGTGTCTGTGTGTCTTTGTGTGTCTGTGAATATCTGTGAGCGTCTGTGTGTGTCTGTGTGTCTGTGTGTGACTGTGTGTTTGTGTGGGCTGTGTCTGTGTGTGTCTGTGTATGTCTGTGAGTGTTTGTGTGTGTCTGTGTGTGTCTGTGTATGTCTGTGAGCGTTTGTGTGTGTCTGTGTATGTCTGTGAGCGTCTGTGTGCGTCTGTGTGTCTGTGTGCGTCTGTGTGCGTCTGTGTGCGTCTGTGTGTGTCTGTGCGCGTGTGTGAGCCTCTGTGTGCGTCTGTGTGTGTCTGTGAGCGTCTGTGTGCGTCTGTGTGGTTGTGTGCGTCTGTGTGTGTCTGTGTGTGTCAGTGTGTGGCTGTGTGTGTCTGTCTGTGTCTGTATGGGTGTGTCTGTGTGCTTCTGCGTGTGTCAGTGTTTGTCTGTGTGTGTCTGTGTATGTGTGTGCATCTGTGTGTGTGTCAGTGTGTGTCTGTATAGGTGTGTGTATCTGTGTGCGGCTGTCTTGTGTGTCTGTGTGCGTCTGTGTGTGTCTGTATGTGTGTATCTGTTTATGTCAGTGTGTGTCAGTGTGTGTCTGTGTGTGTCTGTATGTGTGTGTCTGTGTATGTCAGTGTGTGTCTGTGTGTGTATGTGTGTGTCGGTGTGTGTCTGTGTGTGTTTCAGTGTGTTTCTGTGTGTGTCTGTATTTGTCAGCGTGTGTGTCTGTGTGTGTCAGTGTGTGTCTGTGTATGTCTGTGTGTGTCTGTATGTGTGTGTCAGTGTGTGTCAGTGTGTGTCTGTGTGTATGTGTGTGTCGGTGTGTGTCTGTGTGTGTCAATGTGTGTCAGTGTGCGTCTGTGTGTGTCTGTATGTGTCAGTGTGTGTGTCAGTGTGTGTCAGTGTGTGTCAGTGTGTGTCTGTGTGTGTCTGTATGTGTCTGTGTGTGTCTGTGTGTCTCTTTGTGTATCTGTGTGCGTCTGTGTGTGTCAGTGTGTGTCTGAGTGTGTCTGTGTGTGTCTGTATGTGTGTGTGTCTGTGTGTGTCAGTGTGTGTCTGTATGTGTCTGTGTATGTGTGTGTCTGTGTGTGTCTTTGTGTGTCTGTGTGCGTCTGTGTGTTTCTTGTGTGTCTGTGTGCGTCTGTGTGTGTCTTGTGTGTCTGTGTGCGTCTGTGTGTGTCTGTGTGCGTCAGTGTGGCTGTGTGTCTGTGTGCGTCAGTGTGGATTGTATGTGTCTGTGTATGTGTGTTTCTGTGTGTGTCTTTGTGTGTCTAGGCGTGTCTGTGTGCGCCTGTGTGTGTCTGTGTGTGTCTGTATGTGTCTCTGTGCATCTGTCTGCGTCTGTGTGTGTCTGTGCGTCTGTGTGTGTCTGTGCGTCTGTGTGTCTGTGTGCGTCTGTGTGTGTCTTGTGTGTCTGTGTGTCTGTGTGTACATCTGTGTGTCTGTCTGTTTGTCTGTGTGCGTATGTGTTTGTCTGTGTGTCTTGTGTGTCTGTGAGCATCTGTGTGTCTGTGTGTGTACATCTGTGTGTCTGTGTGTGCATCTGTGTGTCTGTGTGCATCTGTGTGTGTCTGTTTGTCTGGGTGTGTCTGTGTTTGTCTGTGTGTGTCTGTGTGTCTGTTTGTTTCTGTGTGTGTCTGTGTGAAACTGTGTTTGTCTGTGTGCGTCTATGTGTGACTGTGTGTGTCTGTGTGCGTCTGTGTTTGTCTGTGTGTCTTTGTGCATCTGTGTGTGTCTGTGTGTCTGTGTGTGTCTGTATTTGTCTGTTTGTCTGGGTGTGTCTGTGTGTCTGTTTGTGTCTGTGTGTGTCTGTGTGTCTGTGTGTGTCTGTTTGTCTGGGTGTGTCTGTGTTTGTCTGTGTGTGTCTGTGTGTGTTTGTGTTTGTCTGTGTGTGTCTGTGTGTCTGTGTGCATCTGTGTGTGTCTGTGTGTCTGTGTGTCTGTGTGTGTCTGTTTATCTGGGTGTGTCTGTGTTTGTCTGTGTGTCTGTTTGTGTCTGTGTGTCTGTGTTTGTCTGTGTGTGTCTGTGTGTCTGTGTGCATCTGTGTGTGTCTGTGTGTCTGTGTGTGTCTGTTTGTGTCTGTTTGTCTGGGTGTGTCTGTGTTTGTCTGTGTGTCTGTTTGTGTCTGTGTTTGTCTGTGTTCGTCTGTGTGTGTCTTTGTGTGTCTGTTTGTGTCTGTGTGTGTCTGTGTTTGCCTGTGTTTGCCCGTGTGTGTCTGTGTGTGTCTGTGTTTGTCTGTGTGTGTCTGTGTGTCTGTTTGCATCTGTGTGTGTCTTTGTGTCTGTGGGTGTCTGTTTGTGTCATTTTATCTGGGTGTGTCTGTGTTTGTCTGTGTGTCTGTTTGTGTCTGTGTGTGTCTGTGTGTGTCTGTGTGTCTGTGTGTGTCTGTGTGTGTCTGTGTGTCTGTGTGTGTCTGTGTGTGTCTGTGTGTCTGTGTGCATCTGTGTGTGTCTGTGTGTCTGTGTGTGTCTGTTTGTGTCTGTTTGTGTCTGTTTGTCTGGGTGTGTCTGTGTTTGTCTGTGTGTCTGTTTGTGTCTGTGTTTGTCTGTGTTCGTCTGTGTGTGTCTGTGTGTGTCTGTTTGTGTCTGTGTGTGTCTGTGTTTGTCTGTGTGCGTCTGTGTGTGTCTGTGTGTGTCTGGGTGTGTCTGTGTGTGTCTGTGTGTGTCTGTTTGTGTCTGTTTGTGTCTGTGTGTGTCTGTGTTTGTCTGTGTGCGTCTGTGTGTGTCTGTGTGTATCTGGGTGTGTCTGTGTTTGTCTGTGTGTGTCTGTGTGTGTACGTGTGTGTGGACAGTATATATCAAAACTAAAATACCGTTAAATAACAAACTTGGTGTTTATGTTTTGTAACTTTCATCGATTAGGCGGTCCGGGTTCGATCCCAAGCACCCGCATGTGGAATTTGTGGTAGACGAAACGGCGTCCGGTTTCCACCGCCACTCATTCCTTCCAATTGCAGCATCATAATCTGTATCTAATCCATTTCGCTTGAATTTTATGTCATCCACTTCCTCACACTCATGCGTGGCTACGGACGGACCATTCCATTCAGGTTCTCCATTCCTTGGTTGCGTGCCGTTGGCTCCCCTACAGGCTTCTCACCCCTAGGCATCCGCTTGTAAGTCAGTCCTATATAAGGGGAGGGTAAGCCGATTACGAAAAATATCTTTCATGCATGCGACACAAAAATTTTCAAGAAAATCCGCTCACCTCAAACTGCCCTTTAGATTGAAAAAGAATTCGAAAATGTTGTCTTTCTCAAAAATGGCTGTAACGATTCTGATTCAAATATCGTATATTAAAGATATTACATTGCAAATAAAGTGTAAATTTTGAATTTTCTGGGAATGACCTCTTCATTTTGGATGACTTTTATAAAACATAACAAAAAGCAGATCCCGTTAAAACATACAAATATATTTGTTTTCCTCGTGGAGCTGAACATTTGTCAGGTATTCCTTGTTATTGGTTTCAGTTTTAATTGCCCGTACGGGAACTTGTCAACTCCTGGGCAGGCAAAGGAACGGATTTCAATCCCACATTTTAAAACAATTGACTGTTGTTTTAACCTAGTGTATTCCATTCTTTCCCTTCTACGTTCAAGGCAGAAAGTAATAAGACTGTTTCTGCTAATGTTTATCTTGATTAGCATGAAGTTGAAAAATCTGATGTGTTCCATTCACATGACTTTCTCTACATCGCTGCAACAAATTATTGTTAGAAAACTTATTCTTCTATTTACTTCATGTAAATCCAGAAAAACATTAGCAGAAATAGTTTCTTCTATGTAAAAGGGCAATAAGAGAATAAACTAGGCTAAAACGATAGTCGAATCTTTTAAAACAGGCGTCCCGCACGCTCGGGTGGCAGTAAAAGCCCTCAAGCCCTCACCGTCCGGTTGCGGGCATGAAATGGCGGAACTGCGATTGTGTAAATTAACTTACACTTTCACTTCAATTACATAATAATGATAGCAGTAGTTTATACACTTTAATACTGATAATTAATATAATACAAAATAAAATCTAATTGGTAGGAAATTCAATTAACAAAATACAAACACTCGTATAAACTGATAAATAATGTAATATCACATAGGCCTTGTTGGTTTTTTGTTTTGTTTTTTAGCTTAACGTCCTTTAACGTAGTTAGTCATATCGGGCGATGAATAACATTGGTGAAATGATGCAAATAATCTCGGGGTCCATGGAGCTTTAGTTACTCGACATTCGTCTTCTCAGGATAAGGGAAACCCCCGAAAAATCCCTTAACCGGGTAACTCGCCTTAAGCGAGATTCGAGCTCATGACTTGTTGAATGTGAGGCAGACACGCTAACACCAGACTACCCAGGCCGCATGCACAATATTCTTCAAATAAATGTCTCTATGAAAACTGCTCTTTGTTAGCCATCCGACAAGCGCCGTGCTGCTGGCAGTTGTCTGTTTTCAACCAGCTGTTCACTATTGTTTGCGAGCTACCCAATCGCAAGTGTTCATCACTTATTTGGCTTCTGTGACGTCACTTTGTACACTTCATTAAGGAAAACAGGATCTTAGGCAGATTTCCTCAACTCCACAATCTAGCAGGAAGAATTTGGTGCATGTTTGCCAATCTTACAGAGGCGTAGAAGTGCTTTATCTATTTTAATATTTATGTTTTGCATATCTATTATTTCCAACTGCAGTTCAAGGATGTCCACTGGAAATGGTGTTGCAAATAACTGAAAATGCTTCTCAAGTGGTATGATGTCCTGGAATGTTGTCGCAGTGTGTTATATATCCATCCAAGTGGTATGATGTCCTGGAATGTTGTCGCAGTGTGTTATATATCCATCCAAGTGGTATGATGTCCTGGAATGTTGTCGCAGTGTGTTATATATCCATCCAAGTGGTATGATGTCCTGGAATGTTGTCGCAGTGTGTTATATATCCATCCAAGTGGTATGATGTCCTGGAATGTTGTCGCAGTGTGTTATATATCCATCCAAGTGGTATGATGTCCTGGAATGTTGTCGCAGTGTGTTATATATCCATCCAAGTGGTATGATGTCCTGGAATGTTGTCGCAGTGTGTTATATATCCATCCAAGTGGTATGATGTCCTGGAATGTTGTCGCAGTGTGTTATATATCCATCCAAGTGCACTCACTGAGGTTAGGGTCGACAAGTGTACGTCAGCGCGTTGCTAACCTGGTGCTCCCTTTGTTTACATATCTCTAGGGTACAAAACAAGTCAGTGATACCCTCAAGTGTGGTATTCACTTCATTAAGATAGCGGGTTAAAGGAAAGCCAAATTGGAGTTCTGCAACAGGTTTACCATAAAGAAAGCAATTTCATTCCTCAGAGCGAAAAAAAAACGTTGCAGAACGTTTCCTCGACTTAACTTTTTGCTTTACCACCTCCGCGGCAAAATTCATTAAGAATAAAGAGGTCTTTAGAGGCTATTCCCAGAAAATTCAAGATATACATTTTATTTGCCATATAAATATCATCAATATACGGTATTTTAATCAAAATCGTTAGAGCCCTTTTTGAGAAAATATAAATTTTCGAATTTTTTTCCATGTAAAGGTGGGGGGATTTCCTCAAAATATTCGTGTCGCATCCCTGGAAGATACTAAACTTAAATACCAAGTTTGGTATTTTACCAACTTTTCGTTTTTGAGTTATCGTGTTCATAGACACACGGACACACGCGGACCTTTTTTTCTGAAAATACTTCTTTTGGATACAGGGGACGCTAAATGTGCATTTCCGGTGAAATCTCGAATTTAATTACATTCTAATATCATTTTATGAATATAAAACCTATTTATCTGGTAAAAGAGAAGAATCTCCTTAATAGATTTACAATCTATCACCTATTAACTCTATCCTTAAATTTTTTATTTTTTTATTTAGGCTTAAAAATGTTCTATGCAGTATGTACATAGTACGTGCAGAGAAAATAAAAATCTAATATGTTCCATTCACAAGATGTCATCTAGCTACCCAGTAAAGAAACCTTTTGTTCAAAACATGATCTACATCATGCTTATCAAGATAAACATAAGCAGAATTAATCTTTTTACCAGCTTCCTTGTAAGTAGAAGATAATAATAAAATGCACAGGCTAAAGCGGTAGTCTCGTCCTTTAAAAGCCGGTCGCTATGTGAAACAATTGAAATTCCAATCGCTTGTCTTGCCAGGAGTAAACAAACGAGAAACGAGAAGAAAGATATCTTCCCGTTTGAGAAAAATTTAAATGGCTTAAAATTGAAATGCAGAATGTCTCAAAACGGTTAACCTCACAAACAAATGCATGTGACATAAACTGTGTGTGTTATGAGATGTAAGTTTTTGTCTGTCTGTTACACGAAAGTCATCCAGAATGAAGAGGTCTACAGAAACTATTGCAAATTCAAGATACACATTTCGTTTCGCATAAAAATATCTTATACATATGGTAATTCAACCAAAATCGTAAGAGCCATTGATAAGAAAATAAAAAAAATTCGAAACATATTCCATGTAAAGGGAAGTTGGGGGGTGGGGCAATTTTCTTGAAAATGTTCGTGCCGCATCTTGGTAAGATACCAAAGTTAAATACTCGGTTTGGTAGTTAATAGTGTCTTAGTTTTTCAGCTATCCTGCCCACAGACACACAAACCTTTGTCTAAAAGCTTTTTTTTTTGTCTCAGGAACCTTAAAACATACATTTCTGGTGAAATCTCGGTATCGAATTTTGGCTGCAAAACCATACCTTCTATATACACTGTGTACATAGTAGAGAAACTGAACATAAAACATTTAAGATGTTGTATGACTTTCTCTAGCTGTTCTACAAACAAGCTTCTTACAATTGATTCTTCTTCTTGTTTCTGGTCCATGTGAGATACACGACATTAAAGCGTTAGTGAGCTGTTTTAAAATCTGTCCTATGTGATTGTCATTTGTAATAGCACGACTTTTTCATCTTGTCGAAGCGACGAGAGTCAATTGTCCTAAGAGACGAAACCACGAGTTGTATTTGATAAGACAATTCAGTGAAATAGACTATTAATATTTTATAATATATAGGAAGGGAGATTTTATCATTTTAATACTTACATTAGTTCTCAATGTTTTTTCCTTTCTTAACTGCCTCCTAAATTGTAATATGGCCGACCGGGCCTACACCCAATGTACGAATATCGACAGCAACAATAGAAGTAGGGAACAATTATTTTATTTCAGTTTTTACTAACCAATATATGAAATGGAAACAAACGTTATTTTTGAGGTTATGGCACTCATCTCATACATAAGAAACACCGATAGTGGTTAGTTTCACATCTTATTTGAACTACATACTGGATAATACTTTAAATAAACATTGTAACTGAAAGTGGAGCTGACAGTTATTAAAAGTGAAGGTTGCCTGTCACCTTGTTACCAAGACAGCAGATTAAACAAATGAACGTCAGGTGCGACAAGATTTCAAAGAAATGAATATGAGTTGGATAAAATCTTTTGACAATATCGCTCCAGTCAGATGACCGCGATTGGTTGAAAATTTCTAATCCCGGCCATGGAATTGGCGCTTCAATAGTTGAACCAAATTGTCATTGAAATTAGCTTCCTTGCACGGCCCGAGTAAAACAAAAGAAACACGGACGAATACATGTTTCAGAAAAGTATAAGTACTATTTAAAACTTGAAACGAGTGACAATCTCGGGAACAGTTAGCTCTACAACAGAAATGCAAGGCACACTATTTGTGTGTTTTGACGAAATCTACGTTTTTGGTGCAGTAAGTTTTGTCTATCTCTTCCAGTTTAATTTACTCATCCACAATGAAGAAGTCTTCAGAGATTAATCTGAGACAATTCAAGATATACGTTTGTAATGTAAATAGATTAGATATACAGCATTTTAATCAAAATCGGTAGAGTCTATTTCAGAAAATTAAAATGTTCGAAATTTTTTCAGTGTTAAGGGTAGGGTGGGGGATTTTCATGAAAATCTTCGTATCGCATACCTGGAAGATACTAACTGTAAATACCAAGTTTGGTAATTAACGGTATTTTATTTTTTGTGCTATGTTGACCGCAGACAAACACACAAACACCCACACGGACCTTTTTCTAAAATTGCTTTTATTGCCCTCAGGGAACCTCAAACATATATTTCCGGTGAAATCTTGGTATCAAATTTTTGGGTGAAATATACACAACGCACCTAGTACGTGTAGAGAAAGTAAAAAAAATCTGCTATGTTCCATTCACAGGACTTTCTCTATATCTCGGAAACAGGTTATTGTTAAAAGTCGTATTTTCTATTTATATCATGGTAATTGAGAAAACAATTAACAGAAATGCTTTTATCACTTGCTTGAAATAGAAGGCAAATAGGCAAGTACACTGGCTAAAGCGATAGACAAAGCTGGTTGCCACATATTTGTCTGACCAGGAGTAAACAAATTTCCGAATGAGAATTTTAAAACTGAAGCCAATAAGAAGGAATATCTGCACGAAAAATGTGTACATGATAAATGTGTTTATTATAAATGTGTATATGATAAATGTTTATATGATAAATGTGTCCATGATAAATGTGTATATGATAAATGTGTTTATGATAAATGTATATATGATAAATGTATACATGATAAATGCATATATGATAAATGTGTACATGATAAATGTGTTTATGATAAATGTGTATATGCTAAATGTGAATATGATAAATGTGTACATGATAAATGTATATATGATAAATGTGTCCATGATAAATGTGCACATGATAAATGTATATATGACAAATGTGTTTATGATAAATGTGTACATGATAAATCTATATATGATAAATGTGTACATGATAAATGTGTATATGATAAATGTGTATATGATAAATGTGTTCATGATAAATTAGTACATGATTAATGTGTATATGATAAATGTATATAAGATAAATGTGTATATGATAAATGTGTATTTGATAAATGTATATATGATAAATGTGTACATTATAAATGTATATATGATAAATGTGTATATGATAAATGTGTATATTATAAATTTATATATGATAAATGTGTATATTATAAATGTATATATGATAAATGTGTGCATGATAAATGTGTACATGATAAATGTGTACATGATAAATGTGTATATGATAAATGTGTATATGATAAATGTGTACATGTTAAATGTATATATGATAAATGTGTACATGATAAATGTGTACATGATAAATGTGTACATGATAAATGTATATATGATAAATGTATATATGATAAATGTGTACATGATTAATGTGTATATGATAAATGTGTATATGATAAATGTGTATATGATAAATGTGTATATGATAAATGTGTACATGATAAATGTGTACATGATAAATATATATATGTTAAATGTGTATATGATAAATGTGTATATGATAAATGTGTATATGATAAATGTATATATGATAAATGTGTATATGATAAATGTGTATATGATAAATGTGTATATGATAAATGTATATATGGTAAATGTGTATATGATAAATGTGTATATGATAAATGTGTATATGATAAATTATGTATATGATAAATGTGTATATGATAAATGTATATATGATAAATGTGTATATGATAAATGTATATATGATAAATGTGTATATGATAAATGTGTATATGATAAATGTGTATATGATAAATTTGTACATGATAAATGTATATATGATAAATGTATACATGATAAATGTGTATATGATAAATGTATATATGGTAAATGTGTATATGATAAATGTATATATGATAAATGTGTATATGATAAATATATATATGTTAAATGTGTATATGATAAATGTGTATATGATAAATGTGTACATGATAAATGTGTACATGATAAATGTGTATATGATAAATGTGTATATGTTAAATGTGTATATGATAAATGTGTATATGATAAATGTGTACATGATAAATGTATATATGATAAATGTGTACATGATAAATGTGTATATGATAAATGTTTATATGATAAATGTGTATATGATAAATGTATATATGTTAAATGTGTGCATGATAAATGTATATATGATAAATGTGTACATGATAAATGTGTATATGATAAATGTGTTTATGATAAATGTATATATGATAAATGTATACATGATAAATGCATATATGATAAATGTGTACATGATAAATGTGTTTATGATAAATGTGTATATGCTAAATGTGAATATGATAAATGTGTACATGATAAATGTATACATGATAAATGTGTCCATGATAAATGTGCACATGATAAATGTATATATGACAAATGTGTTTATGATAAATGTGTACATGATAAATCTATATATGATAAATGTGTACATGATAAATGTGTATATGATAAATGTGTATATGATAAATGTGTTCATGATAAATTAGTACATGATTAATGTGTATATGATAAATGTATATAAGATAAATGTGTATATGATAAATGATTATTTGATAAATGTATATATGATAAATGTGTATATGATAAATGTATATATGATAAATATATATATGATAAATGTATATATGATAAATGTGTATATGATAAATGTATATATGATAAATGTATATATGATAAATGTATATATGATAAATGTGTTTATGATAAATGTGTACATGATAATTGTATATATGATAAATTTGTACATGATAATTGTATATATGATAAAAAAGTACATGATAAATGTATATATGATAAATGTGTATATGATAAATGTATATATCATAAATGTGTATATGATAAATGTGTATATGATAAATGTGTATATGATAAATGTGTATATGATAAATGTGTATATGATAAATGTGTATATGATAAATGTGTGCATGATAAATGTATATATGATAAATGTGTATATGATAAATGTGTATATGATAAATGTGTATATGATAAATGTATATATGATAAATGTATATATGATAAATGTATAAATGATAAATGTATATATGATAAATATGTATATGATAAATGTCTATATGATAAATGTATATATGATAAATGTATATATGATAAATGTGTATATGATAAATGTCTACATGATAAATGCATATATGATAAATGTGTATATGATAAATGCGTATATGATAAATGTGTATATGATAAATGTATATATGATAAATGTGTATATGATAAATGTATATATGATAAATGTGTATATGATAAATGTGTATATGATAAATGTATATATGATAAATGTGGTATACGATAAATGTATATAAAATAAATGTGTATATGATAAATGTATACATCATAAATGTGTATATGATAAATATGTATATATGACAAATGTGTATATGATAAATATGTATATGATAAATGTGTATATGATAAATGTGTATATGATAAATGTGTATATGATAGTAGTGTATATGATAAATGTGTACATGATAAATGTGTATATGATAAATGTGTACATGATAAATGTATATATGATAAATGTGTATATGATAGTAGTGTATATGATAAATGTGTACATGATAAATATGTATATGATAAATGTGTACATGATAAATGTATATATGATAAATGTGTATATGATAGTAGTGTATATGATAAATGTGTACATGATAAATATGTATATGATACATGTGTATACGATAAATGTATATATGATAACTGTGTATATGATAGTAGTGTATATGATAACTGTATATATGATAAATGTATATATGATAAATGTGTATATGATAAATGTATATATGATAAATGTGTATATGGTAAATGTGTATATGATAAATGTGTACATGATAAATGTGTACATGATAAATATGTATATATGATAAATGTGTACATGATAAATGTATGTATGATAAATGTGTACATGATAAATGTGTATATGATGGATGTGTATATGATAAATGTGTACATTATAAATGTGTATATGATAAATGTATACATGATAAATGTATATATGATAAATGTGTACATCATAAAAGTATATATGATAAATGTATATATGATAAATGTATATATGGTAAATGTGTATATGATAAATGTATATATGATAAATGTGTATATGGTAAATGTGTATATGATAAATGTGTACATGATAAATGTGTACACGATAAATATGTATATATGATAAATGTGTACATGATAAATGTATATATGATAAATGTGTACATGATAAATGTGTATATGATAGATGTGTATATGACAAATGTGTACATCATAAATGTGTATATGATAAATGTATACATGATAAATGTGTATATGATAAATGTGTACATGATAAAAGTATATATGATAAATGTATATATGATAAATGTGTACATGATAAATGTGTATATGATAAATGTATATATGATAAATTTGTATATGATAAATATGTATATGATAAATGTATACATGACAAATGTATATATGATAAATGTGTGCATGATAAATGTATATATGATAAATGTGTACATGATAAATGTGTATATGATAGATGTGTATATGATAAATGAGTACATGATAAATATGTATATGATAAATGTGTACATGATAAATGTGTATATGATAAATGTGTATATGATAAATGTGTCATGATAAATGTGTATATGATAAATGTATATATGGTAAATGTGTATATGATAAATGTGTATATGATAAATGTATATATGATAAATGTATATATGATAAATGTGTATATGATAAATGTATATATGATAAATGTGTACATGATAAATGTGTATATGATAAATGTGTACATGATAAATGTATATATGATAAATGTGAATATGATAAATGTATATATGATAAATGTGTATATGATAAATGTATATATGATAAATGTATATATAATAATCTGAATATGATAAATGTTTATAAGATAAATGTGTATTTGATAAATGTGTATATGATAAATGAATATATGATAAATATGTATATGATAAATATGTATATGATAAATGTATCTATGATAAATGTATATATGATAAATGTGTACATGATAAATATATAGATGATAAATGTGTATATGATAAATGTATATATGATAAATGTGTATATGATAAATGTATACATGATAAATGTGTATATGATAAATATGTACATGATAAATGTGTACATGATAAATGTGTACATGATAAATGTGTACATGATAAATGTATATATGATAAATGTATATATGATAAATGTGTATATGATAAATGTATATGTGATAAATGTGTACATGATAAATGTGTACATGATTAATTTGTACATGATTAATGTATACATGATAAATGTGTATATGATAAATGTATATATGATAAATGTGTATACGATAAATGTGTATATGATAAATGTGTATATGATAAATATGTATATACGATAAATGTGTATATTATAAATGTGTATATGATAAATATGTATATATGATAGAAGTGTACATGATAAATGTGTATATGATAAATGTGTATATGATAAATGTGTAGATTATAAATATGTATATATGATAAATGTGTATATTATAAATTTGTATATGATAAATGTGTATATGATAAATATGTATATATGATAAATGTGTACATGATAAATGTGTATTTGATAAATGTGTATATGATAAATGTATATATGATAAATATGTATATATGATAAATGTGTATATTATAAATGTGTACACGATAAATGTGTATATGATAAATGTGTATATGATAAATGTGTATATGATAAATGAGTATATGATAAATGTATATATGATAAATGTGTACATGATAGATATGTATATAATAAATGTGTACATGATAAATGTGTATATGATAAATGTGTATATTATAAATGTATATATGATAAATGTGTACATTATAAATGTATATATGATAAATGTGTATATGATAAATGTGTATATTATAAATTTATATATGATAAATGTGTATATTATAAATGTACATATGATAAATGTGTACATTATAAATGTATATATGATAAATGGGTATTTGATAAATGTATATATGATAAATATGTATATGATAAATGTATATATGATAAATGTGTGTATGATAAATGTGTGCATGATAAATGTGTACATGATAAATGTGTATATGATAAATGTGTACATGATAAATGTGTATATGATAAATGTGTGCATGATAAATTTGTACATGATAAATGTGTACATGATAAATGTGTATATGATAAATGTGTATATGATAAATGTGTATATGATAAATGTGTATATGATAAATGTGTATATGATAAATGTATATATGATAAATGTGTATATGATAAATGTGTATATAATAAATGTGTATATGATAAATGTGGATATGATAAATGTATATATGATAAATGTGTATATGATAAATGTGTGCATGATAAATGTGTACATGATAAATGTGTACATGATAAATGTGTATATGATAAATGTGTATATGATAAATGTGTACATGTTAAATGTATATATGATAAATGTGTGCATGATAAATGTGTACATGATAAATGTGTACATGATAAATGTGTACATGATAAATGTATATATGATAAATGTGTATATGATAAATGTATATATGATAAATGTGTACATGATAAATGTGTACATGATAAATGTGTATATGATAAATGTGTATATGATAAATGTGTATATGATAATTGTGTACATGATAAATGTATATATGATAAATATGTATATGATAAATATGCATATGATAAATGTGTATAAGAAAAATGTGTATATGATAAATGTATATATGATAAATGTATATATGATAAATATGTATATGATAAATATGTATATGATAAATATGTATATCAAATGTATCTATGATAAATGAATATATGATAAATGTGTACATGATAAATGTATATATGATAAATGTGTATATGATAAATGTATATATGATAAATGTATATATGATAAATGTATACATGATATATGTGTATATGATAAATGTGTATATGATAAATGTGTACATGAAAAATGTATATATGATAAATGTGTATATTATAAATGTGTACATGATAAATGTGTATATGATAAATGTGTACATGATAAATGTATATATGATAAATGGGTATATGATAAATCTGTACATGATAAATGTGTATATGATAAATGTGTACATGATTAATGTGTACATGATAAATGTATATATGATAAATGTGTATATGATAAATGTATATATGATAAATGTGTATACGATAAATATGTACATGATAAATGTGTATATGATAAATATGTATATATGATAAATGTGTATATTATAAATGTGTATATGATAAATATGTATATATGATAAATGTGTACATGATAAATGTGTATATGATAAATGTGTATGTGATAAATGTATATATGATAAATATGTATATATGATATTTGTGAATATGATAAACATATATATATGATAAATGTGTATATTATAAATGTGTATATGATAAATATGTATATATGATAAATGTGTACATGATAAAATGTGTATATGATAAATGTATATATGATAAATATGTATATATGATAAATGTTTATATGATAAATGTGTATATGATAAATATGTATATATGATAAATGTGTATAATATAAATGTGTATATGATAAATATGTATATATGATAAATGTGTACATGATAAATTTGTATATGATAAATGTGTATATGATAAATGTATATATGATAAATATGTATATATGATAAATGTGTATATTATAAATGTGTACATGATAAATGTGTATATGATAAATGTGTATATGATAAATGTGAATATGATAAATGTATATATGATAAATGTGTATATTATAAATGTGTACATGATAAGTGTGTATATGATAAATGTGAATATGATAAATGAGTATATGATAAATGTATATATGATAAATGTGCACATGATAGATATGTATATAATAAATGTGTACATGATAAATATGTATATGATAAATGTGTATATTATAAATGTATATATGATAAATGTGTACATTATAAATGTATATATGATAAATGTGTATATGATAAATGTGTATATTATAAATTTATATATGATAAATGTGTATATTATAAATGTATATATGATAAATGTGTGCATGATAAAAGTGTACATGATAAATGTGTACATGATAAATGTGTATATGATAAATGTGTATATGATAAATGTGTACATGTTAAATGTATATATGATAAATGTGTACATGATAAATGTGTACATGATAAATGTGTACATGATAAATGTATATATGATAAATGTATATATGATAAATGTGTACATGATTAATGTGTATATGATAAATGTGTATTTGATAAATGTGTATATGATAAATGTGTATATGATAAATGTGTACATGATAAATGTGTACATGATAAATATATATGTGTTAAATGTGTATATGATAAATGTGTATATGATAAATGTGTATATGATAAATGTATATATGATAAATGTGTATATGATAAATGTGTATATGATAAATGTATATATGATAAATGTGTATATGATAAATGTTAATATGATAAATGTGTATATGATAAATGTGTATATGATAAATGTGTATATGATAAATGTATATATGATAAATGTGTATATGATAAATGTATATATGATAAATGTGTATATGATAAATGTATATATGATAAATGTGTATATGATAAATGTGTATATGATAAATGTATAAATGATAAATGTGTATATGATAAATGTGTATATGATAAATGTATATATGATAAATGTGTATATGATAAATGCATATATGATAAATGTGTATATGATAAATGTATATATGATAAATGTGTATATGATAAATATATATATGTTAAATGTGTATATGATAAATGTGTATATGATAAATGTGTACATGATAAATGTGTACATGATAAATGTGTATATGATAAATGTGTATATGTTAAATGTGTATATGATAAATGTGTATATGATAAATGTGTACATGATAAATGTATATATGATAAATGTGTACATGATAAATGTGTATATGATAAATGTGTATATGATAAATGTGTATATGATAAATGTATATATGTTAAATGTGTGCATGATAAATGTATATATGATAAATGTGTACATGATAAATGTGTATATGATAAATGTGTATATGATAAATGTGTGCATGATAAATGTGTACATGATAAATGTGTATATGATAAATGTGTATATGATAAATGTATATATGTTAAATGTGTGCATGATAAATGTATATATGATAAATGTGTACATGATAAATGTGTATATGATAAATGTGTTTATGATAAATGTATATATGATAAATGTGTATATGATAAATGTGTATATGATAAATGTGTATATGATAAATGTATATATGATAAATGTATATATGATAAATGTATAAATGATAAATGTATATATGATAAATATGTATATGATAAATGTCTATATGATAAATGTATATATGATAAATGTATATATGATAAATGTGTATATGATAAATGTCTACATGATAAATGTATATATGATAAATGTGTATATGATAAATGCGTATATGATAAATGTGTATATGATAAATGTATATATGATAAATGTGTATATGATAAATGTATATATGATAAATGTGTATATGATAAATGTGTATATGATAAATGTATATATGATAAATGTATATAAAATAAATGTGTATATGATAAATGTATACATGATAAATGTGTATATGATAAATATGTATATATGACAAATGTGTATATGATAAATATGTATATGATAAATGTGTATATAATAAATGTGTATATGATAAATGTGTATATGATAGTAGTGTATATGATAAATGTGTACATGATAAATGTGTATATGATAAATGTGTACATGATAAATGTATATATGATAAATGTGTATATGATAGTAGTGTATATGATAAATGTGTACATGATAAATATGTATATGATAAATGTGTACATGATAAATGTATATATGATAAATGTGTATATGATATTAGTGTATATGATAAATGTGTACATGATAAATATGTATATGATACATGTGTATACGATAAATGTATATATGATAACTGTGTATATGATAGTAGTGTATATGATAACTGTATATATGATAAATGTATATATGATAAATGTGTATATGATAAATGTATATATGATAAATGTGTATATGGTAAATGTGTATATGATAAATGTGTACATGATAAATGTGTACATGATAAATATGTACATATGATAAATGTGTACATGATAAATGTATATATGATAAATGTGTACATGATAAATGTGTATATGATGGATGTGTATATGATAAATGTGTACATCATAAATGTGTATATGATAAATGTATACATGATAAATGTATATATGATAAATGTGTACATCATAAAAGTATATATGATAAATGTATATATGATAAATGTATATATGATAAATGTATATATGATAAATGTGTATATGGTAAATGTGTATATGATAAATGTGTACATGATAAATGTGTACACGATAAATATGTATATATGATAAATGTGTACATGATAAATGTATATATGATAAATGTGTACATGATAAATGTGTATATGATAGATGTGTATATGACAAATGTGTACATCATAAATGTGTATATGATAAATGTATACATGATAAATGTGTATATGATAAATGTGTACATGATAAAAGTATATATGATAAATGTATATATGATAAATGTGTACATGATAAATGTGTATATGATAAATGTATATATGATAAATTTGTATATGATAAATATGTATATGATAAATGTATACATGATAAATGTATATATGATATATGTGTGCATGATAAATGTATATATGATAAAGGTGTACATGATAAATGTGTATATGATAGATGTGTATATGATAAATGAGTACATGATAAATATGTATATGATAAATGTGTACATGATAAATGTGTATATGATAAATGTGTATATGATAAATGTGTCATGATAAATGTGTATATGATAAATGTATATATGGTAAATGTGTATATGATAAATGTGTATATGATAAATGTATATATGATAAATGTATATATGATAAATGTGTATATGATAAATGTATATATGATAAATCTGAATATGATAAATGTTTATAAGATAAATGTGTATTTGATAAATGTGTATATGATAAATGTATATATGATAAATATGTATATGATAAATATGTATATGATAAATGTATCTATGATAAATGTATATATGATAAATGTGTACATGATAAATGTATAGATGATAAATGTGTATATGATAAATGTATATATGATAAATGTGTATATGATAAATGTATACATGATAAATGTGTATATGATAAATATGTACATGATAAATGTGTACATGATAAATGTGTACATGATAAATGTGTACATGATAAATGTGTACATGATAAATGTATATATGATAAATGTATATATGATAAATGTGTATATGATAAATGTATATGTGATAAATGTGTACATGATAAATGTGTACATGATAAATGTGTACATGATTAATTTGTACATGATTAATATATACATGATAAATGTGTATATGATAAATGTATATATGATAAATGTGTATACGATAAATGTGTATATGATAAATATGTATATACGATAAATGTGTATATTATAAATGTGTATATGATAAATATGTATATATGATAGAAGTGTACATGATAAATGTGTATATGATAAATGTGTATATGATAAATGTGTAGATTATAAATATGTATATATGATAAATGTGTACATATGATAAATGTGTATATTATAAATTTGTATATGATAAATGTGTATATGATAAATATGTATATATGATAAATGTGTACATGATAAATGTGTATATGATAAATGTGTATATGATAAATGTATATATGATAAATATGTATATATGATAAATGTGTATATTATAAATGTGTACATGATAAATGTGTATATGATAAATGTGTATATGATAAATGTGTATATGATAAATGAGTATATGATAAATGTATATATGATAAATGTGTACATGATAGATATGTATATAATAAATGTGTACATGATAAATGTGTATATGATAAATGTGTATATTATAAATGTATATATGATAAATGTGTACATTATAAATGTATATATGATAAATGTGTATATGATAAATGTGTATATTATAAATTTATATATGATAAATGTGTATATTATAAATGTACATATGATAAATGTGTACATTATAAATGTATATATGATAAATGGGTATTTGATAAATGTATATATGATAAATATGTATATGATATATGTATATATGATAAATGTGTGTATGATAAATGTGTGCATGATAAATGTGTACATGATAAATGTGTATATGATAAATGTGTACATGATAAATGTGTATATGATAAATGTGTATATGATAAATGTGTGCATGATAAATTTGTACATGATAAATGTGTACATGATAAATGTGTGTATGATAAATGTGTATATGATAAATGTGTATATGATAAATGTGTATATGATAAATGTGTATATGATAAATGTATATATGATAAATGTGTATATGATAAATGTGTATATAATAAATGTGTATATGATAAATGTGGATATGATAAATGTATATATGATAAATGTGTATATGATAAATGTGTGCATGATAAATGTGTACATGATAAATGTGTACATGATAAATGTGTATATGATAAATGTGTATATGATAAATGTGTACATGTTAAATGTATATATGATAAATGTGTACATGATAAATGTGTACATGATAAATGTGTACATGATAAATGTGTACATGATAAATGTATATATGATAAATGTGTATATGATAAATGTATATATGATAAATGTGTACATGATAAATGTGTACATGATAAATGTGTATATGATAAATGTGTATATGATAAATGTGTATATGATAATTGTGTACATGATAAATGTATATATGATAAATATGTATATGATAAATATGCATATGATAAATGTGTATAAGAAAAATGTGTATATGATAAATGTATATATGATAAATGTATATATGATAAATATGTATATGATAAATATGTATATGATAAATATGTATATCAAATGTATCTATGATAAATGAATATATGATAAATGTGTACATGATAAATGTATATATGATAAATGTGTATATGATAAATGTTTATATGATAAATGTATATATGATAAATGTATATATGATAAATGTATACATGATAAATGTGTACATGATAAATGTGTATATGATAAATGTGTATATTAAAAATGTGTACATGATAAATGTGTATATGATAAATGTGTACATGATAAATGTATATATGATAAATGTGTATATGATAAATGTGTACATGATAAATGTGTATATGATAAATGTGTACATGATTAATGTGTACATGATAAATGTATATATGATAAATGTGTATATGATAAATGTATATATGATAAATGTGTATACGATAAATATGTATATGATAAATGTGTATATGATAAATATGTATATATGATAAATGTGTATATTATAAATGTGTATATGATAAATATGTATATATGATAAATGTGTACATGATAAATGTGTATATGATAAATGTGTATGTGATAAATGTATATATGATAAATATGTATATATGATATTTGTGTATATGATAAACATGTATATATGATAAATGTGTATATTATAAATGTGTATATGATAAATATGTATATATGATAAATGTGTACATGATAAAATGTGTATATGATAAATGTATAAATGATAAATATGTATATATGATAAATGTTTATATGATAAATGTGTATATGATAAATATGTATATATGATAAATGTGTATAAAATAAACGTGTATATGATAAATATGTATATATGATAAATGTGTACATGATAAATGTGTATATGATAAATGTGTATATGATAAATGTATATATGATAAATATGTATATATGATAAATGTGTATATTATAAATGTGTACATGATAAATGTGTATATGATAAATGTGTATATGATAAATGTGTATATGATAAATGTAAATATGATAAATGTGTATATTATAAATGTGTACATGATAAGTGTGTATATGATAAATGTGTATATGATAAATGAGTATATGATAAATGTATATATGATAAATGTGCACATGATAGATATGTATATAATAAATGTGTACATGATAAATGTGTATATGATAAATGTGTATATTATAAATGTATATATGATAAATGTGTACATTATAAATGTATATATGATAAATGTGTACATGATAAATGTGTATATGATAAATGTGTATATGATAAATGTGTACATGTTAAATGTATATATGATAAATGTGTACATGATAAATGTGTACATGATAAATGTGTACATGATAAATGTATATATGATAAATGTATATATGATAAATGTGTACATGATTAATGTGTATATGATAAATGTGTATATGATAAATGTGTATATGATAAATGTGTATATGATAAATGTGTACATGATAAATGTGTACATGATAAATATATATATGTTAAATGTGTATATGATAAATGTGTATATGATAAATGTGTATATGATAAATGTATATATGATAAATGTGTATATGATAAATGTGTATATGATAAATGTGTATATGATAAATGTATATATGGTAAATGTGTATATGATAAATGTGTATATGATAAATGTGTATATGATAAATTATGTATATGATAAATGTGTATATGATAAATGTATATATGATAAATGTGTATATGATAAATGTATATATGATAAATGTGTATATGATAAATGTGTATATGATAAATGTGTATATGATAAATTTGTACATGATAAATGTATATATGATAAATGTATACATGATAAATGTGTATATGATAAATGTATATATGGTAAATGTGTATATGATAAATGTATATATGATAAATGTGTATATGATAAATATATATATGTTAAATGTGTATATGATAAATGTGTATATGATAAATGTGTACATGATAAATGTGTACATGATAAATGTGTATATGATAAATGTGTATATGTTAAATGTGTATATGATAAATGTGTATATGATAAATGTGTACATGATAAATGTATATATGATAAATGTGTACATGATAAATGTGTATATGATAAATGTTTATATGATAAATGTGTATATGATAAATGTATATATGTTAAATGTGTGCATGATAAATGTATATATGATAAATGTGTACATGATAAATGTGTATATGATAAATGTGTTTATGATAAATGTATATATGATAAATGTATACATGATAAATGCATATATGATAAATGTGTACATGATAAATGTGTTTATGATAAATGTGTATATGCTAAATGTGAATATGATAAATGTGTACATGATAAATGTATACATGATAAATGTGTCCATGATAAATGTGCACATGATAAATGTATATATGACAAATGTGTTTATGATAAATGTGTACATGATAAATCTATATATGATAAATGTGTACATGATAAATGTGTATATGATAAATGTGTATATGATAAATGTGTTCATGATAAATTAGTACATGATTAATGTGTATATGATAAATGTATATAAGATAAATGTGTATATGATAAATGATTATTTGATAAATGTATATATGATAAATGTGTATATGATAAATGTATATATGATAAATATATATATGATAAATGTATATATGATAAATGTGTATATGATAAATGTATATATGATAAATGTATATATGATAAATGTGTTTATGATAAATGTGTACATGATAATTGTATATATGATAAATTTGTACATGATAATTGTATATATGATAAAAAAGTACATGATAAATGTATATATGATAAATGTGTATATGATAAATGTATATATCATAAATGTGTATATGATAAATGTGTATATGATAAATGTGTATATGATAAATGTGTATATGATAAATGTGTATATGATAAATGTGTGCATGATAAATGTATATATGATAAATGTGTATATGATAAATGTGTATATGATAAATGTGTATATGATAAATGTATATATGATAAATGTATATATGATAAATGTATAAATGATAAATGTATATATGATAAATATGTATATGATAAATGTCTATATGATAAATGTATATATGATAAATGTATATATGATAAATGTGTATATGATAAATGTCTACATGATAAATGCATATATGATAAATGTGTATATGATAAATGCGTATATGATAAATGTGTATATGATAAATGTATATATGATAAATGTGTATATGATAAATGTATATATGATAAATGTGTATATGATAAATGTGTATATGATAAATGTATATATGATAAATGTGGTATACGATAAATGTATATAAAATAAATGTGTATATGATAAATGTATACATCATAAATGTGTATATGATAAATATGTATATATGACAAATGTGTATATGATAAATATGTATATGATAAATGTGTATATGATAAATGTGTATATGATAAATGTGTATATGATAGTAGTGTATATGATAAATGTGTACATGATAAATGTGTATATGATAAATGTGTACATGATAAATGTATATATGATAAATGTGTATATGATAGTAGTGTATATGATAAATGTGTACATGATAAATATGTATATGATAAATGTGTACATGATAAATGTATATATGATAAATGTGTATATGATAGTAGTGTATATGATAAATGTGTACATGATAAATATGTATATGATACATGTGTATACGATAAATGTATATATGATAACTGTGTATATGATAGTAGTGTATATGAACACTATATATGTGATAAATGTATATATGATAAATGTGTATATGATAAATGTATATATGATAAATGTGTATATGGTAAATGTGTATATGATAAATGTGTACATGATAAATGTGTACATGAGAAATATGTATATATGATAAATGTGTACATGATAAATGTATATATGATAAATGTGTACATGATAAATGTGTATATGATGGATGTGTATATGATAAATGTGTACATTATAAATGTGTATATGATAAATGTATACATGATAAATGTATATTTGATAAATGTGTACATCATAAAAGTATATATGATAAATGTATATATGATAAATGTATATATGGTAAATGTGTATATGATAAATGTATATATGATAAATGTGTATATGGTAAATGTGTATATGATAAATGTGTACATGATAAATGTGTACACGATAAATATGTATATATGATAAATGTGTACATGATAAATGTATATATGATAAATGTGTACATGATAAATGTGTATATGATAGATGTGTATATGACAAATGTGTACATCATAAATGTGTATATGATAAATGTATACATGATAAATGTGTATATGATAAATGTGTACATGATAAAAGTATATATGATAAATGTATATATGATAAATGTGTACATGATAAATGTGTATATGATAAATGTATATATGATAAATTTGTATATGATAAATATGTATATGATAAATGTATACATGATAAATGTATATATGATAAATGTGTGCATGATAAATGTATATATGATAAATGTGTACATGATAAATGTGTATATGATAGATGTGTATATGATAAATGAGTACATGATAAATATGTATATGATAAATGTGTACATGATAAATGTGTATATGATAAATGTGTATATGATAAATGTGTCATGATAAATGTGTATATGATAAATGTATATATGGTAAATGTGTATATGATAAATGTGTATATGATAAATGTATATATGATAAATGTATATATGATAAATGTGTATATGATAAATGTATATATGATAAATGTGTACATGATAAATGTGTATATGATAAATGTGTACTTGATAAATGTATATATGATAAATGTGAATATGATAAATGTATATATGATAAATGTGTATATGATAAATGTATATATGATAAATGTATATATGATAAATCTGAATATGATAAATGTTTATAAGATAAATGTGTATTTGATAAATGTGTATATGATAAATGAATATATGATAAATATGTATATGATAAATATGTATATGATAAATGTATCTATGATAAATGTATATATGATAAATGTGTACATGATAAATATATAGATGATAAATGTGTATATGATAAATGTATATATGATAAATGTGTATATGATAAATGTATACATGATAAATGTGTATATGATAAATATGTACATGATAAATGTGTACATGATAAATGTGTACATGATAAATGTGTACATGATAAATGTATATATGATAAATGTATATATGATAAATGTGTATATGATAAATGTATATGTGATAAATGTGTACATGATAAATGTGTACATGATTAATTTGTACATGATTAATGTATACATGATAAATGTGTATATGATAAATGTATATATGATAAATGTGTATACGATAAATGTGTATATGATAAATGTGTATATGATAAATATGTATATACGATAAATGTGTATATTATAAATGTGTATATGATAAATATGTATATATGATAGAAGTGTACATGATAAATGTGTATATGATAAATGTGTATATGATAAATGTGTAGATTATAAATATGTATATATGATAAATGTGTATATTATAAATTTGTATATGATAAATGTGTATATGATAAATATGTATATATGATAAATGTGTACATGATAAATGTGTATATGATAAATGTGTATATGATAAATGTATATATGATAAATATGTATATATGATAAATGTGTATATTATAAATGTGTACACGATAAATGTGTATATGATAAATGTGTATATGATAAATGTGTATATGATAAATGAGTATATGATAAATGTATATATGATAAATGTGTACATGTTAGATATGTATATAATAAATGTGTACATGATAAATGTGTATATGATAAATGTGTATATTATAAATGTATATATGATAAATGTGTACATTATAAATGTATATATGATAAATGTGTATATGATAAATGTGTATATTATAAATTTATATATGATAAATGTGTATATTATAAATGTACATATGATAAATGTGTACATTATAAATGTATATATGATAAATGGGTATTTGATAAATGTATATATGATAAATATGTATATGATAAATGTATATATGATAAATGTGTGTATGATAAATGTGTGCATGATAAATGTGTACATGATAAATGTGTATATGATAAATGTGTACATGATAAATGTGTATATGATAAATGTGTGCATGATAAATTTGTACATGATAAATGTGTACATGATAAATGTGTATATGATAAATGTGTATATGATAAATGTGTATATGATAAATGTGTATATGATAAATGTGTATATGATAAATGTATATATGATAAATGTGTATATGATAAATGTGTATATAATAAATGTGTATATGATAAATGTGGATATGATAAATGTATATATGATAAATGTGTATATGATAAATGTGTGCATGATAAATGTGTACATGATAAATGTGTACATGATAAATGTGTACATGATAAATGTGTATATGATAAATGTGTATATGATAAATGTGTACATGTTAAATGTATATATGATAAATGTGTGCATGATAAATGTGTACATGATAAATGTGTACATGATAAATGTGTACATGATAAATGTATATATGATAAATGTGTATATGATAAATGTATATATGATAAATGTGTACATGATAAATGTGTACATGATAAATGTGTATATGATAAATGTGTATATGATAAATGTGTATATGATAATTGTGTACATGATAAATGTATATATGATAAATATGTATATGATAAATATGCATATGATAAATGTGTATAAGAGAAATGTGTATATGATAAATGTATATATGATAAATGTATATATGATAAATATGTATATGATAAATATGTATATGATAAATATGTATATCAAATGTATCTATGATAAATGAATATATGATAAATGTGTACATGATAAATGTATATATGATAAATGTGTATATGATAAATGTATATATGATAAATGTATATATGATAAATGTATACATGATATATGTGTATATGATAAATGTGTATATGATAAATGTGTACATGAAAAATGTATATATGATAAATGTGTATATTATAAATGTGTATATTATAAATGTGTACATGATAAATGTGTATATGATAAATGTGTACATGATAAATGTATATATGATAAATGTGTATATGATAAATCTGTACATGATAAATGTGTATATGATAAATGTGTACATGATTAATGTGTACATGATAAATGTATATATGATAAATGTGTATATGATAAATGTATATATGATAAATGTGTATACGATAAATATGTACATGATAAATGTGTATATGATAAATATGTATATATGATAAATGTGTATATTATAAATGTGTATATGATAAATATGTATATATGATAAATGTGTACATGATAAATGTGTATATGATAAATGTGTATGTGATAAATGTATATATGATAAATATGTATATATGATATTTGTGAATATGATAAACATATATATATGATAAATGTGTATATTATAAATGTGTATATGATAAATATGTATATATGATAAATGTGTTCATGATAAAATGTGTATATGATAAATGTATATATGATAAATATGTATATATGATAAATGTTTATATGATAAATGTGTATATGATAAATATGTATATATGATAAATGTGTATAATATAAATGTGTATATGATAAATATGTATATATGATAAATGTGTACATGATAAATTTGTATATGATAAATGTGTATATGATAAATGTATATATGATAAATATGTATATATGATAAATGTGTATATTATAAATGTGTACATGATAAATGTGTATATGATAAATGTGTATATGATAAATGTGTATATGATAAATGTATATATGATAAATGTGTATATTATAAATGTGTACATGATAAGTGTGTATATGATAAATGTGAATATGATAAATGAGTATATGATAAATGTATATATGATAAATGTGCACATGATAGATATGTATATAATAAATGTGTACATGATAAATATGTATATGATAAATGTGTATATTATAAATGTATATATGATAAATGTGTACATTATAAATGTATATATGATAAATGTGTATATGATAAATGTGTATATTATAAATTTATATATGATAAATGTGTATATTATAAATGTATATATGATAAATGTGTGCATGATAAAAGTGTACATGATAAATGTGTACATGATAAATGTGTATATGATAAATGTGTATATGATAAATGTGTAAATGTTAAATGTATATATGATAAATGTGTACATGATAAATGTGTACATGATAAATGTGTACATGATAAATGTATATATGATAAATGTATATATGATAAATGTGTACATGATTAATGTGTATATGATAAATGTGTATTTGATAAATGTGTATATGATAAATGTGTATATGATAAATGTGTACATGATAAATGTGTACATGATAAATATATATGTGTTAAATGTGTATATGATAAATGTGTATATGATAAATGTGTATATGATAAATGTATATATGATAAATGTGTATATGATAAATGTGTATATGATAAATGTATATATGATAAATGTGTATATGATAAATGTTAATATGATAAATGTGTATATGATAAATGTGTATATGATAAATGTGTATATGATAAATGTATATATGATAAATGTGTATATGATAAATGTATATATGATAAATGTGTATATGATAAATGTATATATGATAAATGTGTATATGATAAATGTGTATATGATAAATGTATAAATGATAAATGTGTATATGATAAATGTGTATATGATAAATGTATATATGATAAATGTGTATATGATAAATGCATATATGATAAATGTGTATATGATAAATGTATATATGATGAATGTGTATATGATAAATATATATATGTTAAATGTGTATATGATAAATGTGTATATGATAAATGTGTACATGATAAATGTGTACATGATAAATGTGTATATGATAAATGTGTATATGTTAAATGTGTATATGATAAATGTGTATATGATAAATGTGTACATGATAAATGTATATATGATAAATGTGTACATGATAAATGTGTATATGATAAATGTGTATATGATAAATGTGTATATGATAAATGTATATATGTTAAATGTGTGCATGATAAATGTATATATGATAAATGTGTACATGATAAATGTGTATATGATAAATGTGTATATGATAAATGTGTGCATGATAAATGTGTACATGATAAATGTGTATATGATAAATGTGTATATGATAAATGTATATATGTTAAATGTGTGCATGATAAATGTATATATGATAAATGTGTACATGATAAATGTGTATATGATAAATGTGTTTATGATAAATGTATATATGATAAATGTATACATGATAAATGCATATATGATAAATGTGTACATGATAAATGTGTTTATGATAAATGTGTATATGCTAAATGTGAATATGATAAATGTGTACATGATAAATGTATATATGATAAATGTGTCCATGATAAATGTGCACATGATAAATGTATATATGACAAATGTGTTTATGATAAATGTGTACATGATAAATCTATATATGATAAATGTGTACATGATAAATGTGTATATGATAAATGTGTATATGATAAATGTGTTCATGATAAATTAGTACATAATTAATGTGTATATGATAAATGTATATAAGATAAATGTGTATATGATAAATGTGTATTTGATAAATGTATATATGATAAATGTGTATATGATAAATGTATATATGATAAATATATATATGATAAATGTATATATGATAAATGTGTATATGATAAATGTATATATGATAAATGTATATATGATAAATGTATATATGATAAATGTGTTTATGATAAATGTGTACATGATAATTGTATATATGATAAATTTGTACATGATAATTGTATATATGATAAAAAAGTACATGATAAATGTATATATGATAAATGTGTATATGATAAATGTATATATGATAAATGTGTATATGATAAATGTGTATATGATAAATGTGTATATGATAAATGTGTATATGATAAATGTGTGCATGATAAATGTATATATGATAAATGTGTATATGATAAATGTGTATATGATAAATGTGTATATGATAAATGTGTATATGATAAATGTATATATGATAAATGTATATATGATAAATGTATAAATGATAAATGTATATATGATAAATATGTATATGATAAATGTCTATATGATAAATGTATATATGATAAATGTATATATGATAAATGTGTATATGATAAATGTCTACATGATAAATGTATATATGATAAATGTGTATATGATAAATGCGTATATGATAAATGTGTATATGATAAATGTATATATGATAAATGTGTATATGATAAATGTATATATGATAAATGTGTATATGATAAATGTGTATATGATAAATGTATATATGATAAATGTGGTATACGATAAATGTATATAAAATAAATGTGTATATGATAAATGTATACATGATAAATGTGTATATGATAAATATGTATATATGACAAATGTGTATATGATAAATATGTATATGATAAATGTGTATATGATAAATGTGTATATGATAAATGTGTATATGATAGTAGTGTATATGATAAATGTGTACATGATAAATGTGTATATGATAAATGTGTACATGATAAATGTATATATGATAAATGTGTATATGATAGTAGTGTATATGATAAATGTGTACATGATAAATATGTATATGATAAATGTGTACATGATAAATGTATATATGATAAATGTGTATATGATAGTAGTGTATATGATAAATGTGTACATGATAAATATGTATATGATACATGTGTATACGATAAATGTATATATGATAACTGTGTATATGATAGTAGTGTATATGATAACTGTATATATGATAAATGTATATATGATAAATGTGTATATGATAAATGTATATATGATAAATGTGTATATGGTAAATGTGTATATGATAAATGTGTACATGATAAATGTGTACATGATAAATATGTATATATGATAAATGTGTACATGATAAATGTATATATGATAAATGTGTACATGATAAATGTGTATATGATGGATGTGTATATGATAAATGTGTACATTATAAATGTGTATATGATAAATGTATACATGATAAATGTATATATGATAAATGTGTACATCATAAAAGTATATATGATAAATGTATATATGGTAAATGTGTATATGATAAATGTATATATGATAAATGTGTATATGGTAAATGTGTATATGATAAATGTGTACATGATAAATGTGTACACGATAAATATGTATATATGATAAATGTGTACATGATAAATGTATATATGATAAATGTGTACATGATAAATGTGTATATGATAGATGTGTATATGACAAATGTGTACATCATAAATGTGTATATGATAAATGTATACATGATAAATGTGTATATGATAAATGTGTACATGATAAAAGTATATATGATAAATGTATATATGATAAATGTGTACATGATAAATGTGTATATGATAAATGTATATATGATAAATTTGTATATGATAAATATGTATATGATAAATGTATACATGATAAATGTATATATGATAAATGTGTGCATGATAAATGTATATATGATAAATGTGTACATGATAAATGTGTATATGATAGATGTGTATATGATAAATGAGTACATGATAAATATGTATATGATAAATGTGTACTTGATAAATGTGTATATGATAAATGTGTATATGATAAATGTGTCATGATAAATGTGTATATGATAAATGTATATATGGTAAATGTGTATATGATAAATGTGTATATGATAAATGTATATATGATAAATGTATATATGATAAATGTGTATATGATAAATGTATATATGATAAATGTGTACATGATAAATGTGTATATGATAAATGTGTACATGATAAATGTATATATGATAAATGTGAATATGATAAATGTATATATGATAAATATGTATATGATAAATGTATCTATGATAAATGTATATATGATAAATGTGTACATGATAAATATATAGATGATAAATGTGTATATGATAAATGTATATATGATAAATGTGTATATGATAAATGTATACATGATAAATGTGTATATGATAAATATGTACATGATAAATGTGTACATGATAAATGTGTACATGATATATGTGTATATGAAAAATGTGTATATCATAAATGTGTACATGAAAAATGTATATATGATAAATGTGTATATGATAAATATGTATATACGATAAATGTGTATATTATAAATGTGTATATGATAAATATGTATATATGATAGAAGTGTACATGATAAATGTGTATATGATAAATGTGTATATGATAAATGTGTAGATTATAAATATGTATATATGATAAATGTGTATATTATAAATTTGTATATGATAAATGTGTATATGATAAATATGTATATATGATAAATGTGTACATGATAAATGTGTATATGATAAATGTGTATATGATAAATGTATATATGATAAATATGTATATATGATAAATGTGTATATTATAAATGTGTACACGATAAATGTGTATATGATAAATGTGTATATGATAAATGTGTATATGATAAATGAGTATATGATAAATGTATATATGATAAATGTGTACATGATAGATATGTATATAATAAATGTGTACATGATAAATGTGTATATGATAAATGTGTATATTATAAATGTATATATGATAAATGTGTACATTATAAATGTATATATGATAAATGTGTATATGATAAATGTGTATATTATAAATTTATATATGATAAATGTGTATATTATAAATGTACATATGATAAATGTGTACATTATAAATGTATATATGATAAATGGGTATTTGATAAATGTATATATGATAAATATGTATATGATAAATGTATATATGATAAATGTGTGTATGATAAATGTGTGCATGATAAATGTGTACATGATAAATGTGTATATGATAAATGTGTACATGATAAATGTGTATATGATAAATGTGTATATGATAAATGTGTGCATGATAAATTTGTACATGATAAATGTGTACATGATAAATGTGTATATGATAAATGTGTATATGATAAATGTGTATATGATAAATGTGTATATGATAAATGTGTATATAATAAATGTATATATGATAAATGTGTATATGATAAATGTGTATATAATAAATGTGTATATGATAAATGTGGATATGATAAATGTATATATGATAAATGTGTATATGATAAATGTGTGCATGATAAATGTGTACATGATAAATGTGTACATGATAAATGTGTATATGATAAATGTGTATATGATAAATGTGTACATGTTAAATGTATATATGATAAATGTGTACATGATAAATGTGTACATGATAAATGTGTACATGATAAATGTGTACATGATAAATGTGTACATGATAAATGTATATATGATAAATGTGTATATGATAAATGTATATATGATAAATGTGTACATGATAAATGTGTACATGATAAATGTGTATATGATAAATGTGTATATGATAAATGTGTATATGATAATTGTGTACATGATAAATGTATATATGATAAATATGTATATGATAAATATGCATATGATAAATGTGTATAAGAAAAATGTGTATATGATAAATGTATATATGATAAATGTATATATGATAAATATGTAAATGATAAATATGTATATGATGAATATGTATATCAAATGTATCTATGATAAATGAATATATGATAAATGTGTACATGATAAATGTATATATGATAAATGTGTATATGATAAATGTATATATGATAAATGTATATATAATAAATGTATATATGATAAATGTATACATGATATATGTGTATATGATAAATGTGTATATGATAAATGTGTACATGAAAAATGTATATATGATAAATGTGTATATTATAAATGTGTACATGATAAATGTGTATATGATAAATGTGTACATGATAAATGTATATATGATAAATGTGTATATGATAAATCTGTACATGATAAATGTGTATATGATAAATGTGTACATGATTAATGTGTACATGATAAATGTATATATGATAAATGTGTATATGATAAATGTATATATGATAAATGTGTATACGATAAATATGTATATGATAAATGTGTATATGATAAATATGTATATATGATAAATGTGTATATTATAAATGTGTATATGATAAATATGTATATATGATAAATGTGTACATGATAAATGTGTATATGATAAATGTGTATGTGATAAATGTATATATGATAAATATGTATATATGATATTTGTGTATATGATAAACATATATATATGATAAATGTGTATATTATAAATGTGTATATGATAAATATGTATATTTGATAAATGTGTACATGATAAAATGTGTATATGATAAATGTATATATGATAAATATGTATATATGATAAATGTTTATATGATAAATGTGTATATGATAAATATGTATATATGATAAATGTGTATAATATAAATGTGTATATGATAAATATGTATATATGATAAATGTGTACATGATAAATGTGTATATGATAAATGTGTATATGATAAATGTATATATGATAAATATGTATATATGATAAATGTGTATATTATAAATGTGTACATGATAAATGTGTATATGATAAATGTGTATATGATAAATGTGTATATGATAAATGTATATATGATAAATGTGTATATTATAAATGTGTACATGATAAGTGTGTATATGATAAATGTGTATATGATAAATGAGTATATGATAAATGTATATATGATAAATGTGCACATGATAGATATGTATATAATAAATGTGTACATGATAAATATGTATATGATAAATGTGTATATTATAAATGTATATATGATAAATGTGTACATTATAAATGTATATATGATAAATGTGTATATGATAAATGTGTATATTATAAATTTATATATGATAAATGTGTATATTATAAATGTATATATGATAAATGTGTGCATGATAAATGTGTACATGATAAATGTGTACATGATAAATGTGTATATGATATATGTGTATATGATAAATGTGTACATGATAAATGTGTACATGATAAATGTGTACATGATAAATGTATATATGATAAATGTATATATGATAAATGTGTACATGATTAATGTGTATATGATAAATGTGTATTTGATAAATGTGTATATGATAAATGTGTATATGATAAATGTGTACATGATAAATGTGTACATGATAAATATATATATGTTAAATGTGTATATGATAAATGTGTATATGATAAATGTGTATATGATAAATGTATATATGATAAATGTGTATATGATAAATGTGTATATGATAAATGTATATATGATAAATGTGTATATGATAAATGTTAATATGATAAATGTGTATATGATAAATGTGTATATGATAAATGTGTATATGATAAATGTATATATGATAAATGTGTATATGATAAATGTATATATGATAAATGTGTATATGATAAATGTATATATGATAAATGTGTATATGATAAATGTGTATATGATAAATGTATAAATGATAAATGTGTATATGATAAATGTGTATATGATAAATGTATATATGATAAATGTGTATATGATAAATGCATATATGATAAATGTGTATATGATAAATGTATATATGATAAATGTGTATATGATAAATATATATATGTTAAATGTGTATATGATAAATGTGTATATGATAAATGTGTACATGATAAATGTGTACATGATAAATGTGTATATGATAAATGTGTATATGTTAAATGTGTATATGATAAATGTGTATATGATAAATGTGTACATGATAAATGTATATATGATAAATGTGTACATGATAAATGTGTATATGATAAATGTGTATATGATAAATGTGTATATGATAAATGTATATATGTTAAATGTGTGCATGATAAATGTATATATGATAAATGTGTACATGATAAATGTGTATATGATAAATGTATATATGATAAATGTGTACATTATAAATGTATATATGATAAATGTGTATATGATAAATGTGTATATTATAAATTTATATATGATAAATGTGTATATTATAAATGTATATATGATAAATGTGTGCATGATAAATGTGTACATGATAAATGTGTACATGATAAATGTGTATATGATAAATGTGTACATGTTAAATGTATATATGATAAATGTGTACATGATAAATGTGTACATGATAAATGTGTACATGATAAATGTATATATGATAAATGTATATATGATAAATGTGTACATGATTAATGTGTATATGATAAATGTGTATTTGATAAATGTGTATATGATAAATGTGTATATAATAAATGTGTACATGATAAATGTGTACATGATAAATATATATATGTTAAATGTGTATATGATAAATGTGTATATGATAAATGTGTATATGATAAATGTATATATGATAAATGTGTATATGATAAATGTGTATATGATAAATGTATATATGATAAATGTGTATATGATAAATGTTAATATGATAAATGTGTATATGATAAATGTGTATATGATAAATGTGTATATGATAAATGTATATATGATAAATGTGTATATGATAAATGTATATATGATAAATGTGTATATGATAAATGTATATATGATAAATGTGTATATGATAAATGTGTATATGATAAATGTATAAATGATAAATGTGTATATGATAAATGTGTATATGATAAATGTATATATGATAAATGTGTATATGATAAATGCATATATGATAAATGTGTATATGATAAATGTATATATGATAAATGTGTATATGATAAATATATATATGTTAAATGTGTATATGATAAATGTGTATATGATAAATGTGTACATGATAAATGTGTACATGATAAATGTGTATATGATAAATGTGTATATGTTAAATGTGTATATGATAAATGTGTATATGATAAATGTGTACATGATAAATGTATATATGATAAATGTGTACATGATAAATGTGTATATGATAAATGTGTATATGATAAATGTATATATGTTAAATGTGTGCATGATAAATGTATATATGATAAATGTGTACATGATAAATGTGTATATGATAAATGTGTATATGATAAATGTGTGCATGATAAATGTGTACATGATAAATGTGTATATGATAAATGTGTATATGATAAATGTATATATGTTAAATGTGTGCATGATAAATGTATATATGATAAATGTGTACATGATAAATGTGTATATGATAAATGTGTATATGATAAATGTGTGCATGATAAATGTGTACATGATAAATGTGTATATGATAAATGTGTATATGATAAATGTATATATGTTAAATGTGTGCATGATAAATGTATATATGATAAATGTGTACATGATAAATGTGTATATGATAAATGTGTATATGATAAATGTGTGCATGATAAATGTGTACATGATAAATGTGTATATGATAAATGTGTACATGATAAATGTATATATGATAAATGTGTATATGATAAATGTGTATATGATAAATGTATATATGATAAATGTGCATATGATAAATGTGTACATGATAATTTTTTTTTTTTTTTACCGTGGAGGGGAAAAATGAATTCCTGCATTCGACCCCAAGCCTTAGTGCAAAGGCTTGGGGGATATGTGGAGCTCCCCGCAGAGTGCGGTATATCCACTAAAAACCCCTCCACGTGTTAATCGTTATATAGAGTACTATCGTGCAAACATGCATTAGTCGGGTCCCGCATAGCACCCCGGTTAGTAAGTGAGAGCTACTTAGCTGGCATGCATTGCATGCGAGCGCGTTAATGCTACTTACTGGGATTGTCCATGAAACCTGAACAATACCAGTGGATAATCATGCGTTAATTTGTCGGTGTTTTATTCGTTAATGGTTATGTTCTATTTCTGCAGGTTGTGCCTGCTTGTCATATTAGGTAAAATGTTATTTGACATGAACTTAAATTTAGTCTTATAGTGTATGTTTAGAATAAGTTCCGCTTCTGTGCTGTTGCTTCGGGAGATTTCTCCGTCCGTGAGTGGTTGCGCAGCCGCTCGTCGCTAGTAGCAGTACCGGGCTCATAGGCCTTCGTCATCTCGTTTGCCATGTAGTTGCCAAGGTCGTCTAAGTGATTGACTCCATATTGCAGCTGCCCGAAGTACGCTGCCCGCGTCTATCACAATGGGAGGCCCCTTCCCCCGGTCCGCCTCAGCTGTAGCTGAGGGCTTTAGGGCTCTGCGACGGGCTGGTACTGAAACATATGAGAAGAGAGAAAGAATCAATATATATAGTTGTGTGTTAGAAGAGGAGAGGTTTTAGGAAAGGAGGTTTGTAAGGTATTGTTGTATTTCGTCTGGAGTGGTGTCTTGTGTTATAGCCCTGTCGAAGAGTGATAAAGGTCTGTTGTGTTTGTTTGTTTGTTTGTGTGTCGTAGTTCCCTAGCGTTTCTATTAAAGGGTTGTGATGTGCACTTAATTTTTGATATGCGTCGTAGGTTAGCTTTTTAATGAATTGTTCGATTGTATGTATTTTGAGTTCTTCGTGGAGTATGTCAGCTGGAGCTGTGTATGGTACCTTAGATACTAAGCGTAGAATTTTATTTTGGAATCTTTGTAAGTTTTTGATGTGGTTTTCGGCGGCATACCCCCATACTTGGGATGCGTAAGTAATTATAGGTCGGATTAATGTTTTGTAAAGTGTGAGTCCCATGTTAAGGCTTAGCTGTGAGCCCATGTTGATGAGTGGGTATAGCCTGCCCAATTGGGCATTGGCTTTTCCACGAGTCTGAGTAATATGCTTTTTCCATGTTAGACCTTGATCCATTTTAAGTCCAAGCCAAGTTACCGTATCTGTCCATCCAATATCTTCACCAAATATGGTAAGTGGAGGCAGGCGGTGTCTGGGAAATCTGTGATTGATACGCTTTGTGAATATGATTGCTTGAGTTTTTGGTGCATTTACTTTGATTCGCCATTTGGTAAGCCAGTCCTCTAGGTTATTAAGGGACCTCTGGAGTCTCCTGTGAATGAATTTCGTTTTTCCCGATTGGGTCATTATGGCGGTGTCGTCCGCATAAATGTATAGTTCTGTATTTTCGGTTTTTGGGATGTCATTTATATAGATATTAAATAGTGTTGGCCCGAGTATGCTGCCTTGTGGCACTCCGGCTTTGATTGGGCGTTCGGATGACAGGTGAGTGTTTACTCTGGATTGAAATTTTCGATCACTTAGGTAGTTTGCTATGAGTTTAATGAGTGAGTCGTGTATACTTATTGTTTTGAGCTTCTTTAGTAGGCCAGCATGCCATACTCTGTCGAAGGCTCGTTCGACATCTAATAATAAAACACCTGTTGATTTGTTGATGTTGAAACCGTGCGTTATAGATTCGGTTGCCCTGATTAGTTGAAGAGTTGTTGAGTGTTTGGCTCGGAATCCAAATTGTTCTGGAATTAGTATGTTTTGTTTGTTTAGTTGAGAGTTCAGACGTTTGAGAATCAATTTTTCGAGAAGTTTTCCAAGTGTGCTTAGTAGACTAATTGGTCTGTAGTTGTGCGGTTTGGACAAGTTTTTCCCCTTTTTGGGGAAGTGGACCACGGTGGCTAGTTTCCACCTTTTAGGGTAATGTCCACTAATGAGCACGTAGTTGAATATGTCAGCCAGTAGCTTAATTGTCCTTTCGGGCAAATGCATTAGGGCCACTGTTGGGATGTTATCTGGCCCAGGGGCTTTTCTCTTTGGGAGGTGCCTGATTAGCCAGTTTATTTCACTCGGGCATGTTTTCCTCACTAAGTTGTGGGTTGCCTGTTCTTTGAAAATTTCCGTTTCCTCTTCCGTTGCCTCCGTAAATTGAGGGCAGCAGGGAGTATGATTAGGCGTGCAGATTTCTTGCAGTGTGTCTGCGAGCACATCTGCTTTTTGTTGGTCTGTGGATGCTATTGTTTGATTGTGGTGTAATGGTGGTATTTGTGTTTTATCGCGTGTTAGACAGCGTGCAATTCTCCACACCGAGTCTCGTTCGTAGTCGAGGTTCTCAAGTGTATTCTGCCATTGTTGAGAGAGATGGTTTGTTGTTCTCTCTCTGACAAGGGAATTTAAGTGTCTAACGTATTCCTGGTCTACAATATGACGTGTTTTCTGCCATCGCCGTCTAGCTCGGTTTCTTTCCGCTGCTAGCATTTGGATGTCAGGTGGTAGTTGTGATTGGTATCGCTTAGGTTTGTTTATTGGTACAGCTTCTTTGGTTGCAGTTTTTATTGCATTTTCTAGTTGAGTTACAGCTTCATTCATGTTTTCTGCTGTATTTAGCTGTGTAGTATGTAGGTGCTTGTTGATAGTGTTTGCAAACCTATCCCAGTCTGCTTTATTGTAGTTTAGACGCTCGACTGGTGGATTGGGGGCTGCAGTGCCCTCTAATGTTATGATCACTGGCAAGTGATCGGAAGAGAGTTCGTTCTTAACTTGTAGGTTGATCCTACGAGTGAGATTACGCGTCACTGCAATATCTAGAATATCAGGCCTTTGGTTTCGGCTGAATGGGATATACGTATGTTCCGTAGGAGTGTGAATTATTATATCAGAATTATTTTCAAGGTTTAGGAGGGCCGTGCCTTCAGGGTTAGTCTCATTGCAGTCCCAAATGAGGTGTTTTGCGTTGAGATCTCCGGCTATTAGCACCCTGTTGTTTACCTGCGAGATTGAGTTAATGTCCGCTATGTTTAGTACGCCTGGGGGGGGGGCATATGCCGCCGTGATTAGAACCTTGTTGTTGTCAATGGTGATGTAAATACTAGTAGCTTCTAGAGTTGAAAATTGCGGCTGTGGAGCAACATCATGGGATGTTTTATTATTACGGCCGTCCCGCCACCGCGTCTGTTTCGATCGTTGCGGTGGGTAGTGTAACCTGGCATGTTAAATCTGTCTTTGTCGCTTAAATGAGTTTCTGTAATTAACGCTATGTGTATGTTGTTGCGTGTTAAGAAGTCTCTAAGTTCAGTCTTTCGTCTTTTTAAGCCGTGTGCGTTCCATGTCATACAATTGAGTTTGGGTGTGTGATTCATAGGAAGCCAGGAGAGGTGAGCAGTTGGAAAAAGTCTCTGTAGCAGGCCAGGATGCTCCGGGTCTCCGATCCCCGCGAAGTGGCCAGTAGTTCCAAGATGTGCATACAGACGTCCTGTAAGTCTGCGTCCCTCCAGTGCTCAGCTGACGCACATCTGAACATATTTCGCTGGTGCTCCAGCCGAGGGTCAGCCAGAGTCTCCTCCCTCGTCGGCACTTCCTTCGGGGGTTGACGTGGCTTAACCTGTGGTCGGCTAGGCTTTCGGGTCCTCGGCTCGTCCATCCCCCCAGCGCTAACGACGCCCATCACCGAGCCACGAGGGGCAGGCGGCGCGCGCACCGGAGCCTCTCCACGCACTCGACCACCACTCCCCGCCGGAGGCGCCCGTGCCCCTGTCCCATGGGAGTTGCGCGCTGCTGCAACTTGTCTCTGGTACTCGGAACAAGCCCGGTACCTGGCCCCGTGGCCCGAATTGAGACACAGCGCGCATCTCCTTTGGGGTGGGGGAACGTTACAGCTCCGCGAGTCGTGGGAGGCCGAGCACCTAGAGCACACAACGGCACCCGAGCTACACGTTGCCTCCGTGTGTCTCAGCTGCTGGCACCGATTACACTGTATGGGGACAAATGGTCGTCGGTAGGGTTCCACCTTCACCCGAAAGTGCACCACCTGCTCCAACGACCTCAACAGGGCCAGGTCCTCAGCTGTTGCCAGATCCACCAGGTACATCGGAAGAGGAGTACGGGCTCGGTCATAACGCCTGAGCTGCACTACTCGCAGCACTGAAAAGTGCGCAGAGTGCAGCTCAGCCCTAATTTCTTCTTCCGCGCCGTCAAAGTAAACGTGCTTCACCACAGCACGGTAGGTCTGGTCGTTCTTGGAGCTTCGTGTCAGGGTGAAAGGTACCCCACGCTCCCTCAGAAAGGCAGTCAGGCGCTGATAGTCCTCCGCAGACCTAGTGCGCACCATGAGGTCCCCTGAGATAGGGGCTCTGGACAAGACATACCCCCCGTTGGGGCGTAGGGCGTCGAAGTCTCTGAGTTCCTGCAACAGAGAAACACGCTGGCGGGGAACATAGATGGGAGCCTGGAGACGGGTGGTGAGGGCTTGGGAGTAGGAAGAAGGGGCACCGGGTGAAGCTGGGAACGGGTGAGCTGGGCGTGGGGGAGAGGAGCCAGGGCCAGGGTTACGTTGGAAGGCAGGAGGGTAGAAAGGGGCAGGATGGGGGCTAGGGTTGGGAGAGGATGGGCCCGGGATCGGGGACACGGGATGAGGAGGCGGGGTTGGCAGGTGCGGTGAAGGAGCGGAAGAGGAGGAAGCAGAAGGAGGTCGGGGGGGGGGTCTCTGAGCCACCACAGAGATGGACGAGGGATGGAAAGAAGAAGGAGCAGAGGAGGGGTGTGTCAGTGGATTAGTGACACGTGGTGTGATAGGAGGTAAGGCTGGGGAGGAAGGAATGGTGGCTGGGGAGGCAGAGGAAGCAGGAGCGATGGAGGGGGGAGCAGCAGGTGAGGGACCGGAGGGGCGGGTTGGTGGAGTAGCGCCAAAGTCAAGCCGTGTCTTGAATGATAAATGTGTTTATGATAAATGTGTATATGATAAATGTATATATGATAAATGTGTCCATGATAAATGTGTACATGATAAATGTGTACATGATAAATGTATATATGATAAATGTGTATATGATAAATGTGTACATGATAAATGTATATATGATACATGTGTATATGACAAATGTATATATGATAAATGTGTATATGATAAATATGTATATGATAAATGTGTATATGATAAATGTATATATGATAATTGTGTATATGATAAATATGTATATGATAAATGTGTATATGATAAATGTATATACGATAAATATGTGTATATGATAATTGTGTACATGATAAATGTGCATATGATAAATGCGTAAATGATAAATGTATATATGATAAATGTATATATGATAAATGTATAAATGATAAATGTGTATATGATAAATGTATATGTAATAAATGTTCATATGATAAATGTGTACATGATAAATGTGTTTATGATAAATGTGTATATGATAAATGTGTATATGATAAATATGTATATGATAAATATGTATATATGATAAATATGTATATGTGATAAACGTGTATATGATAAATGTATATATGATAAATGTATATGTGATAAATGTGCACATGATAAATGTGTATATGATAAAAGTATATATATTAAATGTATATATGATAAATGTATGTATGATAAATGTGTACATGATAAATGTGTATATGATAAATGTATATATGATAAATGTATAAATGATAAATGTATGTATGATAAATGTGTACATGATAAATGTGTATATGATAAATGTATATATGATAAATGTGTATATAATAAATGTGTATATGATAAATGTATAAATGATAAATATGTATATGTTAAATGTGTATATGATAAAGGTATATATGATAAATGTGTATATGATAAATGTATATATGATAAATGTATATATGAATAATGTGTATATGATAAATGTATATATGATAAATATATATATGATAAATGTGTATATGATAAATATGTATATATGATATATATGGGTATGATAAATCTGTATATGATAAATGTATATATGATAAATATGTATATGATAAATGTGTATATGATAAATGTGTATATGATAAATGTGTACATGATAAATGTGTATATGATAAATGTATATATGATAAATATGTATATGATAAATGTGTATATGATAAATGTGTATATGATAAATGTGTACATGATAAATGTATATATGATAAATGTATATATGATAAATGTATATATGATAAATGTGTATATGATAAATGTATATATGATAAATGTATATATGATAAATGTGTACATGATAAATGTGTATATGATAAATGTATATATGATAAATGTATATATGATAAATGTGTACATGATAAATGTGTACATGATAAATGTATTTATGATAAATGTATATATGATAAATGTGTATATGATAAATGTATATATGATAAATGTGTATATGATAAATGTATTTATGATAAATGTGTATATGATAAATCTGTAAATGATACATTTGTATATGATAAATATGTATTTATGATAAATGTGTATATGATAAATGCGTATATGATAAATGTATATATGATAAATGTGTACATGATAAATGTGTATATGATAAATGTATATATGATAAATGTATACATGATAAATGTGTATATGATAAATGTATATATGATAAATGTGTACATGATAAATGTATATATGATAAATGTGTATATGATAAATGTATATATGATAAATGTATATATGATAAATATATATATGATAAATGTGTATATGATAAATGTGTACATGATAAATGTGTACATGATAAATGTATATATGATAAATGTGTATATGATAAATGTATATATGATAAATGTATACATGATAAATGTGTATATGATAAATGTATATATGATAAATGTGTACATGATAAATGTATATATGATAAATGTGTATATGATAAATGCGTATATGATAAATGTGTACATGATAAATGTATATATGATAAATGTGTATATGATAAATGTGTATATGATAAATTTTATATGATGTGTATATGATAAATGTAATTATGATAAATGTGTACATGATAAATGTATAAATGATAAATGTGTATATGATAAATGTATATATGATAGATGTGTACATGATAAATGTGTAATTGATAAATGTATATATGATAAATGGGTATATCATAAATGTATATATGATAAATATCTATATGATAAATATGTACATGATAAATGTATATATGATAAATGTGTATATGATAAATGTATATATGATAAATGTGTATATGATAAATATGTATACATGATAAATGTGTATATGATAAATGTGTATATGATAAATGTATATATGATAAATGTATATATGATAAATGTATACATGATAAATGTGTATATGATAAATGTATATATGATAAATGTGTATATGATAAATGTGTATATGATAAATGTATATGATAAATGTATACATGATAAATGTGTACATGATAAATGTGTACATGATAAATGTGTACATGATAAATGTGTATATGATAAATGTGTATATGATAAATGTGTATATGATAAATGTGTATATGATAAGTGTGTACATGATAAATGTGTATATGATAAATGTGTATATGATAAATTTGTACATGATAAATGTATATATGATAAATGTGTACATGATAAATGTGTATATAATAAATGTATACATGATAAATGTGTATATGATAAATGTATATATGATAAATGTGTATATGATAAATGTGTATATGATAAATGTGTATATGATAAATGTGTACATGATAAATGTATATATGATAAATGTGTATATGATAAATATGTACATGATAAATATCAATATGATAAATGTGTATATGATAAATGTATACATGATAAATGTGTACATAATAAATTCATATATGATAAATGTGTATATGATAAATGTGTACATGATAAATATCAATATGATAAATGTGTATATGAAAAATGTGTATATGATAAATGTATACATGATAAATGTATACATGATAAATGCATATATGATAAATGTGTATATGATAAATGTGTACATGATAAATATCAATATGATAAATGTGTATATGATAAATGTGTATATGATAAATGTGTATATGATAAATGTGTATATGATAAATGTATATATGATAAATGTATATATGATAAATGTATATATGATAAATGTATTTATGATAAATGTGTATATGATAAATCTGTACATGATACATTTGTATATGATAAATGTGTATATGATAAATGTATATATGATAAATGTATATATGATAAATGTATATATGATAAATATATATATGATTCATGTATATATGATAAATGTGTAAATGATAAATGTGTATATCATAAATGTGTATATGATAAATGTATATATGATAAGTGTGTACATGATAAATGTGTATATGATAAATGTGTATATGATAAATTTGTACATGATAAATGTATATATGATAAATGTATACATGATAAATGTGTATATAATAAATGTATACATGATAAATGTGTATATGATAAATGTATATATGATAAATGTGTATATGATAAATGTGTATATGATAAATGTGTATATGATAAATGTGTACATGATAAATGTATATATGATAAATGTGTATATGATAAATATGTACATGATAAATATCAATATGATAAATGTGTATATGATAAATGTATACATGATAAATGTGTACATAATAAATTCATATATGATAAATGTGTATATGATAAATGTGTACATGATAAATATCAATATGATAAATGTGTATATGAAAAATGTGTATATGATAAATGTATACATGATAAATGTATACATGATAAATGCATATATGATAAATGTGTATATGATAAATGTGTACATGATAAATATCAATATGATAAATGTGTATATGATAAATGTGTATATGATAAATGTGTATATGATAAATGTGTATATGATAAATGTATATATGATAAATGTATATATGATAAATGTATTTATGATAAATGTATTTATGATAAATGTGTATATGATAAATCTGTACATGATACATTTGTATATGATAAATGTGTATATGATAAATGTATATATGATAAATGTATATATGATAAATGTATATATGATAAATATATATATGATTCATGTATATATGATAAATGTGTAAATGATAAATGTGTATATCATAAATGTGTATATGATAAATGTATATATGATAAATATGTATATGATTAATGTATATATGATAAATGTGTACACGATAAATGTGTATATCATAAATGTGTGTATGATAAATGTATATATGATAAATGTATATATGATAAATGTATATATGATAAATGTGTATATGATTAATGAATATATGATAAATATGTACATGATAAATGTATATATGATAAATGTGTATATGATAAATGTATATATGATAAATATGTACATGATAAATATGTACATGATAAATATGTACATGATAAATGTGTACATGATAAATATGTTCATGTTAAATATGTACATGATAAATGTATATATGATAAATATGTACATGATAAATATGTACATGATAAATATGTACATGATAAATGTGTAGATGAAAAATGTGTACATGATAAATATGTACATGATAAATGTATATATGATAAATGTGTACATGATAAATATGTACATGATAAATATGTACATGATAAATGTGTACATGATAAATATGTACATGATAAATGTGTGCGTGATAAATATGTACATGATAAATGTGTACATGATAAATATGTACATGATAAATGTGTACATGATAAATATGTACATGATAAATGTGTACATGATAAATATGTACATGATAAATGTGTATATGATAAATGTTTGTGTAAGTGGCTCCTTATTTTCTGTTAACTATCTTTTTTTATTTTTCCATGTAGAGGGTTGTTTTGGATTTTCTTGACAATCTTATTGTTGCACATTTGGAAAATGCCGAACTTGAATGCCTTGTTTGGTACTAAACGTACTTTTCGTTTTTGAGCTAAGCTGCCCATAGACACGCAGACAAGACGCACACGGGCTTTTTTCTAAAAAAACTTTTTTTTTTAATCAGGGAGTCACAAAACATGTATTTCCGGTGAAATATCGGTATCGAATTTTGGGTGGAATGAAATACCTTGTATATACATTATGTACATAGTACATGCGGAGAAAGTAAAAATGTTTATCTGATTAATGTAATGTATCACTTTAGACATGGGATGATAGCGTAGAAAATGTGGAATGAAGGTTACACGAGTGCTTCCGTCCGTTGGGCTTCACTTACATTTGCCAAAGCGCTTCTCTATTGTTTGCTACATCCTCCAGGAGTATTGGCCACCATTTATGTTTACAAAATGTTCTTGAGACGGTGCTTCTAATCGCTCTCTCTACACGTGTTAGAGAAGATATTGTATTCCACCCAAAAATTCGATACCGCGATTTCACCAGAAATTCGTGTTTTAGGTGCCCCTGAATCCAAAAAAAATATTTTTTTTTGAAAAAAGGTTCCGTGTATGTGTGCGTGTGTCTGTGGACAGCATATCTCAAAAACGAAAAGTCCGTTAAATACCAAACTTCCAAGGATGCGACACGAAGGTTTTCAAGAAAATCCCCCCACACCCAACTACCCTTTACCCTTTTGATAATTTTTGTTTCCTCAAAAATGGCTCTAACGATTTTGATTAATATATGGTTATTAAAGATATTTAACTGACAAATAAAATGAATATCTTGAATTTTCTGGGAATAGCCTCTACTTTATTCTGGGTGAATTTTACGGTATTTTGCATAACGGCTAAACCGTAAGAGATGGACAAAAAGTTACCACAAAAAATGTACAGCAGGATAAAACACACAATTTATATTATATACATATGGACATTTTTTCGTGGAGTTGATCGTTTTTGAGTTATTCCTTGTTTTTGGTTTAAGCTTTAAAAAACTTACTTTTCTGATACAGGAATTTATCAACTCCTGTCCATACAAAGGAACTTCAGTCACATAGCAACCAGCTTTTGACTATCACTTTAAACTATGATACCCTCTTATTTCACTGCTACTTATATGGAAGCAAGTAATAGGACTATTTCTGCTAGTTTTTTTCTCTATTAGTATGAAGTAAATTGAAGCATAAGCTTTTTAACAATAGTTTTTACATAGATGTAGAGAAATTCATGTGAATGGAATACATTAGTATTTTTCGAGATATTTCTTATTATTGATTTCAGTTTTAAAATACTTAATACTTTTCTCATACAGGAGCCGTTCAACGCTTGACCACGCAAGGAGACCCTTTCACCAATTTCATGCATCATCCGAATGAACAACCAGGTTAAAGGAGATTAAGTTAAAAAAAACAACAACAATATTTCGTTACACAGATGTTGAGCAAGTTATGTAAATGGAGTACATCAGAATTTTTGGATTCGGGATTCCCCAAAAAGGTATACTCTCGGTATAGAATTTTTGGATGGAATACAACACCTTCTCCACCTACTATGTGTCGTGCATGCGTGATAGAGAAAGTAAAAACGTTGGGGAAACACCAGAGTTGTTTATCTCACTGTGTTGCCATGCCATTCGACAATACTGTCAAGATAAGATGTTTCATGTCAGACTTCCCAAGAACTGAACGAGACAAATAGTTCCTTCCATCAGCGACAGGTTCCTAAACACCTCGCTGTCTACGGTATCTAGAAATTCTAAAGGGGCAAACGACACAATCTTTCCAATACTAAACATTTTATGCCTACGTATACAATAACTCCAGAGAGTATTCGATTCCACTCTATAAATTCTTATGTTACGTTCATAATACTTTCTCTTTTCAGTATAGCTTAATTTTATATCTTTTCTAAAATTAATGCATCCCATCCAAATATTCATAAAATTTCATAGGAAATACACGTTTTGTGGTCCTCTGAATACAAAAAATCTGATGTGTTCCTATCACATGGCTTTCTCTACATATCTGTAACGAATTATTGTTTTATTCTTGTATCATATGAATCGAGATAAACATCAACATCTTATTACATAGTTCCTTTAAATACAAGGGAATACATTAGGCTAAACTGTTTGAAAAAGTGATAGCAATTCTTTTGTTTGAGTGGCCAGCAGTTGACAGGTTCCCGTATGGTAAAACTATAAGTATTTTAAACTGAAATGGTCAAATGTGGGAACAAAATGTATATGACAAATTGTGGTCTATATTTTTCGTTGAGCAACATTTGTCTTTCTCTTTTGGTTTACCAGTTATGCAAAATTCTGCAAAATTTATGCAGAAAAAAGATGTCTTCAGAGACTATTAACAGAAATTTCAAGATATACACTTTATTTGTCATGTAAATATCTTTAATATGCGATATCAAAATCATTACAGCCATTTTTGAGAAAATAAAAATACTCGAAAAATGTTCCACGTAAAGGTTATTTGGGGGTGGGGGAATTTTTTTGAAAATCTTCGTGTCGCATCCTTGGAAGATACCAAGCTTAAATACCAAGTTTGGCATTTAACAGCCTTTTCGTTTTTGAGCTGTATTGCCCCGGACACACTCACAGACATTTTTCTAAAACGGCTTTTTCTTAGATTCAGGGGGTCTCAAAACTTATTGTCCCGGTGAAATCTCGGTGTCGAATTTTTGGGTGTAATACAGTACCTACTCTGTACACTATGTACATAGTACGTGAAGAGAAAGCAAAAAGGCATTGTAGAAAAATATCCGTGTATCTATGTTTGCGTACGTGTGTGTTTGTGCTTGTCAGGACTCAAAAATGACAACAGTTAAATACTAAACTTGATATTCGAAAATTTTGATTTTCTTAAAGTGGTACTAACAATTCATTAAAACACCAAATGTTTAAGATATTTTCACGGTAAATAAAATTATCTCAACTTTTTTGGGAATAGCTTATGAAGTCGTCTTCATTTTCAATGATTTCGCAAAACTGCGAGAGACAGACAATCTTTTGTTTCGTAGTTGGCTTACCCTCCCCATTTGTAGGACTGACACCGCCCCCAAGTGGAGCCAGAAAATGGAGAGGCCGGCCCATAGGCAGCGTGTTGGCCGATATGAGGTGAGCAAGTGATGATATGAGGTTAGCAAGTGATAATATGAGGTGAGCAAGTGATGATGATATGAGGTGAGCAAGTGATGATGATATGAGGTGAGCAAGTGATGATGATATGAGGTGAGCAAGTGATGATGATATGAGGTGAGCAAGTGATGATGATATGAGGTGAGCAAGTGATGATATGAGGTGAGCAAGTGATGATATGAGGTGAGCAAGTGATGATGATATGAGGTGAGCAAGTGATGATATGAGGTTAGCAAGTGATAATATGAGGTGAGCAAGTGATGATATGAGGTGAGCAAGTGATGATATGAGGTGAGCAAGTGATGATATGAGGTTAGCAAGTGATAATATGAGGTTAGCAAGTGATGATATGAGGTTAGCAAGTGATAATATGAGGTTAGCAAGTGATGATAATATGAGGTGAGCAAGTGATGATATGAGGTGAGCAAGTGATGATATGAGGTGAGCAAGTGATGATGATATGAGGTGAGCAAGTGATAATGATATGAGGTGAGCAAGTGATGATATGAGGTGAGCAAGTGATGATGATATGAGGTGAGCAAGTGATGATATGAGGTGAGCAAGTGATGATATGAGGTTAGCAAGTGATAATATGAGGTGAGCAAGTGATGATATGAGGTGAGCAAGTGATGATATGAGGTGAGCAAGTGATGATATGAGGTTAGCAAGTGATAATATGAGGTTAGCAAGTGATGATATGAGGTTAGCAAGTGATAATATGAGGTTAGCAAGTGATGATAATATGAGGTGAGCAAGTGATGATATGAGGTGAGCAAGTGATGATATGAGGTGAGCAAGTGATAATATGAGGTGAGCAAGTGATGATATGAGGTTAGCAAGTGATAATATGAGGTGAGCAAGTGATGATATGAGGTTAGCAAGTGATAATATGAGGTTAGCAAGTGATGATATGAGGTGAGCAAGTGATGATATGAGGTGAGCAAGTGATGATATGAGGTGAGCAAGTGATAATATGAGGTTAGCAAGTGATAATATGAGGTGAGCAAGTGATGATATGAGGTGAGCAAGTGATGATATGAGGTGAGCAAGTGATAATATGAGGTTAGCAAGTGATAATATGAGGTGAGCAAGTGATGATATGAGGTGAGCAAGTGATGATGATATGAGGTGAGCAAGTGATGATGATATGAGGTTAGCAAGTGATAATATGAGGTTAGCAAGTGATAATATGAGGTTAGCAAGTGATAATATGAGGTGAGCAAGTGATGATATGAGGTGAGCAAGTGATAATATGAGGTTAGCAAGTGATAATATGAGGTTAGCAAGTGATAATATGAGGTGAGCAAGTGATGATATGAGGTGAGCAAGTGATGATATGAGGTGAGCAAGTGATAATATGAGGTTAGCAAGTGATAATATGAGGTGAACAAGTGATGATATGAGGTGAGCAAGTGATAATATGAGGTGAGCAAGTGATGATATGAGGTGAGCAAGTGATGATATGAAGTGAGCAAGTGATGATATGAGGTGAGCAAGTGATAATATGAGGTGAGCAAGTGATGATGATATGAGGTGAGCAAGTGATGATGATATGAGGTGAGCAAGTGATGATATGAGGTTAGCAAGTGATAATATGAGGTGAGCAAGTGATAATATGAGGTGAGCAAGTGATAATATGAGGTGAGCAAGTGATAATATGAGGTGAGCAAGTGATGATATGAGGTGAGCAAGTGATGATATGAAGTGAGCAAGTGATGATGATATGAGGTGAGCAAGTGATAATGATATGAGGTGAGCAAGTGATGATATGAGGTGAGCAAGTGATGATGATATGAGGTGAGCAAGTGATGATGATATGAGGTGAGCAAGTGATGATGATATGAGGTGAGCAAGTGATGATGATATGAGGTGAGCAAGTGATGATATGAGGTTAGCAAGTGATAATATGAGGTGAGCAAGTGATGATATGAGGTGAGCAAGTGATAATATGAGGTGAGCAAGTGATGATAATATGAGGTGAGCAAGTGATGATATGAGGTGAGCAAGTGATGATGATATGAGGTGAGCAAGTGATGATATGAGGTGAGCAAGTGATGATATGAGGTTAGCAAGTGATGATATGAGGTGAGCAAGTGATGATATGAGGTGAGCAAGTGATGATGATATGAGGTGAGCAAGTGATGATATGAGGTGAGCAAGTGATGATATGAAGTGAGCAAGTGATGATATGAGGTGAGCAAGTGATAATATGAGGTGAGCAAGTGATGATATGAGGTGAGCAAGTGATAATATGAGGTGAGCAAGTGATAATATGAGGTGAGCAAGTGATGATATGAGGTGAGCAAGTGATGATATGAGGTTAGCAAGTGATAATATGAGGTGAGCAAGTGATGATATGAGGTGAGCAAGTGATAATATGAGGTGAGCAAGTGATGATAATATGAGGTGAGCAAGTGATGATATGAGGTGAGCAAGTGATGATGATATGAGGTGAGCAAGTGATGATATGAGGTGAGCAAGTGATGATATGAGGTTAGCAAGTGATGATATGAGGTGAGCAAGTGATGATATGAGGTGAGCAAGTGATGATATGAGGTGAGCAAGTGATGATATGAGGTTAGCAAGTGATAATATGAGGTTAGCAAGTGATGATATGAGGTTAGCAAGTGATAATATGAGGTTAGCAAGTGATAATATGAGGTGAGCAAGTGATGATATGAGGTGAGCAAGTGATGATATGAGGTGAGCAAGTGATGATATGAGGTGAGCAAGTGATAATATGAGGTGAGCAAGTGATGATATGAGGTTAGCAAGTGATAATATGAGGTGAGCAAGTGATGATATGAGGTTAGCAAGTGATAATATGAGGTTAGCAAGTGATGATATGAGGTGAGCAAGTGATGATATGAGGTGAGCAAGTGATGATATGAGGTTAGCAAGTGATAATATGAGGTGAGCAAGTGATGATATGAGGTGAGCAAGTGATGATATGAGGTGAGCAAGTGATGATATGAGGTTAGCAAGTGATAATATGAGGTGAGCAAGTGATGATATGAGGTTAGCAAGTGATAATATGAGGTGAGCAAGTGATGATATGAGGTTAGCAAGTGATAATATGAGGTTAGCAAGTGATGATATGAGGTGAGCAACTGATGATATGAGGTGAGCAAGTGATGATATGAGGTGAGCAAGTGATAATATGAGGTTAGCAAGTGATAATATGAGGTGAGAAAATGATGATATGAGGTGAGCAAGTGATGATATGAGGTGAGCAAGTGATAATATGAGGTTAGCAAGTGATAATATGAGGTGAGCAAGTGATGATATGAGGTGAGCAAGTGATGATGATATGAGGTGAGCAAGTGATGATGATATGAGGTTAGCAAGTGATAATATGAGGTTAGCAAGTGATAATATGAGGTTAGCAAGTGATAATATGAGGTGAGCAAGTGATGATATGAGGTGAGCAAGTAATGATATGAGGTGAGCAAGTGATAATATGAGGTTAGCAAGTGATAATATGAGGTTAGCAAGTGATAATATGAGGTGAGCAAGTGTTGATATGAGGTGAGCAAGTGATGATATGAGGTGAGCAAGTGATAATATGAGGTTAGCAAGTGATAATATGAGGTGAACAAGTGATGATATGAGGTGAGCAAGTGATGATGATATGAGGTGAGCAAGTGATGATATGAGGTGAGCAAGTGATGATATGAAGTGAGCAAGTGATGATATGAGGTGAGCAAGTGATAATATGAGGTGAGCAAGTGATGATATGAGGTGAGCAAGTGATAATATGAGGTGAGCAAGTGATAATATGAGGTGAGCAAGTGATGATATGAGGTGAGCAAGTGATGATGATATGAGGTGAGCAAGTGATGATGATATGAGGTTAGCAAGTGATAATATGAGGTGAGCAAGTGATGATATGAGGTGAGCAAGTGATGATATGAGGTGAGCAAGTGATAATATGAGGTTAGCAAGTGATGATATGAGGTTAGCAAGTGATAATATGAGGTGAGCAAGTGATGATATGAGGTGAGCAAGTGATAATATGAGGTGAGCAAGTGATGATAATATGAGGTGAGCAAGTGATGATATGAGGTGAGCAAGTGATGATGATATGAGGTGAGCAAGTGATGATATGAGGTGAGCAAGTGTTGATATGAAGTGAGCAAGTGATGATATGAGGTGAGCAAGTGATAATATGAGGTGGGCAAGTGATAATATGAGGTGAGCAAGTGATAATATGAGGTGAGCAAGTGATGATATGAGGTTAGCAAGTGATAATATGAGGTGAGCAAGTGATGATATGAGGTGAGCAAGTGATAATATGAGGTGAGCAAGTGATGATGATATGAGGTGAGCAAGTGATGATATGAGGTGAGCAAGTGATGATATGAGGTGAGCAAGTGATGATGATATGAGGTGAGCAAGTGATGATGATATGAGGTTAGCAAGTGATAATATGAGGTGAGCAAGTGATAATATGAGGTGAGCAAGTGATAATATGAGGTGAGCAAGTGATGATGATATGAGGTGAGCAAGTGATGATATGAGGTGAGCAAGTGATGATGATATGAGGTGAGCAAGTGATGATATGAGGTGAGCAAGTGATGATATGAGGTGAGCAAGTGATAATATGAGGTGAGCAAGTGATAATATGAGGTGAGCAAGTGATAATATGAGGTGAGCAAGTGATGATGATATGAGGTGAGCAAGTGATGATATGAGGTGAGCAAGTGATAATATGAGGTGAGCAAGTGATGATATGAGGTGAGCAACTGATAATATGAGGTGAGCAAGTGATAATATGAGGTGAGCAAGTGATAATATGAGGTGAGCATGTGATAATATGAGGTGAGCAAGTGATAATATGAGGTGAGCAAGTGATGATATGAGGTGAGCAAGTGATGATGATATGAGGTGAGCAAGTGATGAAATGAGGTGAGCAAGTGATAATATGAGGTGAGCAAGTGATAATATGAGGTGAGCAAGTGATGATGATATGAGGTGAGCAAGTGATAATATGAGGTGAGCAAGTGATAATATGAGGTGAGCAAGTGATAATATGAGGTGAGCAAGTGATAATATGAGGTGAGCAAGTGATAATATGAGGTGAGCAAGTGATGATATGAGGTGAGCAAGTGATAATATGAGGTGAGCAAGTGATAATATGAGGTGAGCAAGTGATGATATGAGGTGAGCAAGTGATAATATGAGGTGAGCAAGTGATAATATGAGGTGAGCAAGTGATGATGATATGAGGTGAGCAAGTGATGATGATATGAGGTGAGCAAGTGATGATGATATGAGGTGAGCAAGTGATGATATGAAGTGAGCAAGTGATGATATGAGGTGAGCAAGTGATGATATGAAGTGAGCAAGTGATGATATGAGGTGAGCAAGTGATGATATGAGGTGAGCAAGTGATAATATGAGGTTAGCAAGTGATAATATGAGGTGAACAAGTGATGATATGAGGTGAGCAAGTGATGATGATATGAGGTGAGCAAGTGATAATATGAGGTGAGCAAGTGATGATATGAGGTGAGCAAGTGATAATATGAGGTTAGCAAGTGATAATATGAGGTGAGCAAGTGATAATATGAGGTGAGCAAGTGATAATATGAGGTGAGCAAGTGATAATATGAGGTGAGCAAGTGATAATATGAGGTGAGCAAGTGATGATATGAGGTGAGCAAGTGATGATATGAGGTGAGCAAGTGATGATGATATGAGGTGAGCAAGTGATGATGATATGAGGTGAGCAAGTGATGATATGAAGTGAGCAAGTGATGATATGAGGTGAGCAAGTGATGATATGAAGTGAGCAAGTGATGATATGAGGTGAGCAAGTGATGATATGAGGTGAGCAAGTGATGATATGAAGTGAGCAAGTCATGATATGAAGTGAGCAGGTGGGTGGTGATATGAAGTGAGCAAGTGATGATATGAAGTGAGCAAGTGATGATATGAAGTGAGCAAGTGATGATATGAAGTGAGCAAGTGATGATATGAAGTGAGCAGGTGGGTGGTGATATGAAGTGAGCAAGTGATGATATGAAGTGAGCAGGTGGGTGGTGATATGAAGTGAGCAAGTGATGATATGAAGTGAGCAGGTGGGTGGTGATATGAAGTGAGCAAGTGATGATATGAAGTGAGCAAGTCATGATATGAAGTGAGCAGGTGGGTGGTGATATGAGGTGAGCAAGTGGTGATATGAGGTGAGCAAGTGATAATATGAGGTGAGCAAGTGATGATGATATGAGGTGAGCAAGTGATGATATGAGGTGAGCAAGTGATGATGATATGAGGTGAGCAAGTGATGATATGAGGTGAGCAAGTGATGATATGAGGTGAGCAAGTGATAATATGAGGTGAGCAAGTGATAATATGAGGTGAGCAAGTGATAATATGAGGTGAGCAAGTGATGATGATATGAGGTGAGCAAGTGATGATATGAGGTGAGCAAGTGATAATATGAGGTGAGCATGTGATAATATGAGGTGAGCAACTGATAATATGAGGTGAGCAAGTGATAATATGAGGTGAGCAAGTGATAATATGAGGTGAGCATGTGATAATATGAGGTGAGCAAGTGATAATATGAGGTGAGCAAGTGATGATATGAGGTGAGCAAGTGATGATGATATGAGGTGAGCAAGTGATGAAATGAGGTGAGCAAGTGATAATATGAGGTGAGCAAGTGATAATATGAGGTGAGCAAGTGATGATGATATGAGGTGAGCAAGTGATAATATGAGGTGAGCAAGTGATAATATGAGGTGAGCAAGTGATAATATGAGGTGAGCAAGTGATAATATGAGGTGAGCAAGTGATAATATGAGGTGAGCAAGTGATGATATGAGGTGAGCAAGTGATAATATGAGGTGAGCAAGTGATAATATGAGGTGAGCAAGTGATGATATGAGGTGAGCAAGTGATAATATGAGGTGAGCAAGTGATAATATGAGGTGAGCAAGTGATGATGATATGAGGTGAGCAAGTGATGATGATATGAGGTGAGCAAGTGATGATGATATGAGGTGAGCAAGTGATGATATGAAGTGAGCAAGTGATGATATGAGGTGAGCAAGTGATGATATGAAGTGAGCAAGTGATGATATGAGGTGAGCAAGTGATGATATGAGGTGAGCAAGTGATAATATGAGGTTAGCAAGTGATAATATGAGGTGAACAAGTGATGATATGAGGTGAGCAAGTGATGATGATATGAGGTGAGCAAGTGATAATATGAGGTGAGCAAGTGATGATATGAGGTGAGCAAGTGATAATATGAGGTTAGCAAGTGATAATATGAGGTGAGCAAGTGATAATATGAGGTGAGCAAGTGATAATATGAGGTGAGCAAGTGATAATATGAGGTGAGCAAGTGATAATATGAGGTGAGCAAGTGATGATATGAGGTGAGCAAGTGATGATATGAGGTGAGCAAGTGATGATGATATGAGGTGAGCAAGTGATGATGATATGAGGTGAGCAAGTGATGATATGAAGTGAGCAAGTGATGATATGAGGTGAGCAAGTGATGATATGAAGTGAGCAAGTGATGATATGAGGTGAGCAAGTGATGATATGAGGTGAGCAAGTGATGATATGAAGTGAGCAAGTCATGATATGAAGTGAGCAGGTGGGTGGTGATATGAAGTGAGCAAGTGATGATATGAAGTGAGCAAGTGATGATATGAAGTGAGCAAGTGATGATATGAAGTGAGCAAGTGATGATATGAAGTGAGCAGGTGGGTGGTGATATGAAGTGAGCAAGTGATGATATGAAGTGAGCAGGTGGGTGGTGATATGAAGTGAGCAAGTGATGATATGAAGTGAGCAGGTGGGTGGTGATATGAAGTGAGCAAGTGATGATATGAAGTGAGCAAGTCATGATATGAAGTGAGCAGGTGGGTGGTGATATGAGGTGAGCAAGTGGTGATATGAAGTGAGCAAGTGGTGATATGAAGTGAGCAAGTGATGATATGAAGTGAGCAAGTCATGATATGAAGTGAGCAGGTGGGTGGTGATATGAGGTGAGCAAGTGATGATATGAAGTGAGCAAGTCATGATATGAAGTGAGAAGGTGGGTGGTGATATGAAGTGAGCAAGTGATGATATGAAGTGAGCAAGTGATGATATGAAGTGAGCAAGTGATGATATGAAGTGAGCAAGTGATGATATGAAGTGAGCAAGTGGGTGGTGATATGAAGTGAGCAAGTGATGATATGAAGTGAGCAAGTGGCTGGTGATATGAAGTGAGCAAGTGATGATATGAAGTGAGCAAGTGATGATATGAAGTGAGCAAGTGATGATATGAAGTGAGCAAGTGATGATATGAAGTGAGCAAGTGGCTGGTGATATGAAGTGAGCAAGTGATGATATGAAGTGAGCAAGTGGGTGGTGATATGAAGTGAGCAAGTGATGATATGAAGTGAGCAAGTGGGTGGTGATATGAAGTGAGCAAGTGATGATATGAAGTGAGCAAGTGGCTGGTGATATGAAGTGAGCAAGTGATGATATGAAGTGAGCAAGTGATGATATGAAGTGAGCAAGTGATGATATGAAGTGAGCAAGTGGGTGGTGATATGAAGTGAGCAAGTGATGATATGAAGTGAGCAAGTGATGATATGAAGTGAGCAAATGGCTGGTGATATGAAGTGAGCAAGTGATGATATGAAGTGAGCAAGTGATGATATGAAGTGAGCAAGTGGCTGGTGATATGAAGTGAGCAAGTGATGATATGAAGTGAGCAAGAGGGTGGTGATATGAAGTGAGCAAGTGATGATATGAAGTGAGCAAGTGGGTGGTGATATGAAGTGAGCAAGTGATGAAATGAAGTGAGCAAGTGGGTGGTGATATGAAGTGCAAATGAAATGGATGATAGCAGAGGCGATGATGGAGCTCATGAATGGCGGGGGAAACCGGAGGACCCGGTGAAAATGCGCCGTTTCATTCATCACAAATTCCTCATACGGGTGCTTGGAATCGAACCCAAGCCGTCTAGATCGGAGGTGAGCGGTCTAACCACTGGGCCTTCCTTGGAAAATACTAAACTTAAATACCAAGTTTGGTATTGTAGCGACTTGTTATTTTTGAGTTATCGTGTGCTCAGACGCGCACGCGCGCGAGAATCTTTTTCTACAAATACTTCTTTTGAATATGGGGGATCCTAAAACGTATATTTCCTTTGAAATCTCGGTATCGAATTTTTTGGGTGGAGTGCAATATCTTAGCTACCTACATAGAACGTAAAAAGGAATCATCGAGCGATACACAAATTCAAACTAAGATACGAGTGAGTAGCAAATGTGTTATGATAACTCCAACTTGCTATAGCACATATTACTTCTTTCTCTACACGTACTATCTTCATAATATATGAGAAGGTATTGTATTGCAAATAAAATTCGATACCGAGATTTCACCGCAAATATATGTTCTGAGATCCCCTGAAACAAAAAAAAAAAAAAAACATTTTTGGAAAAAGGTCCGTGAGCGCACGGGTGTGTTTGTCTGTGGAAAGCATAGTTCAAAAACGAAAATTCCGTTAAATACCAAAATAGGTATTTAATTTCAGTATCTTCCAAGGATGCGACACGAAAATTTCCAAGAAAATCCCCCCAAACCCAACTACCCTTTACATGGATAATTTTTCGAAAATGTTGATTTTCTTAAAAATGGGTCTAACGATTTTGATTAAAATATCGTATATTAAAGATATTTACCTGACAAATAAAACCTATACGTTGAATTGTCTGGGAATAGCGTCTGAAGACTGCTTTATTCTGGATGAATTTTACGGAATTTTGCATAACTGGTAAACCGTAAGAGATAGACAGAAACTTACCACACTGAAAATGTAGAGCACGTTAAAACACACAATTTATGTTATATACATTTTTTTCATGGAGTGAATCCTTTTTGAGATATTCCTTGTTATTGGTTTCAGCTTTAAAATACTTATACTTTTTTCATACGGAAATTTGTCAACTGCTGTAGATACAAACAAAGGAACTTCAGTCGCATAGCAACCATCTTTTGACTATCACTTTAACCTGTGGTACTCCCTTATTTCGCTTCTACTTACCAGGAAGCAAGTAATAAGACTATTTCTGATATTTTTTTTGTCGAATAGCATGAAGTAAATAGAAGCATAAGTTTTTTAGCAGTAATTTGTTGCAGAGATGAGAGAAAGTCATGTGAATGGAACACATCAGATTGTTTTACACCGTTTCCAAAAATATTCTTACAAAATTGTATTACCATCTCTACTACGCACGTCGTAGGCGGAGAAGATATTGCGTTCCATCCAAATTCGATATCGAAATTATGGGTACCTTGAATCCAAAAAACATTGTAGAAATTGTATGTGTGCTTGTCAACAGCATAATTCAAAAACGCAAACGGTTAAATACTAAAATCGGTTTTGAAAGTTTTGATTTTCTCAAAAATGGCTCTAAGGATTCATTAAAATACCAACTATTTAAGATATTTTCATGGAAAATAAAATGATTATCATAACTTTCTTGCGAATAGCTTCTGAAGTCCTCTTCATTTTGAATTATTTTTGCATTTCTGTAAAACCGCAAGAGATACCTCATATTTTGTTTTTCGGTTCACCCTACCCTTACAAGTTGATACTAGGGGTCGGCGAGTCAACAGAATGGAGAACCTGTAACGAGTGGTTGGCCCGTAGCTAGCCATGATATGCAGTACAAGCGAAATGGTGCAATGAGTGGCGGGGAGACCGGAGAAAACCCACCCAGACACCGACGGCATGGAATGTTTGGTGAAATGGGGCATTAATGTGTGGAGCCCATTAGACTGTTTACTGCGCGCATTTCCCTGTTACAGTGCAGTTTTGGTAGTGACTTGTTTCAAAAGTGAACTGAGCGTTAGGAAGGAAGCAAACGAATTGGATCAGGTAAATCATTACTCCCAGAGCGAAACTGATAATGACGAGCGTGTGCTGTTTTACTATTTTAGCGAAATAAAGAATCGCGAAGTCGTGTGAAAACACAGCTTTTAGTTAAAAAGGAAAACAACATTCAAACTATTTTCATTGGCCCACTCGAAAAATTGAATGAAACTAAGTGTGTTTGTTGATCTTGTAGTTATGATGATGGTGTCAAAGGTTTTATTTGTCGGTCAAGCTTGGTTTGGTTTTTTGGAAAAAAGGTCCGTGTGCCTGTGAACACGATAACTCAAAAACGAAAAGTCGGTAAAATACCAAACTTGATATTTAAGTTTAGTATCTTCCAGGGATGCGACACCCCAAACTACCCTTTTCATGGAAAATATTTCGAAATTTTTTATTTTCTCAAAAATGGCTGACAATTTTGATAAAAATATCGTATATTAAAGATATTTACTTGACAAATAAAATGTATATCTTCAATTTTCTGGGAATAGCCTCTACTTTATTCTGGATGAAATTTGTGGAATTTTGCATAACTGTTTAAGCCGTAAGAGATAGATTACTCCATAAAAAATGTACAGCACGTTAAAATACACAATTCATGTTATATACATTTTTTTTCGTGGGGTTGATATTTTTTTTTTTTTTTATTATTTCAGCTTTGAAAAACATGCTTTTCTCATACAGGAATTTGTCAACTCCTGTCCACACAAACAAAGAAACTTCAGTCACATAGCAACCAGCTTTAGATTATTAGTTTAACCTATGGTACTCCCTTATTTCGCTTCTTCTTTCAAGGAAGCAAGTAATACGACTATTTCTGAAAATTCTTCTCGATTAGCATGAGGTAAATAGAAGCATAAGCTGTTTTAACAATAATTTGTTGCAGATATATAAAGAAAGTCATATGAATGGAACATATCAGATTTGTTTTTATTAATTTCTCGGCTAACTCTAGGTTAGTGTGTGTGTGTAAAGTTTCATGAAATTTGAGTTTAGTAATTTCCACTGCATTTATCAAAGCATGCTGTCAGTGTATGTCTAAATTAACTGATTTTAGTACCTTCCCTGCTTTCACTTCACTAAGGTATGCGAACGAAAGCAGCATTCTCACTATTACGTTAGGTTTAGGTTGGTGTGTAAATTAATTTATTATTATTATTATTTGTTGTAGTTAATTTTTAGGCATTTCCAGTGGTTTCGCGAAATCATACAAGCAGCACATGCTTAACGGAACAGAAGACTGGCGGATTTCATGACAAAAATAGGTTGGCAGTACACTTGTGCGTTCGTAACAATTACAAAATGGAGTATGTTGTTTACATTTTGTATATAAGAAAAGTATCTTAAGTGAGTGGGACACAGCAACTCAAAGTGATGACATTTAATACAAGACACTGGACGTTCTGCGGAACCTTTACCAAATCCGGATAGCCTAAGACAGTTTCACCTGGATTCTGTCAGCCATCTCATAATCATGACGCCGCCAGCTGCCAGTCGGAATACTATAGAGATGTAACGTGCGTGTTTTGTTTGGGAAGCGGCGACGCAAGGTCGTCCATTGCCAGCACGGTGTGGAGCACGTAGACACGCTTCCATTCATTTGCAGGGAAATGACGCAACATGGACATGTAAAGAGTAAGATCCGGACTTGTAACAAGAAACAGGCATGTACAAAGAATGGGCCAAAGATATCCACTACCTGATGCATTTGCTTCTTTTAGCGTAGAGAACCGTTTTATAATTCACAACTTTTTGACTGAAAATGACAAATTGTCTATTTTATAAACATCCCATGACCACTTATGAATCATATTGGCCGCATATTTTTTACAGTTAGTATTTACTTTCTCTAGCCTGGATCTACAATGTACATAGTGGAAAGAGAATGTATTGTATTTCACCCAAAATTCTATACTGAGATTTCATCGGAAATGCATGTTTTAAGACCCCCTGAATCCAAAAAACTCATTTTTAGAAGCATGTCCGCGTGTGTCTCAGTATGTATCTGTAGGCAGCATAACTCAAAAATGAAAAGTCGGTAAAATATCAAACTTGGTATTTAAGTTAAGTATCTTCCAGGGATACGACTCAAAGCCACCACAAATTACCCTTTACATGAAAAAAAAAATTAGAAAATTTTGATTTTCTCAAGAATGGCTAATATCGTATGTATATTAAAGACATTTATATGACAAATAAAATGTATACCTTGAATTTTCTTGGAATGGCCTCTAAAGACCTCTTTATTCAGAATGAATTTTGCATAACTGGTAAACCATAAGAGATAGACATAAACTTACTACACAAAATATGTAGATCACGTTAAAACACAAAATTTATGTCATATACGTTTTTACGTTGAATTGACCATTTCTGAGATATTCCTTAGTATTTGTTTCAGATTTAAAATACTTTAGCTTTTTTCGCACGGAACGTTATAAACTCCTGGCCCTGCATAGAAACGGATTTCATCCACATGGCAACCAGCTTTTAATTTGTTACAGCGATGTAGAGAAAGTCATGTGAATGGAACACGTAAGATTTTGCCGCATTTAAGGGACTCTAGGATTGAGTTTTGGGTTGAAAGTGACAACATATTCTATGGACATCTATTACTCGTTTTGGCTGAACATGTTTCATTTTAAAAAGCCCAGGAGCATGTTAAACAACCCTTGCAGTGCCTTTAATCGTAATTCTCCTTTCTGTATGTCATTTTTACTTTTTCTAACACGTATATACAATGTACATAGTAGATAGAGAAGGTATTGTATTCCACCCAGATATTCGATACCGAGATTTCACCGGAAATACAAGTTTTGAGACCTTCAGAATCCAAAAAGAGCATTTTTAGAAACATTTCCGTGTGTATCAGTTTTAGAAACGTGTGTGTGTGTGTGTGTGTGTGTGTGTGTGTGTGTGTGTGTGTGTGTGTGTGTGTGTGTGTCTGTGGACAGCATAGCTCAAAAACAAAAGGTCAGTTGAATACCAAACTTGGTATTTAAGTTCAGTATCTTCCAAAGATGCGACATTAAGATTTTCAAGAACATTTTTGGAAGGCTTTGATTTTATCAACAATGACTTTAACGATTTTTATTAACATATTTGAGATATTTTCATGATACACAAAATGTATAACTTGAATTTTCTGGGAATAGCCTCTCAAGACCCCTTCTATTTGGATGTATACATAAAAATGCGGAGCTGGTTAAGACACATAGATTATGTCATGTACATTTTTGTAGAGAAAACAGTTTTGGAGACATCCCGAGTTATTTGCTTACTCAAATGGGAGACATCTTTCTTTTCGTTTCTCTCTTGTTTACTCCTAGGAAGCACCTGCTTTAAAAGATCTGACTATCGCTGTATTCCCATATTTTCGAAGTAATTAGCATGTCTATTAATGTTTACACAAAAGAAAGTTTGTTTTTGGAAGAGCTAGTCACGTGAATGGAACACACAACAACTTCTTTTAAGACGCTTAAGGTTTCTCCGATGAAACATCGATATAGAATTCTTGGGTGGAATGCAGTACCTTCCTTGCTCGCCAGGGTGGTAGCGTGTCTGCCTCACATTCAACAGGCCTTGAGTTCGAATCTCGTTTAGAGTGAGTTAGGTTTTCCCTTATCCTGAGAAGACGAATGTCGAGTAACTTTAAGCTCCATGAACCCCGAAATCATTTGAGAATCATTTCATTCATCGTCCGATATGACCAACTTGGTTAAAGCACGTTAAGCTAAAAAAAAAAACCTTACCTTAAGCAGTAGAAAAATTAAAAACACGTCAATTTAAAAATCGAGGGGGAAGATTAAAATCAGAGATAATTGCAATAATTTAGGAGTAGGTATTGTCCAACATTTCAAATTGAAGGTATGTGGTGGTAGAGGTTGAAATCTATACTGACGATAAAGTTAATTTTATCCAGCTCTTATGGCCCATTCACATAGAAAAGTTAACGTAAACGCAACAAGAACACCAAAGTTTATGATCAGGTTAATAAATGGGACCATTCACTTTCGATTTCATTCACATGAAAATGAACATTATCTTCAGACGCTAACGCCAAAGCTTTAACAATCATATTGACGTGATTCGAGAGGAAAAATAAAACACTATCGCGCTGCACAAGAACAAAAGAAGGGTAAATATGGACTCATATGGCGAGAAATTGATTATTTGGTTTCAAAATCATCGTTGTCTATATGACAAAGAGTGTAAGCATACAAAGATAATTTGCTGAAACAAAATATTTAGAAACAGATTACGAATGAAATGATTTGAAGATGTAGGTGTCAATAAAATAATAATAATAATAATAATAATAATAATAATAATAATAATAATAATAATAATAATATGTTTTCTTGGTAGTGAGAAACTTAGGTTATGTTATCCGCAGAGCTAAGAGGTTCGTACCAATTTCCTTATACAGAGTAAGAACGTGAAGGTTTGGCAGTACCTTGCGGCGCTACTTGTGCCAGCAAAGGTCAACGTAGAGTACAACCCATTACTGCAAACTAGCTATCACGTATGACACAGAACCACATCGGTAGGAAAAAGGCGTTCAAATAACATCTTGTTCTGCTCAAATGTGAGCAAAATTAATTTGTTTTACAACCATAGTAAGTTTTCTAGCAGTGTACTTGTCAAACGTCTAGTAAGAGAGAAACTTCACAGAAGTACATTATTAGAGTTAAGCTACAAGTATCAGACTGTTACTCTGCAGCTGAACTTGAAGCTGGATCTACCAATTGAAAAGGATGCAGGTGTGCTGTGCTGCACTTTTAGATCCCAACAATGCTGATACTGAAACTCAACTCATAAAATATATCACATCATACGAAGTGGAGTCAAAGTTTTCGCAGAATAAACCTTGTTTGTCGGGACGTGCAATGAGGTTTACATTTCGAAGGCCTCAGAAGTACACACATATTGTTTTCAGTAATACGCCTGCAGATTCACTTTAATTCCTGCTTTCGTTTTTACCTCATAAGAATCTGAAGATATTTAAGAAATTAACTTTATTATTTAACATTCAATCAGTAAATATTTCAATCCGTGTTATAATTAGTTGGTGTCTTCATAATGTACCCGTACAAATATAGAAATCAGTTAGTCACCCTTATATAATGTAAGAAATCAGTTAGTCACCCTTATATAATGATAGAAATTAGTTAGTCACCCTTATATAATGTAAGAAATCAGTTAGTCACCCTTATATAATAATAGAATAGTTAGTCACCCTTATATAATGTAAGAAATCAGTTAGTCACCCTTATATAATAATAGAATTAGTTAGTCACCCTTATATAATGTAAGAAATCAGTTAGTCACCCTTATATAATAATAGAATTAGTTAGTCACCCTTATATAATAATAGAATTAGTTAGTCACCCTTATATAATGTAAGAAATCAGTTAGTCACCCTTATATAATAATAGAATTAGTTAGTCACCCTTATATAATGTAAGAAATCAGTTAGTCACCCTTATATAATAACAGAATTAGTTAGTCACCCTTATATAATGTAAAAAATCAGTTAGTCACCCTTATATAATAATAGAATTAGTTAGTCACCCTTATATAATAATAGAATTAGTTAGTCACCCTTATATAATGTAAGAAATCAGTTAGTCACCCTTATATAATAATAGAATTAGTTAGTCACCCTTATATAATAATAGAATTAGTTAGTCACCCTTATATAATGTAAGAAATCAGTTAGTCACCCTTATATAATAATAGAATTAGTTAGTCACCCTTATATAATGTAAGAAATCAGTTAGTCACCCTTATATAATAATAGAATTAGTTAGTCAACCTTATATAATAATAGAATTAGTTAGTCACCCTTATAAAATAATAGAATTAGTTAGTCACCCTTATATAATGTAAGAAATCAGTTACTCACCCTTATATAATAATAGAATTAGTTAGTCACCCTTATATAATAATAGAATTAGTTAGTCACCCTTATATAATAATAGAATTAGTTAGTCACCCTTATATAATAATAGAATTAGTTAGTCACCCTTATATAATAATAGAATTAGTTAGTCACCCTTATAAAATGTAAGAAATCAGTTAGTCACCCTTATATAATAATAGAATTAGTTAGTCACCCTTATATAATAATAGAATTACTTAGTCACCCTTATATAATAATAGAATTAGTTAGTCACCCTTATATAATGTAAGAAATCAGTTAGTCATCCTTATATAATAATAGAATTAGTTACTCACCCTTATATAATAATAGAATTAGTTAGTCACCCTTATATAATAATAGAATTAGTTAGTCACCCTTATATAACAATAGAATTAGTTAGTCACCCTTATATAATAATAGAATTAGTTAGTCACCCTTATATAATAATAGAATTAGTTAGTCACCCTTATATAATAATAGAATTAGGTAGTCACCCTTATATAATAATAGAATTAGTTAGTCACCCTTATATAACAATAGAAATTAGTTGGTCACCCTTATATAATGTAAGAAATCAGTTAGTCACACTTATATAATGTAAGAAATCAGTTAGTCACCCTTATATAATGTAAGAAATCAGTTAGTCACCCTTATATAATGTAAGAAATCAGTTAGTCACCCTTATGTAATAATAGAACTAGTTAGTCACCCTTATATAATAATAGAATTAGTTAGTCACCCTTATATAATGTAAGAAATCAGTTAGTCACCCTTATATAATAATAGAATTAGTTAGTCACCCTTATATAATGTAAGAAATCAGTTAGTCACCCTTATATAATAATAGAATTAGTTAGTCACCCTTATATAATAATAGAATTAGTTAGTCACCCTTATATAATAATAGAATTAGTTAGTCACCCTTATATAATGTAAGAAATCAGTTAGTCACCCTTATATAATAATAGAATTAGTTAGTCACCCTTATATAATAATAGAATTAGTTAGTCACCCTTATATAATAATAGAATTAGTTAGTCACCCTTATATAATAATAGAATTAGTTAGTCACCCTTATATAATAATAGAATTAGTTAGTAAACCCTTATAAAATGTAAGAAATCAGTTAGTCACCCTTATATAATAATAGAATTAGTTAGTCACCCTTATATAATAATAGAATTAGTTAGTCACCCTTATATAATAATAGAATTAGTTAGTCACCCTTATATAATGTAAGAAATCAGTTAGTCATCCTTATATAATAATAGAATTAGTTAGTCACCCTTATATAATAATAGAATTAGTTAGTCACCCTTATATAATAATAGAATTAGTTAGTCACCCTTATATAACAATAGAATTAGTTAGTCACCCTTATATAATAATAGAATTAGTTAGTCACCCTTATATAATAATAGAATTAGTTAGTCACCCTTATATAATAATAGAATTAGGTAGTCACCCTTATATAATAATAGAATTAGTTAGTCACCCTTATATAGCAATAGAAATTAGTTGGTCACCCTTATATAATGTAAGAAATCAGTTAGTCACACTTATATAATGTAAGAAATCAGTTAGTCACCCTTATATAATGTAAGAAATCAGTTAGTCACCCTTATATAACGTAAGAAATCAGTTAGTCACCCTTATATAATAATAGAATTAGTTAGTCACCCTTATATAATAATAGAATTAGTTAGTCACACTTATATAACAATAGAAATTAGTTGGTCACCCTTATATAATGTAAGAAATCAGTTAGTCACCCTTATACAATAATAGAATTAGTTAGTCACCCTTATATAATAATAGAATTAGTTAGTTACCCTTATATAATAATAGAATTAGTTAGTCGCCCTTATATAATGTAAGAAATCAGTTAGTCACCCTTTAATAATAATAGAATTAGTTAGTCACCCTTATATTATGTAAGAAATCAGTTAGTCACCCTTATATAATAATAGAATTAGTTAGTCACCCTTATATAACAATAGAAATTAGTTAGTCACCCTTATATAACAAAAGAAATAAGTTAGTCACCCTTATATAACAAAAAAAATCAGTTAGTCACCCTTATACAATAATAGAAATCAGTTAGTCACCCTTATATACCGATAGAAATCAGTTAGTCACCCTTATATAATGATAGAAATCAGTTAGTCACACTTATATACTGATAGAAATCAGTTAGTCACACTTATATAATGATAGAAATCAGTTAGTCACCCTTATATAATGATAGAAATCAGTTAGTCACCCTTATATAATGATAGAAATCAGTTAGTCACCCTTATATAATGATAGAGATCAGTTAGTCACCCTTATATAATGATAGAAATCAGTTAGTCACCCTTATATAATGATAGATATCAGTTAGTCACCCTTATATAACGATAGAAATCAGTTAGTCACCCTTATATAATGATAGAAATCAGTTAGTCACCCTCATATAATGATAGAGATCAGTTAGTCACCCTTATATAATGATAGAGATCAGTTAGTCACCCTTATATAATGTAAGAAATCAGTTAGTCACCCTTATATAATGATAGAGATCAGTTAGTCACCCTTATATAATGTAAGAAATCAGTTAGTCACCCTTATATAACGATAGAAATCAGTTAGTCACCCTTATATAATGTAAGTAATCAGTTAGTCACCCTTATATAACGATAGAAATCAGTTAGTCACCCTTATATAATGATAGAAATCAGTTAGTCACCCTTATATAATGATAGAGATCAGTTAGTCACCCTTATATAATGATAGAGATGAGTTAGTCACCCTTATATAATGATAGAAATCAGTTAGTCACCCTTATATAATGTAAGAAATCAGTTAGTCACCCTTATATAATGATAGTGATCAGTTAGTCACCCTTATATAATGATAGAGATCAGTTAGTCACCCTTATATAATGTAAGAAATCAGTTAGTCACCCTTATATAATGTAAGAAATCAGTTAGTCACCCTTATATAATGATAGAGATCAGTTAGTCACACTTATATAATGATAGAGATCAGTTAATCACCCTTATATAATGATAGAAATCAGTAAGTCACCCTTATATAATGATAGAAATCAGTTAGTCACCCTTATATAATGATAGAAATCAGTTAGTCACCCTTATATAACGAAAGAAATCAGTTAGTCACCCTTATATAATGTAAGAAATCAGTTAGTCACCCTTATATAACGATAGAAATCAGTTAGTCACCCTTATATAATGATAGAGATCAGTTAGTCACCCTTATATAATGATAGAGATCAGTTAGTCACCCTTATATAATGATAGAGATCAGTTAGTCACCCTTATATAATGTAAGAAATCAGTTAGTCACCCTTATATAATGACAGAGATCAGTTAGTCACCCTTATATAATGTAAGAAATCAGTTAGTCACCCTTATATAACGATAGAAATCAGTTAGTCACCCTTATATAATGTAAGAAATCAGTTAGTCACCCTTATATAACGATAGAAATCAGTTAGTCACCCTTATATAATGATAGAAATCAGTTAGTCACCCTTATATAATGATAGAGATCAGTTAGTCACCCTTATATAATGATAGAGATCAGTTAGTCAACCTTATATAATGATAGAAATCAGTTAGTCACCCTTATATAATGTAAGAAATCAGTTAGTCACCCTTATATAACGATAGAAATCAGTTAGTCACCCTTATATAATGATAGAGATCAGTTAGTCGCACTTATATAATGATAGAGATCAGTTAGTCACCCTTATATAATGATAGAGATCAGTTAGTCACCCTTATATAATGTAAGAAATCAGTTAGTCACCCTTATATAATGATAGAAATCAGTTAGTCACCCTTATATAATGATAGAGATCAGTTAGTCACACTTATATAATGATAGAGATCAGTTAGTCACCCTTATATAATGATAGAAATCAGTTAGTCACCCTTATATAATGATAGAGATCAGTTAGTCACCCTTATATAATGATAGAGATCAGTTAGTCACCCTTATATAATGATAGAAATCAGTTAGTCACCCTTATATAATGATAGAAATCAGTTAGTCACACTTACATAATGATAGAGATCAGTTAGTCACCCTTATATAATGATATAAATCAGTTAGTCACCCTTATATAATGTAAGAAATCAGTTAGTCACCCTTATATAATGATAGAAATCAGTTAGTCACACTTATATAATGATAGAAATCAGTTAGTCACCCTTATATAATGATAGAAATCAGTTAGTCACACTTATATAATGATAGAAATCAGTTAGTCACCCTTATATAATGATAGAAATCAGTTAGTCACCCTTATATAATGATAGAGATCAGTTAGTCACCCTTATATAATGATAGAGATCAGTTAGTCACCCTTATATAATAATAGAAATTAGTTAGTCACCCTTATATAATGATAGAAATCAGTTAGTCACCCTTATATAATGATAGAGATCAGTTAGTCACCCTTATATAATGATAGAAATCAGTTAGTCACCCTTATATAATAATAGAAATCAGTTAGTCACCCTTATATAATGATAGAAATCAGTTAGTCACCCTTATATAATGATAGAAATTAGTTAGTCACCGTTATATAACAATAGAAATTAGTTAGTCACCTTTATACAATAATAGAAATCACTTAGTGACCCTTATATAACAATAGAAATCACTTAGTCACCCTCATATAATGATAGAAATCAGTTAGTCACCCTCATATAAGAAATCAGTTAGTTACCCTCATATAAGAAATCAGTTAGTTACCCTCATATAAGAAATCAGTTAGTTACCCTCATATAAGAAATCAGTTAGTTACCCTCATATAAGAAATCAGTTAGTTACCCTCATATAAGAAATCAGTTAGTCACCTTCATATAAGAAATCAGTTAGTTACCCTCATATAAGAAATCAGTTAGTCACCCTCATATAAGAAATCAGTTAGTTACCCTCATATAATAATAGAAATCAGTTAGTCACCCTCATATAAGAAATCAGTTAGTTACCCTCATATAATGATAGAAATCAGTTAGTCACCCTCATATAAGAAATCAGTTAGTTACCCTCATATAAGAAATCAGTTAGTTACCCTCATATAAGAAATCAGTTAGTCACCCTCATATAAGAAATCAGTTAGTCACCCTCATATAAGAAATCAGTTAGTTACCCTCATATAATGATAGAAATCAGTTAGTCACCCTTATATAATGATAGAAATCAGTTAGTCACCCTTATATAACAATAGAAATCAGTTAGTCACCCTCATATAAGAAATCAGTTAGTTACCCTCATATAAGAAATCAGTTAGTCACCCTTATATAAGAAATCAGTTAGTTACCCTCATATAATGATAGAGATCAGTTAGTCACCCTTATATAACGATAGAAATCAGTTAGTTACCCTTATATAACAATAGAAATCAGTTAGTCACCCTTATATAATGATAGAAATCAGTTAGTCACCCTTATATAATGATAGAGATCAGTTAGTCACACTTATATAATGATAGAGATCAGTTAGTCACCCTTATATAATGATAGAGATCAGTTAGTCACCCTTATATAACGATAGAAATCAGTTAGTCACCCTCATATAATGATAGAAATCAGTTAGTCACCCTTATATAACGATAGAAATCCGTTAGTCACCCTCATATAATGATAGAAATCACTTAGTCACCCTTATATAACAATAGAAATCAGTTAGTCACCCTTATATAACGATAGAAATCCGTTAGTCACCCTCATATAATGATAGAAATCACTTAGTCACCCTTATATAACAATAGAAATCAGTTAGTCACCCTTATATAATGATAGAAATCAGTTAGTCACATTTATATAATGATAGAAATCAGTTAGTCACACTTATATAATGATAGAAATCAGTTAGTCACACTTATATAATGATAGAAATCAGTTAGTCACCCTTATATAATGATAGAGATCAGTTAGTCACCCTTATATAATGATAGAAATCAGTTAGTCACACTTATATAACAATAGAAATCAGTTAGTCACCCTTATATAATGATAGAAATCAGTTAGTCACACTTATATAATGATAGAGATCAGTTAGTCACACTTATATAATGATAGAAATCAGTTAGTCACCCTTATATAATGATAGAGATCAGTTAGTCACCCTTATATAATGATAGAAATCAGTTAGTCACACTTATATAACAATAGAAATCAGTTAGTCACCCTTATATAATGATAGAAATCAGTTAGTCACACTTATATAATGATAGAAATCAGTTAGTCACACTTATATAATGATAGAAATCAGTTAGTCACACTTATATAACGATAGAAATCAATTAGTCACACTTATATAATGATAGAAATCAGTTAGTCACACTTATATAATGATAGAAATCAGTTAGTCACCCTTATATAAAGGTAGAAATCAGTTAGTCACCCTTATATAACAATAGAAATCAGTTAGTCACCCTCATATAATAATAGAAATCAGTTAGTCACCCTTATATAACAATAGAAATCAGTTAGTCACCCTCATATAATGATAGAAATCAGTTAGTCACCCTCATATAACAATAGAAATTTGTTAGTCACCCTTATATAATAATAGAAATCAGTTAGTCACCCTTATATATTAAATGACAGTGCATGGTGTGTATAATTATCTAAGTATGCCTATATGAATGTCGCATAAGAAATCTTTGTTTACTGAAAAAAGTACTGCTTTCTTGACAACAGTTTGTTACCTCTCTCCCCCCCCCCCCTGCGTTCTTATCAATGACTTGTTTTGTTGCGGCGATATGGTCGGTCGCAACCTATTTACGGAACGGCGAACGGTACGAACTTCCTAGCCTCTGGTTATAAGCTATCCGTTCTCTTTCATGTACCAAATAAAATATCATAATATAGTATTTGAGGTTAAAACATCGCTACAGTATAATATTTTGTTTTGTCCAATTATTTAACGCGCTGAATTTTTCTGCAAATTACAATATAGAATTATTGGAAAAAATGTTAATACGATAGTACAAATTTCGTTCAAATTATTGTTGAAACGCCCATGCTTCTATTTACTTCAAGCTGATCGAGAAAAAAAATAGCAGAAATAGTCTTATTACTTGCTTCCTTGTAAGTAGAAGTGAAATAAGGGAGTTCCATAGGTTAAAGTGATAGTCAAAAGCTGGTTGCTATGTGACTGAAATTCCTTTGTTTGTATGGACAAGAGTTGACATATTCCTGTAGGAGAAAAGTATAAGTTTTTCAAAGTTGAAACCAAAAAAAAGGAATATCTAAAAGATTATCAACTCCACGAAAAAATGTATAGCACATAAATTGTGTGTTTTAACTTGCTCTAAACGTTTGTGTGGTAAGTTTTTATCCATCTCTTACGGTTTAACAGTTATGCAAAATTCATCCAGAGTAATGTAGTCTTCAGAGGCTATTCCCAGAAAGTTCAAGATATACCTTTCTTTGTCAGGTAAATATCTTTAATATCCGATATTTTAATCAAAGTTGTTAGAGCCATTTTTTAGAAAACCAAAATTTCTGAAAAAGTTTCCATGTAAAGGGTAGTTGGGGGTGGGGGAATTTTCTTGAAAATCTTCGTGTCGCATCCTTGGAAGATACCAAACTTAAATACCATGTTTTATATTCAATGGTCTTTTCGTTTTTGTGCTATGCTGTCCACACACACACAGACACACAAACGTATACATGGACCTTTTTCTAAAAATGTTTTTTTGGATTTAGGGGTCTCAAAACATATATTTCCGGTGAAATCTCGATATCGAATTTTGGGGTGGAATGCAATATCTTCTCTATACACTATGTACATATTACGTGTAGAGAAAATAAAAATCAGTACAATATATTATTCTATTTTTCCGATCATTTTAAGTGCTAAGTTATTCTGAAAATGTGAACATAGAAATGTTAATAGGGTAGTTAAGATACTGCGTTTGTAGTAGCACAAGTTACCTGCTGCGTCAGCCTCGTTCACACTTCAAATGTTTTACGTTACTAGGATTGCAAATTTCATGTTCATGTGTTCGCGTTTTCTATGTGAATGGGCCATTACTGGTTTCTTGTTAGAGAATTCTGCTACCGAAAGTTTTATAATATAAAAGCAAGCAAATTTAATTCCCTAGACAGGCTGATGACAAACTGAGCCCTAATAAATAAACTACAACACGTTTTCTGTCGTTACTAAAAATTGTGTCATCGTTAACGAGAAAATGGTTAAAAAATGTGTCCCCATTAAAGACTGAAAGAAGGTTTATCCTAGTGAAGCTATTTCCCTACAGAAGGAGGAGAGCAGGCCACTGCTGTGTTAATTAATGTTAAAACAAACCCCTGAACAAAAGAAGCTGGGGGGGGGGGGTTTGTAACAATGTAATTAGGTCACAAACAATGCAAACACTCGGGGATATGACTTCGCTGTTCTTCCGGCTTTGATGGAAACAAAAGAATCTATAGCATCGCAATAGCTCGCTTGTGTTTTCAAAGTTACGTCACATGCTAATTTTAAAAGTGGGATCTTACTTGAATTTAATAGGAAACCACCTACGCATTTATGTCGAAATAATTTGATGTGTAAAAGCCCACACAATTTATTCTAGCCGTCACTGAGTGCCTTTCAGTTCCCATTTCACCATCGATACAACCAACCGGGCTAAAAGTTCCCTCTAAAACAAAGTTCATATGAAAAAGCCTAGACCTTCTTTGCTTTGATAATGACGCTGATGTGTTGCACTCACATGACTTTCTCTGGCTGCTCTAAAATCAAACTTCTTACAAAAGATAATTCTTCTTTCTTCACAATGCTAATCGAGATAAACGTTAGCAGAATGTTCTTGTTACTTAGAAGAAAGAAACTAAAGGAATGCACTAAAGTGATAGTCATGTGTTTTAACAGCTTTCGTTATGCGATTGTCATTGCAAATCGATACCTTGCTTGACCAAGAGTAGAACAAAAGAAAAACGAAATCTTCCTGTTTCAAAAAATAGAATCTGATGTGTTCCATTCACATGACTTTCTCTACATCTCTGCAACAAATAGTTGCTAAAAAGCTTATGGTTCTATTTAATTCATGCCAAGTGAGAAAAAATTAGCAGAAATGGTCTTATTACTTGCTACCTTGTAAGTAGAAGCGAAATAAGGGAGTGCCATAGGTTAAAGTGATAGTCAAAACCTGGTTGCTATGTGACTGAAGTTCTTTTGTTTGTATGGACACGAGTTGACAAATTCCTGTATGAGAAAAGTATAAGTTTTTCAAGCTGAAACCAAAAACAAGGAATATCTAAAAAAAAAAAAAAAAAAAGATCAACTCCACGTAAAAAAATGTATATAACATAATTTGTGTGTTTTAATGTACTCTACATTTTTTGTGTTGTAATATTTTGTTCATCTTTCACGGTTTACCAGTTATACAAAATTCCGTAACATTCATCCAGAATAAAGCAGTTTTCAGAGGCTATTCCCAGAAAATTCAAGATATACATATTATTTGTCAGATACATATCTTTAATATACGATATTTTAATCAAAATCGTTAGAGCCATTTTTAAGAAAATCAAAATTTTCGAAAAAAGTTCCATGTAAAGGGTAGTTGGGAGTAGGAGGATTTTCTTGAAAATCTTCTTGTCGCATCCTTGGAAGATCCTGAACTTAAATACCAAGTTTGGTATTTAACGGTCTTTTCGAGGTATGCTGCACACAGACACACACACACACATACATACTCACAGACAGAGACAGACACACACAGGGACATTTTTCTAAACATGTTCTTTTTATTCAGGTGGTCTCAAAACATGTATTTCCGGTGAAATCTCGGTATCGAATTTTTGGGTGCAATGCAATACCTTCTCTATACAGGGTTACTACAAAAGAAATAGACAACTTCAACTGCCTGTAAAACAAAAACTATTAGAGATAGCAACCTAATTATTTTGGAGGTATGTTGAGAAACTGTCAAAGTTTTGTTTGCTACTATTGGTAACGCTGTAGTGTTTTGTTTGTTGTTGCAGAAGCTGAAATGGCGGAAAATCCTGTGGAAAAGGCATATTGCTAGAACGCAATCAGCAACTGTTGTCCAACGACATTTTAGAACACGTTACCACAAAACGCCACCGACTAGACAGTCAATCTACGACTGGTATAGAAAATTCGAGACAACGGGATGTTTGTGCAAAGGGAAGAGCTCGGGAAGACCAAGAGTTTCGGAAGAAAACGTTGAACGTGTTCGTTCTGCCTACATAAGAAGCCCACAGAAATCGACATCTAGGGCAAGCATGCAATTACAAATTCCACAGCAAACTGTATGGAAAATCTTGCGGAAGCGACTGCACATGATGCCTTACAGATTACAGATGTTGCAGTTTCTGAGTGAAGAAGATAAGGTCATACGGCGTGACTTTTGCATCGACATGTTGCGACATGATGAAGACGATGCTGGTTCTTGTGAGCGCATCATTTCATTTTTGTGGTAACGTGTTCTAAAATGTCGTTGGACAACAGTTGCTGATTGCGTTCTAGCAAATTCCAACAAGCAATATGCCTTTTCCACAGGATTTTCCGCCATTTCAGCTTCTGCAACAACAAACAAAACACTACAGCGTTACCAATAGTAGCAAACAAAACTTTGAGAGTTTCTCAACATACCTCTAAAATAATTAGGTTGCTATCTCTAATAGTTTTTGTTTTACAGGCAGTTGAAGTTGTCTATTTCTTTTGTAGTAACCCTGTGCACTGTGTACATAGTTCGTATAGAGAAAGTAATAAGCAGGTACTTTACAATTGAAACTAATAACAAGGAATATCTTGAAAACGCCAACCTCCACGAAAAAAGTATGACATAAATTGTGTATTTTAACGAGATCTAAATTTTTGTGAGGTTAAGTTTTTGTCTATCTTTTGCGGTTTACTAGTTATGCAAAATTCATCCAGAATAAACTAATATGTGGCATTTTAATTAAAATCGTTAGAGCCATTTTTAAGATAAACAAAAATTTTGAAAAATGTTCCATGTAAAAGGTAGTTAGGGGTGGGAGGATTTTGTTGAAAATCTTCGTGTCGTATCTTTAGAAGAGACCAAATCTAAATACCAAGTTTGATATTTAACCGTCTTTTCGTTTTTGAGCTATGCTGCCCACAGACAGATAGACACACACTAGGACCTTTTTCTGAAAATGTTTTTTTTTATTCAGGGGATCCTAAAACATGTGTTTCCGGTGAAATCTCGGTATCGAGTTTTTGGGTGCAATGCAATACCTTCTCTATCCTCTATGTGCATTTTACATACGGGGCTAGAGAAAGTGAAAAATCAAACTAGGTCTTTAAATAAAAAGCTGATGTGTTCCACAAACTATTCTTACAAAAGATTATTCTTCTAGCTACTTCATGCTAATCGAGGTAAACATTAGCAGAAATGGTTTTATTACTTACTTTCTTGTAAGTAGAAGCGAAAAATGGGAGTATATTGGACTAAAGCGATGGTAAACTATTTTAAAAGCCGGTCGCTATGTGAAACAATTGAGGCTCGGTTCGCTTTGCATGATCCTGTTTGAGAAAAGTTAATTAGTTTAAAATTGAAACCAATAAGAATGAATATAACGAAAACTGTTAGCTCTACAAGAAAAACATGTGATGTAAATTATTTCTTTTAACGAGATCTACATTTTGCGTGTGGTAAGTTTTTGGTTATCTCTTAAAAAGGGCTCTTCAGAGACTATTCCCAGAAAATTCAAAATATACATTTTATTTGTGATGTGAATATGTTTAAAATACGGTCTTTATACAAAATCGGTTGAGCCATTTTTGAGAAAATAAAAGAATCGCAGAAATGCTCCGAGTAAAGCATAGTTGGGGGCATTTTGTTAAAAATCTTCTTGTCGCATTCTTGGAAGATACTAAAACACGTTGCTGCCCACAGACACACACGGACCTTTTTCTAAAATGTTTTATGCGTACTGGTATTTCAATAAATGTAGCTATCCATTCATCTTTTTGATACGTAAAAGTCCGGGGTCTTTCACTACAAATAACGCAATATGAACGGATATCCGTAGCTTTAACATTGGCACAGAAAGTGTTGCGAATATCATAAGCCTTTCTTATAGCGAATTAGTTTTGTTTTGAAAAGTGTTAAAATAGCAAATGCAGATAGCTTTTGTTCTCTTGGACATGTTAACACTTCGCGTGTCTAATACTTTCTGTAATCAAGAATTACGTTACTGGGACAAAACCGCTCTTGTCTCTTTTGTTCTCTTGGACATCTTAACACTTCGCGTGTCTAATACTTTCTGTAATCAAGAATTAGGTTACTGGGACAAAACCGCACTTGTCTCTTTTGTTCTCTTGGACATGTTAACACTTCGCGTGTCTAATACTTTCTGTAATCAAGAATTACGTTACTGGGACAAAACCGCTCTTGTCTCTTTTGTTCTCTTGGACATCTTAACACTTCGCGTGTCTAATACTTTCTGTAATCAAGAATTACGTTACTGGGACAAAACCGCTCTTGTCTCTTTTGTTCTCTTGGACATCTTAACACTTCGCGTGTCTAATACTTTCTGTAATCAAGAATTAGGTTACTGGGACAAAACCGCTCTTGTCTCTTTTGTTCTCTTGGACATGTTAACACTTCGCGTGTCTAATACTTTCTGTAATGAAGAATTAGGTTACTGGGACAAAACCGCACTTGTCTCTTTTGTTCTCTTGGACATGTTAACACTTCGCGTGTCTAATACTTTCTGTAATCAAGAATTAGGTTACTGGGACAAAACCGCTCTTTTGCTATTAAAACTTTAAATGGCATTATTTGCTAATCAGGCAGTTAAGAAAAGTTGTACAAGTTGATGTGCGCCTCATGGGGTGTCTGGCAAGAGTTCCGAGCTCTTTAAAATTGTTCCTTTGGAGCTCTATTGTCTTATTACTTGCTTCCTTGTAAGTAGAATGCAAGTATTCAAAAGGTCCTGAGTTCCAATCTCGCTTAGAGTGAGTTACCCGGATAAGTTTTTTTTTGGGGGTTTTCCCTTATCCTGAGAAGACGAATGTCGAGTAACTTTAAGCTCCATGGACCCCGAGATCATTTGAGTATTATTTCAATAATTTCATTCATCGTTCGATATGACAAACCAGGTTAAAGGACGTTAAATTTTTTTTTAAAAAAAGGCAGTGATATAGGTTAAAGTGATAGTCAAAAGCTCGTTGCTATGTGGTGGAAGTGCCTTTGTTTTGAAGCCGTTTTTATCACTCATAAAAACAAGACAATAACTATAACTAATAATCGAATAATTTAATTAATGTAAGTAAATGATGTTATTTATATGAAACATATAGGTACAAGGGAAGAGGGAAAAGTTTTTGAGTCGACAAGGGCTGTGCAATGAAAGGATGAAAATGCTGTTTCTTAATTAACAGTAAGGAGGGAGTTTTGGACAAACAATTTCCAGGTGCAGGTGTGATCGACCTTAGTTTGCTTGCAAGGTAAGTGCTCTTCAAAACACGCTAGGCAACACATTTCTAAAAGGAATTAGTATTTTTATGTTCGCGGAGTTTCGTCCAGAGAAATAGATTTTAAAGTGTGGCTCTGCCCTGCCGGTCTCCATAAGTAATAAAATCTGATGTGTTCCATTCACATGAATTTCTCTACATATCTGCAACAAATATTATTAAAAAGCTTATGCTTCTATTTACTTCATGCTAAACGAGAAAAATTAGCATAAATAGTCTTATTACTTGCTTCCTTGTAAGTAGAAGCGAAATAAGGGAGTAACATAGGTTAAAGTGATAGTCAAAAGCTGATTGCTATTTTACTGAAGCTCCTTTGTTTGTATGCACAGCAGTTGACAAATAGCTCTATGAGAAAAGTATACGGTTTTCAAAGCAGAAACCAAAAACAAGGAATGTCTCAAAAACAATTAACTCGACGAAAAAAAATTATATAACAAATTGTGTGTTTTAATGTGCTCTACATTTTTTGTGTTGTAAGCTTTTGTTCATCTCTTACGGTTTAGCAGTTATGCAAAATCCCATAAAATTAATCCAGAATAAAGTAGACTTCAGAGGCTATTCCCAGAAAATTCAAGATATACATTTTATTTGTGAGGTAAATATCTCTAATATACCGTATTTTAATCGAAATCGTTAGAGCTATTTTTGAGAAAATCAAAATTTTCGAAAAAAGTTCTATATAAAGTGTAGTTAGGGGTGGGGAGATTTTCTTGAAAATCTTCATGTCGCATCCTTGGAAGATACCAAACCTAAATACCAAGTTTGGTTTTTAAGGGAATTTTCATTTTTGATATATGCTGCCCACAGACACAGACACACACACGGACATTTTTCTAAAAATGTTTGTTTTTAATTCAGGGGGTCTCAAAACATTACGGTGAAACCTCGGTATCGAATTTTTGGGTGCAATACAATACCTTATCTATACATATGTACATATAGATACGTGTAGAGAAAGTAAATTTTTGTTTGTGGAACAGGTAGAGAAGGCTATGTAAATGGAACACATCAGCGTTTTTTACTTTCTCTACACGTACTACGTACAAAGTGTAAATTCACAAATTATTACTAAATAATTTATAATTAATTAATTTTTAATTAGTAGTTCATTTTATAGAATTGGTGTGAATATATATAATTGGAGAATGTTGATTTTGCCAAACATGGCTCTAACGATTTTGGTTAAAATCTCTTACATTTAAGATGTTTACATGCCAAATAAAATATGTATCTTGAATTTTTGTAATAGCGTCTAAAGACTTCTTTATTCTGGATGATTTTTATTGAATGCTGGTAAAGCGTAAGAGATAGACAAAAATTTACTGCACCGAAAACGTAGGTCACGATAAAACACACAATTTTTTTCGTTGGAGTTGATCGTTTTTGAAATATTCCTTGTTAATGGTTTCAGCTTTAAAATGCTTATACTTTTCTCATACAGGAATTTATCAACTCCTCGCCATACAAACAAAGGAACTTCAATCAAATAGCAACCCATGGTACTCCCTTATTTCGCTTCTACTACCAAGGAAATAAGTAATAAGACTATTCCTGCTAATTTTTTCTCGATTAGTATGAAGTAAATGGAAGAATAAACTTTTTAACAATAATTTGTTACAGAGGTGTAGAGAAAGTCATGTGAATGGATCACATCACATTTTTTAATTTGCTTCCGTTGAGGTGTAAATCTAGTGACATTTAGACTTGGAACCTTGGGGTACTTAGGTGAATAGGGTAAAACATGTTGATATGAAACTTTTGTGAAAGATGGATTTGACATTCATTGTCCCGGCTTGTCAACAGCAGACGAGCGGCCCGGACACGTGATTCGCGGATGCGTGTCCGACTTGCAATGTGTTTAATAGCCACGTGAATAGTTCAGTTGAAGTATTTCATTTTATTGCAAAACCTGTCCGCTAAAGTGTTATGAAAGCTGTTACACTCACATGACTTTCTCTACATCTCTGCAACAAAATATTGTTAAAAAGCTTAAGCTTCCATTTACTTCATGATAATCGAGAAAAAAATTAGCAGAAATAGTCTTATTATTTGCTTTCTTGTGAGTAGAAGTGAAATACGGAGTACCATAGGTTAAAGTGATAGTCAAAAGCTGATTGCTATGTTACTTAAGCTCCTTTGTTTGTATGGATAGGAGTTAAATTCCTGTGTGAGAAAGTATGTTTTTTAAAGGTGAAATCAAAAACTAGGAATAACTCAAAAACGATCAACTCCACGAGAAAAATGTATATAACATAAATTGTGTATTTTAACGTACTCAACATTTTTGTTTAATAAGTTTTTGTCTATCTCTTACGGTTTAGCAGTTATGCAAAATTCCGTAGAATTCCTCCAGAATAAAGTAGACTTCATAGGCTATTCCCAGAAAATTCAAGATATACATTTTATTTGTCAGGCAAATATCTTTAATATACGATACTTTAATAAAACTCTTTAGAGCAAATTATGTAAAAACCAAATTTTCGAAAAAAGTTCCATATAAAGGGTAGTTTTGGGTGGGGGAATTTTTCTCAAAATCTTAGTGGCGCATCCCTGGAAGACACTATTCTTAAATACCAAGTTTGGTATTTTACCGATTTTTCGTTTTTGAGCTATCATGTTCACAAACAGACGGACACACACACAGACGGACCTTTTTCTGAAAATGTTTTTTTTGAATACAGGGGACCGTAAAACATATACTTCCGGTGAAATCTCGGTATCGAATTTTTGGGTGGAGTGCAATACTTTCTCTATACACTATGCAGATAGAGAAAGTAAACAACGGACACTTCTGTCAGTGAAGTGTGTAAGCAATAACAAGTGGTGTCTTGAAAACGCTTAACTCTTCAACAAAAATATAAAATCGCGTCTTTACATTTTTGTCTATCTCTTACGGTTTACTAGTTTTTCAAAATGTTCACAAATTTATCCAGAACGAGCGGGTTTCCACAATTTAAAATTAAAAATATCTAAACATGTAAATATCTATAAGATTCGGAATTTTAAACAAAACCATTAGAGAGAGGTGTTTTTGAGAAAACTAAACATTTTAGAAATGTTTGCTGTGGGGGAATATTTGTTAAAACTCTTCGTGTCGGATCCTTGGAAGGTGTTCAACTTAAATACCAAGTGTGAATTTAACGGAACTTTTAGTTTTTGAGCTATGCTGCCTACAGACACATACGCGGACCTTTTTTCTAAAAATGCTTTTTTTGGACTCAGGGGGTCTCAAAACATACATTTCTGGTGAAATCTCGATCGAGGTTTTGGGTGGAATACAATAATATTCCTTTGTAGTTAGACAATTTGGTTTGTGGAACAGCGAGTGAAAGTCATGTGAATGGATGACATCACATTAGAATTGCAGGAACACGCAAAGCCATTAACGTGGCAACTTAGAAAGTTCATCTCTATTCGTGGATGTGTGCAACCTTTCTACTGCCAGCTGTACAAGCTAGCTTTGAAAACCAGTCGCTCCCTTAAGCATTAGCTGCTATTTTTTAACTGTTTACTTTCTCTACCCTGTTTTACATTTAAAATATAAATAGTTGACTGAAAAGGTATTGTATTACACCAACAAATTCGATGCTGAGATTTCACCGTAAGTATTTTTAGAAAAAAGGTTCATATATATGTATGTGTCTGTGGACAGACAGTTAAAAAAAAGATCTGATGTGTTCCATTCACATGACTTTCTCTACATCTCTGCAACAAATTATTGTTAAAAAGCTTATGCGTCTATTTACTTCATGCTAATCGACAAAAAAAGCTGGTTGCTATGTGACTGAAGTTCCTTTGTTAGTATGGACACGAGCTGACAAATTCCTGTATGAGAAAAATAAGCAATATCTAAAAATGATCAACACAACGAAAAAATGTATATCACATAAATTGTGTGTTTTAATGTGCTCTACACTTTCTGTGTGGTAAGCTTTTGTCCATCTCTTACAGTTTAGCAAATTCCGTAAAATTAATCCAGAATAAAGTAGTCTTCAGAATCTATTCCCAGCAAATTCAAGATATACATTTTATGTGTAAGGTAAATAACTTTAATATACGGTATTTCAGTTAAAATCATTAAGAGCTATTTTTAAGAAAATCAAACTTTTCGAAATTTTTTCCATGTAAGGGGTAGCTGCGATAGGGGGATTTTCTTGAAAATTTTCGTGTCGCATCCTTAGAAAATACCAAACTTAAATACCAAGTTTGGTATTCAACGGTCTTTTCGTTTTTGAGCTATGCTGTCCACAGACGCACACACGGACCTTTTTCTGAAAATGCTTTTTTTTTTATTCAGGGGGACCCAAAACATATATTTCCGGTGAAATCTCGTTATCGAATTTTTGGGTGCATTGCAATACCTTCTCTACACTATGTACATAGTGCGTGTAGGGAAAGTAAAAAGATGTGATAATTAAATACCAAACTTGGTACTTAAATTTGGTATCTTCCAACAGTGCGACACGAAGTTTTTCAAGAATCGCCCCCCCCCACAAACTACCCTTTAAATGTAACATTTTTTGAAAATTTTGTTTTTCTCAAAAATGGTTCTAACGATTTTGATTAAAATACCGTATGTTAAAGACATTTATATCTCAAATGAACTGTATATTTTGAATTTTATTGGTATAGCCTCTGAAGTCCTATTTATTCTGGATGAATTTTCCAGAATTTTGTGTAATAGTTAAACCATCAAAACAGAGAAAAACTTACTACGCAGAAAATGTAGATCTCGTTAAAACACGTAATTTATGTCGTACACGCTTTTTCGTAGAGCTCACCGTTTCTGAAATATTCTGGACTATTGATTTCAATTGTAAACTCTTCATCTCTCGTTTTACTTCAGACCATGCAATGCGGTTGTTTCACATAGTACCAGCTTTTAAGAGGTTCGACTATCGATTTAGCCTAGTGTATTCCCTTGCTTTCTTTTAAGAGGTTCGACTATCGATTTAGCCTAGTGTATTCCCTTGCTTCCTTTTAAGAGGTTCGACTATCGATTTAGCCTAGTGTATTCCCTTGCTTCCTTTTAAGAGGTTCGACTATCGATTTAGCCTAGTGTATTCCCTTATTTCCTTTAAGAGATTCGACTATCGATTTAGCCTAATGTATTCCCTTATTTCCTTTAAGAGATTCGACTATCGATTTAGCCTAGTGTATTCCCTTGCTTCCTTTTAAGAGGTTCGACTATCGATTTAGCCTAGTTTATTCCCTTATTTCCTTTTAAGAGATTCGACTATCGATTTAGCCTAATGTATTCCCTTATTTCCTTTAAGAGATTCGACTATCGATTTAGCCTAGTGTATTCCCTTGCTTCCTTTTAAGAGGTTCGACTATCGATTTAGCCTAGTTTATTCCCTTATTTCCTTTTAAGAGATTCGACTATCGATTTAGCCTAGTGTATTCCCTTATTTCCTTTAAGAGATTCGACTATCGATTTGACCTAGTGTATTCCCTTATTTCCTTTAAGAGAATTCGACTATCGATTTAGCCTAGTGTATTCTCTTATTTCCTTTAAGAGGTTCGACTATCCATTTAGCCTAGTGTATTCCCTTATTTCCTTTAAGAGGTTCGACTATCGATATGACCTAGTGTATTCCCTTATTTCCTTTAAGAGGTTCGACTATCGATTTGACCTAGTGTATTCCCTTAGACGTTATACTATCGATTTGACCTAGTGTATTTCCTTATTTCCTTTAAGAGGTTCGACTATCGATTTGGCCTAGTGTATTCCCTTATTTCCTTTTAAGAGATTCGACTATCGATTTGGCCTAGTGTATTCCCTTATTTCCTTTTAAGAGGTTCGACTATCGATTTGACCCAGTGTATTCCCTTATTTCCTTTAAGAGGTTCGACTATCGATTTGACCTAGTGTATTCCCTTATTTCCTTTTAAGAGGTTCGACTTTCGATTTGGCCTAGTGTATTCCCTTATTTCCTTTTAAGAGGTTCGACTATCGATTTGACCTAGTGTATTCCCTTATTTCCTTTAAGAGGTTCGACTATCGATTTGGCCTAGTGTATTCCCTTATTTCCTTTTAAGAGGTTCGACTATCGATTTGACCTAGTGTATTCCCTTTAAGAGGTTCGACTATCGATTTGACCCATGTATTCCCTTATTCGATTTGACCTAATGTATTCCCTTATTTCCTTTAAGAGGTTCGACTATCGATTTGACCCATGTATTCCCTTATTTCCTTTTAAGAGGTTCGACTATCGATTTAGTCTAGTGTATTCCCTTATTTCCTTTAAGAGGTTCGACTATCGATTTGACCTAGTGTATTCCCTTATTTCCTTTAAGAGGTTCGACTATCGATTTGACCTAGTGTATTCCCTTATTTCCTTTTAAGAGGTTCGACTATCGATTTAGACTAATGTATTCCCTTATTTCCTTTAAGAGGTTCGACTATCGATTTGACCTAGTGTATTCCCTTATTTCCTTTAAGAGGTTCGACTATCGATTTGACCCAGTGTATTCCCTTATTTCCTTTAAGAGGTTCGACTATCGATTTGACCTAGTGTATTCCCTTATTTCCTTTTAAGAGGTTCGACTATCGATTTGACCTAGTGTATTCCCTTATTTCCTTTAAGAGGTTCGACTATCGATTTGACCTAGTGTATTCCCTTATTTCCTTTAAGAGGTTCGACTATCGATTTGACCTAGTGTATTCCCTTATTTCCTTTTAAGAGGTTCGACTATCGATTTAGACTAATGTATTCCCTTATTTCCTTTAAGAGGTTCGACTATCGATTTGACCTAATGTATTCCCTTATTTCCTTTAAGAGGTTCGACTATCGATTTGACCCAGTGTATTCCCTTATTTCCTTTAAGAGGTTCGACTATCGATTTGACCTAGTGTATTCCCTTATTTCCTTTTAAGAGGTTCGACTATCGATTTGGCCTAGTGTATTCCCTTATTTCCTTTTAAGAGGTTCGACTATCGATTTGACCTAGTGTATTCCCTTATTTCCTTTAAGAGGTTCGACTATCGATTTGACCTAGTGTATTCCCTTATTTCTTTTTAAGAGATTCGACTATCGATTTGACCCAGTGTATTCCCTTATTTCCTTAAAGAGGTTCGACTATCGATTTGACCCAGTGTATTCCCTTATTTCCTTTTGTACAGTGGGACGTGTGGAAAGCACAATAGGTGTGTTTAACTACACACTTTTGGAAAATCAAAATTCATTTGTTTGCTTTGAGACAGGAAAATGAGCTCATAGCATCTATTTATTAACATGTTGATAATGTAATATAAATTGATACTTCTTCTAAAATGACGTCAACAAAGCACATGTTATTATTTAGGTACACATAACGGGCACAATTTTGTTTTCAGAGAATCCAATTTTTAGGAGAGATAAAGCACTTAGTTGTGCATAAAATGAGCGGAAAGATATTTTGAATTTTTAAAAATGTAAAACCTCAGCATTTTAAGGGAAAGAATATTTGTATCAACTTCAACAATTTGTTTTGTCTATATGTTTCAATATATCAAAGTTCACATCTTGTGACAAAGCAAACAAATGAATTTTGATTTTTCAAAAGTGTGTAGATAAACACAATGATTGTGCTTAACAAGGAACTAGTATAAGACCATTTGCTTTTCGCCCTCCGTGGTTACCATGCTAACTTCATACAGCCAAGGTCGCGGGTTCAAACCCAGCGGAGTACGATGTATTCTTTCGGACGTAAAACACCTCAGCATGGATTCCTTCGGAAGGGAAGTAATGCCGTTGGTCCCGTGTCGTAGATTTACGGCACGTAAGAGAACCTCAAGCCCGACAAAGAGGCCTCTGAGCAAAATTAAGCGGTCTTTCACGCCCAGTATAGAATGGGACGCTGAGAAGCACAGCAGTTAAAGAACCTCAAGCCCGACAAAGAGGCCTCTGAGCAAAATTAAGCGGTCTTTCACGCCCAGTATAGAATGGGACGCTGAGAAGCACAGCAGTTAAAGAACCTCAAGCCAGACAAAGAGGCCTCTGAGCAAAATTAAGCGGTCTTTTACGCCCAGTATAGAATGGGACGCTGAGAACCACAGCAGTTAAAGAACCTCAAGCCCGATAAAGAGGCCTCTGAGCAAAATTAAACGGTCTTTCACACCCAGTATAGAATGGGACGCTGAGAAGCACAGCAGTTAAAGAGCGTCCATAAATAACACGCCATTTCATTGGTTTGCTAAGTTTATCTTGATCGGTATGACGTAGATAATGTTTTGTGGAATAGCCATAGAAAGTCATGTGAGTGGAACACATCAGATGTTGGTATCGAAACACTGACACGCAGGTTTATTAGTAAGAGTTTGTGGAGCGCTCATCTACCGTTTTCACTTCATTGCTAGAGGAGAGTGACTTTAAAACATCTAACCAATAAACAATTAACGCTCAACGGGGTTGAAAGTTCAAAGAGTAGTCACGCAGAAATGTGTACAAACACTTAAGCTGCTAACTTTAAAATTCCAGAAGTTAGTTTTGAAACCCATTCGCCACCTTAAGGATTTATTATGCCGCTCATAATGTTATTGCTATATTTTAACTTTTTACCTTCTCTACACGTATTATGTACAGAGTGTTTAGAGAGGGTATTGCACTCCACCCAAAAATTCGATACCGAGATTTCACCGGAAATATATGTTTTAAGATCCCCTGTGTCCAAAAAAAGCATTTTCACAAAATGGTCCGTGTGTCAGTGTGTCTGTGAACACGAGAACTCAAAAACGAAAAGTCGGTAAAATACCAAACTTGGTATTTAAGTTTAGTATGTTCCAGGGATGCGACACGAAGATTTTGACAAAAATCCCCCCACCCAAAACTACCCTTTATATGGACATTTTTTCGAAAATTTTGATTTTCTTAATGGCTCTAACGATTTTGATTAAAATACCATATATTAAACATATTTACCTGGGAAATAAAATGTATATCTTGAATTTTCTGGGAATAGCCCCTGAAGAGTACTTTATTCTGGATGTATTTTACGGAATTTTGCATAACTGCTAAACCATAAGAAATGGAAAAACACTTAGCACACAAAACATGTAGAGCACTTTAAAACACACAATTTCTGTTATATGCATTTTTTCATGGAGTTGATCGTTTTGGACATATTCCTTGTTTTTGGTTTCAGCTTAATGAAGTATTCTTTTCTCTCTATCAACTCCTGCCCATACAAACAGAGGAACTTCAGTAACATAACAACCAGCTTTTGACTATCACTTTAACCTGTGGTACTGCCTTATTTCGCTTCTACTTACAAGGAAGCAAGTAATAAGACTATTTACTATTTCTGCTGATTAGCATGAAGTAAATAGAAGCATAAGTTTTTTAACAATACTTTGTTGCAGAGATGTAGAGAAAGTGATGTGAATGGATCTGGCTGCTGTTCTCGATTAACCAGTGTTTACTAGAGCACACCAGAGCGCAGAAGCCCCGTCGAGCTAAGCAACCTGCGGTACAATTTACTTCACTCCCTGCCAGTTATGCTACCAGAATAACCTCCCTCTGTACGAACAAGATTAACAGCAGCACACACTGGTAATTGCTTCTATTATATACTTTCAGCCTTGTGTTCTATTTTAAGCGGACCAACAACCTATGGACATTGTTAGAACATTCTGAAAAAGAAAATCTGATGTGATCCATTCACATGACTTTCTCTACATCGCTGTAATAAATTAGGGTTAAACTTTATGATAATCGAGATAAACATTATCCGGAATTGTCTCAATTAGTTGCTTCCTTGTAAGCAGAAGGAAATAATGAAACGATAATCGAATCTTTTATAAGCTGAGTGCCATGTGGACGAATTCCGTTTCAATGCAGGGCCAGAAATTTACAATTTTCATGTGAGAAAAGTTTAAGTATTTTAAAACTGAAATTAATAACAGGAATATCTTGAAAATGGCCAACTCCACGAACAAATATATATCTAATAAATTGTGTGTTTACCTGATGTACCTTTTTGTGTAATAAGTTTTCGTCTATCTCTTGACGGTTTAGCAGTTATTCAAATTTCAATAAAAATCACCCAGAATAAAGAGGCCTTTAGAGGCTATTTTCAGAAAATTTAAGATACACATTTTATTTTTTAGGTAAATATCTGTAATATACGTTATTTTAATCAAAATCGTTAGAACCTTTTTGAGAAAATCAACATTTTCGATAAATTCCATGTAAAGGGTAGTTTCGGATGAGGGGATTTTTCTCAAAATTTTCGTGTCGCATCCTGGAGGTAACTAAACTTAAATACCAAGTTTGGCATCTTACCGACTCTTAGTTTTTGAGCTAACGTGCTCACGGACACACACGGCCAGTCATCACAGAAGTCTAAAACAACTTTATTCCCTAAATATGTGATGTGTTCCATTCACTTTCTCTGCTAATTTCGATTGGCATGAAGTAAATTGAAGATAAGCTTTTGTCAGAATTGTTTGTTTGCAACACAGATAGAGAAAGTTATGTGAATGAAACACACAAAATTGTTTAATCTTGTCTAAAAGCCTTATACTATGTATATAATAGGAGGAGAAGGTATTGTATTCCACAAAAATGTCGATACAGAGATTTCACCGCAAATACAAGTTTTAGACGCCTTAAACAAAAACTATATAGAAAAAGCTCGTGTTTGTTTGTGTGTGTGTATGGGCAGCATAACTAGAAATGAGATTGAATTCAATATATTGTAAGGTTACGTATCTGCCCTTTACATAGAATATTTTTGATTTTATAAACGGCTCGAGGAATTTTTATTAAAACACTATATGTGCAAGTTATTTTTATGATAAATGATGTGCATATCTTGAATTTTTGGGAATAGCTCTTGAAGTCCTCTTCGTTCTGAATAACTTTTGTGTAACTGTTAAACCGTAAGAGATAGACAAAAACTTTCTACACAAAAATATATATCTAGTTAAAACAAACGATATGTCGTATATATGTTTACTTTCTCTATACGTACTATGTAATAGTACATAGAAAAGGTATTACATTCCACCCAAAAATTCGATATCGAGATTTCACCGGAAATGCATGTTTTGAGTGCCCCTGAATTAAAAAAAATCCTGAAAAAGGTCCGTGTGTCTGCCCATGGACAGCATAGCTCAAAAATGAAAAGACCGTTGAATACCAAACTTAGTGTTTAAGTTTGTTATCTTCCAAAGATGAGACACGAAGGCATTCAAGAAAATCCCCTATCCCCAACTACCCGTTACGTGGAACTTTTTTCGAAAATTGTTATTTTCTTAAAAATTGCTCTAACGATTTTGATTAAAATATGGTATATTAAATATACTTACCTGACAAATAGAATGTATCTCTTGAATTTTCTGGGAATAGCCTCTGAAGACTATTTTATTCTAGATGAATTCTACGGAATTTTGCATAACTGCTAAACCGAAAAGAGATGGACTAAAACTTACCAAACAAAAATGTAGAGCACATTAAAACACACAATATAGGATATCTTTTTTTCGTGCAGTTGATCGTTTTTAAGATATTCCTTGTTTTTGGTTTCAGCTTTGAAAGATATACTTTTCTCATACAGAACTTTGTCAACTGCTGTCTATACAAACAAAGGAACTCCAGTCACATAGCAACCAGCATTTGAGTATCACTTTAACCTACAGTACTCCCTTATTCTGCTTCTACATACAAGGAAGCAAGTAATAAGGCTATTACTGCTAATTTTTCCTCAATCAGCTGAAGAAGATAGAAGAATAAGTTTACTAATAATAATTTGTTGCAGATGAGTAGAGAAAGTCATGTGAATAGAACACATCCGATGTTTTGTATAATTAACCGTAGCGAAATTTTCCCTATTATTGGTTTCAGTTTCAAACTATAACATTTTCTCAAAGAGGAAGTTATTTTTCGTTTCACATATATTTTGTTTTACCTGTGGTGATATAAAGAAAACCGGATCCACTTAGCGATGAGCTTTTAAAAGATTTAACTCGCTTTAACTTAGTGCATCTCCTTATTTAACTTAATGGATCCCCTTATTTAACTTAGTGGATCCCCTTATTTAACTTAGTGGATCTCCTTATTTAACTTAGTGCATCCCCTTATTTAACTTAAAGAATCCCCTTATTTAACTTAGTGGATCCCCTTATTTAACTTAGTGGATCTCCTTATTTAAGTTAGTGGATCCCCTTATTTAACTTAATGGATCCCCTTATTTAACTTAATGGATCCCCTTATTTAACTTAGTGGAGCCCCTTAATAAACTTAGTGGATCCCCTTATTTAACTTAATGGATCCCCTTATTTAACTTAATGGATCCCCTTATTTAACTTAATGGATCCTCTTATTTAACTTAGTGCTCCACTTATTTAACTTAAAGAATCCCCTTATTTAACTTAGAGGATCCCCTTATTTAACTTAGTGGATCCCCTTATTTAACTTAATGGATCCCCTTATTTAACTTAGTGGATCTCCTTATTTAACTTAGTGCATCCCTTATTTAACTTAATAGATCCCCTTATTTAAATTAGTGGATCCCCTTATTTAACTTAGTGCATCTCCTTATTTAACTTAGTGCATCTCCTTATTTAACTTAATGGTTCCCCTTATTTAACTTAATGTATCCCCTTATTTAACTTAGTGGATCCCTTTATTTAACTTAGTGCATATCCTTATTTAACTTAGTGCATCCCCTTATTTAACTTAATGGATCCCCTTATTTAAGTTAATGGATCCCCTTATTAAACTTTATGGATCACCTTATTTAATTTAGTGGATCTGCTTATTTAACTTAATGCATCTGCTTATTTAACTTAATAGATCCCCTTATTTAACTTAGTGGATCTCCTTATTTAACTTAGTGCATCCCCTTATTTAACTAAGTGCATCTCCTTATTTAACTTAGTACACCCGCTTATTTAAGTTAGTGTATCCCCTTATTTAACTTAGTGTATCCCCTTATTTAACTTAGTGTATCCCCTTATTTAACTTAGTGCACCCCCTTATTTAACTTAGTGTATCTCCTTATTTAACTTAGTGTATCCCATTATTTAACTTAGGTATCCACTTATTTAATTTAGATCGTCTCCTTATTTAACTCAGGGGATCCCGTTTATTAACTTACTGGGTCCCGTTATTTAACTTAGTTTATCCCCTTAATTAACTTAGTGTATCCCCTTATTTAACTTAGCCATCCCCTTATTTAACATAGTGCATCCCCTTATTTAAATTAGTGCATCCCTTTATTTAACTTAGTGCATCCCTTTATTTAACTTAGTGTATCCCCTTATTTACCTCAGTGTTCCCACTCATTTAGCGTAGTGTATCCCCTTATTTAACTTAGTGTATCCCCTTATTTAACTTGGTGTATCCCCTTATTTAACTTAGTGTATCCCCTTATTTAATTTAGTGCATCCCCTTATTTAACTTAGTTATCCCCTTATTTAACTTAGATCATCCCCTTATTTAACTTAGTTAATCCCCTTATATAACTTAGTGGAACCCGTTATTTAACTTAGTGGATCCCCTTATTTAACTTAGCGGATCCCCTTATTTAACTTAGCGAATCCCGTTATTTAACTTAGTGCATCCCCTTATTTAACTTAGATTATCCCCTTATTTAACTTATTGGATCCCCTTATTTAACTTAGATCATCCCCTTAATTAACTTAGCAGATACCCTTATTTTACTTAGATCATCCCTTTATTTAACTTAGTGCATCCTCTTATTTAACTTAGTGGATCCCCTTATTTAACTTAGTGGATCCTGATATCTAACCTAGTGCATCCCCTTATTTAAATTAGTGCATCCCTTTATTTAACTTAGTGCATCCCCTTATTTAATTTAGGGTATCCCCTTATTTAACTTAGTGTATCCCCTTATTTAAATTAGTTTATCCCTTTATTTAACTTAGTGTATCCCCTTATTTACCTTAGTGTTCCCACTCATTTAGCGTAGTGTATCCCCTTATTTAACTTAGTGTATCCCCTTATTTAACTTGGTGTATCCCCTTATTTAACTTAGTGTATCCCCTTATTTTGTTTAGTGCATCCCCTTATTTAACTTAGTTATCCCCTTATTTAACTTAGATCATCCCCTTATTTCACTTAGTTAATCCCCTTATATAACTTAGTGGAACCCGTTATTTAACTTAGTGGATCCCCTTATTTAACTTAGCGGATCCCCTTATTTAACTTAGTGGATAATTTCATATAACTTAGTGGATCCCCTTATTTAACATAGCGGATCCCCTTATTTAACTTAGTGGATCTCCTTATTTAACTTAGTGGATCCCCTTATTTAACTTAGTGGATTCCCTTATTTAACTTAGTGGATCCCCTTATTTAACTTAGGTCTCCCCCTCTTTTAACTTACTACATCCCGTTTTTTTTAACCTAGTGGATCCCCTTATTTAACTTAGTGGATCCTCTTATTTAACTTTGTGTAACCCGTTATTAAAACTTAGACCATCCCCTTATTCAACTAAATGGATCCCGTTATTTAACTTAGTGGATCTCCTTATTTAACTTAGTGCATCCCCTTATTAAGTTAGATCATCCCCTTATTTAACTTAGTGGATCCCGTTATTTAGCTTTGCGGATCCCCTTATTTAACTTAGTACATCCCCTTATTAAGTTAGATGATCCCCTTATTTAACTTAGGGGATCTTGCTATTTATAATGGTGGATCCTCTAAGTTAACTTAGTGGATGCGCTTATTTAACTTGGTGGATCCCGTTATTTATCTTAGTGGATCCTCTTAGTTAACTTAGTGGATGCCCTGATGTAACCTAGTGGATGCCATTAGTAATCTTAGTGGATCCTCTTAGTTAACTTAGTGGATGACCTTATTTAACTTAGTGGATCCTCTTATTTAACTTAGTGGATGCCCTTATTTAACTTAGTGGGTCCCCTTATTTAACTTAGTGGATCCCCTTATTTAACTTAGTGTAGCCCCTTATTTAACTTAGTGGATCCTATTATTTAACTTAGTGTAGCCCGTTTTTTAACTTAGACCATCCCCTTATTTAACTTAATGGGTCCCCTTATTTTACATAGTGGATCCCTTTATTTAACTTAGTGCATCCCCTTATTAAGTAAGGTCGTCCCCTAATTTAGCTTAATAGATCCCGTTTTTAACTTAGTGGATCCCGTTTTTTAACTTAGTGGTTCCCCTTATTTAACTTAGTGGATCCTCGTATTTAACTTAATTTAGTCCCTTTTTTTAGCTTAGACCATCCCCTTCTTCAACTTAACGGATCCCCTTATTTAACTTAGTGTATCCCCTTATTTAACTTAGCGGTTCCCGTATTTAACTTATTGGATCCCCTTATTTAACTTAGTGCATCCCCTTATTAAGTTAGGTCATCCCCTTATTTAACTTATTGGATCTCTTTATTTATCTTATTGGATACTCTTAGTTAACTTAGTGGATGATCTTATTTAACTTAGTGTATCCCCTTATTTAACTTAGTGGATCCCCTTATTTTACTTAGTGGATGCCCTTATGAAACTTTATGGATCCCCTTATTTAACTTAGGGGATTTCGTTATTTATCTTAGTGGATCCTCTTATTTAACTTAGTGGGTCCCGTTATTTAACTTAGGGGATCGCCTTATTGAAATTAGTGGATCATTTTATTTAACTTAGTGGAACCCGTTATTTAACTTAGTGGATATCCTTATTTAACTTAGTGGATTCCCTTATTTAGCTTAGTGGATCCCCTTATTTAACTTAGTGGATCCCCTTATTTAACTTAGTGGATCCCCTTATTTAACTTAGTGCATTATTTTATTTAACTTAGTGGAACATTTTGTTTAACTTAGTGGATTCCCTTATTTAACTTAGTGCATCATTTTATTTAACTTAGTGGATCCCCTTATTTAACTTAGTGGATAATTTTATTTAACTTAGAGGATCCCCTTATTTAACTTAGTGGATTCCCTTATTTAACTTAGTGCATCATTTTATTTAACTTAGTGGATACCCTTATTTAACTTAGTGCATTATTTTATTTAACTTAGTTGATTCCCTTATTTAACTTAGTGCATCATTTTATTTAACTTAGTGGATTCCCTTATTTAACTTAGTGCATTATTTTATTTAACTTAGTGGATACCCTTATTTAACTTAGTGCATTATTTTATTTAACTTAGTGGAACATTTTGTTTAACTTAGTGGATTCCCTTATTTAACTTAGTGCATTATTTTATTTAACTTAGTGGATTCCCTTATTTAACTTAGTGCATTATTTTATTTAACTTAGTGGAAGATTTTGTTTAACTTAGTGGATTCCCTTATTTAACTTAGTGGACCATTTTATTTAACATAGTGGATCCCCTTATTTAACTTAGTGGATCATTTTATTTATCTTAGTGGATCCCTTATTTAACTTAGTGGATCGCCTTTTTTAACTTAGTGGATCCCCTTATTTAACTTAATGGATCCCCTTTTTACCTTAGTGGATCCCCTTATTTAACTTAGTGGATCCCCTTATTTAACTTAGTTGATCCCCTTATTTAACTTAGTGGATCCCCTCATTTAACTTAGTAGATCCCCTTATTTAACTTAGTGGATCCCCTTATTTAACTTAGTGGATCCCCTTATTAAACTTATTGGATCCCCTTATTTAACTTAGTGGATCCCCTTATTTAACTTAGTGGATCCCCTTATTTAACTTAGTGGATCCCGTTCTTTAACTTAGTGCATCATTTTATTTAACTTAGTGGATCCCCTTATTTAACTTAGTGGATCCCCTTATTTAACTTAGTGGATCCCCTTATTTAACTTAGTGGATCCCGTTATTTAACTTAGTGCATCATTTTATTTAACTTAGTGGATCCCCTTATTTAACTTAATGGGTCCCCTTGTTTAACTTAGTGGATCCCGTTATTTAACTTAGTGCATCATTTTATTTAACTTAGTGGATCCCCTTATTTAACTTAGTGGATCCCCTTATTTAACTTCTGGCTCTAAAGAATGAAGTAATAGAACCAATTCGGTAATCTTGATTAGCATGATGTAGTTAAAAGAATAATATTTTGTAAAAAGGTTAGGTTAGGTGATGTGTATGGAATAAAGCAGATTTGTGTCGCAGTGTATCACTTTTGTCCTTCTGGCAATGTTCTAACTTGGGAGATATTTTAAATTAAATTGTACTATTTATTTATAGTAGTATTTATTGAAGTAAGTGGTATGCTAATGTCACATACCTGCTTGTTGATATTAGCCCTAATTATTTATCAGACAATACGCAAAACCATAACAATGACATTTCATTTTGGATCCATCTTTCAACTGTTGTTAATGGAAGGTAAGAAACAAATAGAAGTGTTGATTGGACAGAACAGTTGAAGGATAAGTCGTTTGGAACCAAAATGAAGTGTTGTTATTGTTATGGTTTTGCGTATTGTCTGATAAATAATTAGGGCTAATATCAACAAACAGGTATGTGACATTAGCAGGCCACTGATACTAAATGTTACACATAAATAAAATAGTATAATTGGTTTTTCCGAACCATGTTTTTATCTGATTTTATTACTTTCTCTACACATACTATGGACATAATGTATAGAGAAGGTATTGCATTCCAGCAAAAACTTCTATACCGAAATTTCACTAGAAATACATGTTTAGGGACCCCTGAATCCAAAAAAATGTATTTTAAGAAAAGGGTTCGTGTGTGTGACGGTCTGTGGACGCATAGCTCAAAAACGAAAAGACCGTTAAATACCAAACTTGGTATTTAACTTTGGTATCTTCCAAGGACGCGAAACGGAGATGTTCAAGAAAATCCCCCACTCCTAACTACCCCTTACATGGCAACGTTTTCGAAAAGTTTGTTTTTCTTAAAAATGGCGCTAACGATTTTGATTAAAATACCATTTATTGAAGCCATTTATATCACAAATAAATTGTTTATCACGAATTTTCTGGGAATGGCTGCTAAAGACCTGTTTATTCTGGATCAGTTTTGTTCACTAATGCAGCGTAAGAGATAGACAAAGACTTTATAAAAACTGTAGGTTTTGTTAAAATACACAAGTTATATCATATACATTTTGTTTTCGAGGTATTCCTTGTTATTAGTTCCAGTTTTGAAGTACTTACACTTTTCTCAGACGGGAGTATCCGTTTTTCTTTTGTTCTACTCCTGGCCAAGCAAAGAAGCGATTTGCATTGACAATCGCATAACGACAGCTTTTATAACATTTGACTATCACTTTAGCCTATGGCATTCCCTGAGTTCCAGTCTACTTATAAGGACTAAGCAATAAAATTCTGCTAATGTTTATCTCAATTAGCATAAAGAAGAATTATCCTTTGTAAGAAGCTTGTTTGTAGAGTAGCTAGAGAAAGTCATGTGAATGTAACACATCAGATTTTTACTTTCTCTACACGCACTATGTACATAGTGTATAGAGAAGGAATTGCACTCCATAAAAAAATCGATACTGAGATTTCACCGGAAATATATGTTTTAGGGTCCCCTGCATCCAATAAAAGTATTTTCAGAAAAAGATCCGTGTGTGTCCGTGTGTCTGTGAACTCGATAACTCAAAAACGAAACGTCGGTAAAATACCAAAATAGGTATTTAAGTTTAGTAGCTACCAGGGATGAGACACGAAATTTTTGAGAAAAATTCCCCCACACCAAACTACATGGAACTTTTTTCGAAATTTTTTTTTTCTCAAAAATGGGTATAACGACTTTGATTAAAATATCGTATATTAAAAATATGTACCTGACAAATAAAATGTATGTAATTTGGAATTTTCTGGGAATAGTCTCCGAAGGCTACTTTATTCTGGATGAATTTTATGGAATTTTACATAGCTGCTAAACCGTAAGAGATGGACGAAAACTTAAAATACAAAAAATGTAGAGCAGGTTAAAACACACAATTTATGTTACTTAACCTTTTTTCTTGGAGTTGATCGTTTTTGAGATATTCCTTGTTTTTTGGTTTCAGCTTTAAAAAAGATACTTTTCTCATACAGGAGTTTGGCAACTCCTGTCCACACAAATAAAGGCACTTCAGTCACATAGCAACCAGCTTTTGACTATCACTTTAACCTATAGTACTCCCTTGTTTCGCTTCTACTTACAATGAAGCAAGTAATAAGACTATTTCTGTTAATTTTCCCTCAATTACCATGAAGTAAATAGAAGTATAAGCTTTTTAACAATAATTTGTTGCAGAGATGTAGAGAAAGTCATGGTTGCCGGTTGAGGGTTGAATGGCTGTAAATTCGGACGCGACCCTGTTAACTGCGCAACGCGTGATGGAGATGTCACACCGGAAACCCAAGCTATAAGGCCTTTTCTTGTGAGCTAGTTGAAAGCCTCCCACACCGTCCAGTGGGAAATTAGGGCGGAAGGGCAGCTATAAAGGTCAAGCGCGTGCTATCTGTGTGCTCCACATACCTTGTTAAACATTCCCATTATGAAGTAATTGCTTGCTCGTGTGTTAAACAGCCCATCTTTGTGTACCATTAAAAGGTAATACAACAAAAAACCTGAGGTGTTTCATTCACATGACTTTCTCTACATCTCTGCAGCAAATTATTGTTAAAAAGCTCATGCTTGTATTTACTTCATGCTAATTGAGAAAAAATTAGCAGAAATAGTCTTATTACTTGCTTCCATGCAAGCAGAAGAGACTGAAGTTCCTTTGTTTCTAAGGAAAGGAGTTGAAACATTCCCATATGAGAAAAGTATGTTTTTTAAAGCTGAAACTACTAACAATGAATATCTCAAAAAAGGCCAACTCCAAGAAAAAAATGCATATACCATAAATTATGTGTCTTAACGAGCTCTACATCTTCTATTAAGTAAGTTTTTGTCCATCTCTTACGGTTTGCCAGTTACAAAAAATTCCGTAAAATTCATCCAGAATAAAGTAGTCTTCAGAGGCTGTTCCTAGAAAATTCAAGATATACATTTTATTTGTTAGGTAAATATCTTGGATATACGATATTTTAATCAAAATGGTTAGAACCATTTTTGAGAGAAACAACATTTTCAAACATTTTACCATGTAAAGGGTAGTTTGTGGTAGGGTGATTTTCTTGAAAATCTCCTTGTTGCATCTTTGGAAGATACTCTTCTGTTTTTGAGCTATACTGTCCACAAACACGCGAGCACACACACATGCACACGGGTATGTTTTATCAAAGTATTATTTTTCAGATACAGGGGATTTCAAAATATAATTTAGGTGAAATATCGACACTGGATTTTGGGTAGAAAATCAATATTGCTTCAACTAACGATGTACATTGTACATACAGGATATAGAAGGTTAAAGTTGATATATAAAATAAAATTAAATTGAAAAAGAGATTTGTCCTCAACTTGATAATTCAGTTCATTAACATATAGGTGTAATTTATGGATCAGTGAGTGTTGACTTCATTGTGAATGTTTCAGCACGGTACACACTGGGGCACAGAAACAGAAGTGCTGACTGTTGAATATTTCAGCACGGTACACACTGGGGCTCAGAAACAGAAATGCTGACTGTTGAATATTTCAGCACGGTGCACACTGGGGCTCAGAAACAGAAACGCTGACTGTTGAATATTTCAGCACGGTACACACTGGGGCTCAGAAACAGAAATGCTGACTGTCGAGTATTTAAGCACGGTACACACTGGGGCTCAGAAACAGAAACGCTGACTGTTGAATATATCAGCACGGTGCACACTGGGGCTCAGAAACAGAAACACTGACTGTTGAATATATCAGCACGGTGCACACTGGGGCTCAGAAACAGAAACACTGACTATTGAATATTTCAGCACGGTGCACACTGGGGCTCAGAAACAGAAACGCTGACTATTGAATATTTCAGCACGGTACACACTGGGGCTCAGAAACAGAAATGCTGACTATTGAATATTTCAGCACGTTACACACTGGGGCTCAGAAACAGAAATGCTGACTGTTGAATATTTCAGCACGGTACACACTGGGGCTCAGAAACAGAAATGCTGACTGTTGAATATTTCAGCACGGTACACACTGGTGCTCAGAAACAGAAATGCTGACTATTGAATATTTCAGCACGGTACACACTGGTGCTCAGAAACAGAAATGCTAACTTGAATATATCAGCACGGTACACACTGGGGCTCAGAAACAGAAACGCTGACTATTGAATATTTCAGCACGGTACACACTGGTGCTCAGAAACAGAAATGCTGACTATTGAATATATCAGCACGGTACACACTGGTGCTCAGAAACAGAAATGCTGACTGTTGAATATATAAGCACGGTACACACTGGTGCTCAGAAACAGAAGTGCTGACTGTTGAATATATCAGCACGGTACACACTGGGGCTCAGAAACAGAAATGCTGACTGTTGAATATATAAGCACGGTACACACTGGGGCTCAGAAACAGAAGTGCTGACTGTTGAATATATAAGCACGGTACACACTGGGGCTCAGAAACAGAAATGCTGACTGTTGAATATATCAGCACGGCACACACTGGGGCTCAGAAACAGAAATGCTGACTATTGAATATTACAGCACGGTACACACTGGGGCTCAGAAACAGAAATGCTGACTGTTGAATATATCAGCACGGTAAACACTGGGGCTCAGAAACAGAAATGCTGACTATTGAATATATCAGCACGGTACACACTGGGGCTCAGAAGCAGAAGTGCTGACTGTTGAATATTTCAGCACGGTAAACAGTGATGCTCAGATTCAGAAATGCTGACTGTTGAATATATCAGCACGGTAAACACTGGGGCTCAGAAACAGAAATGCTGACTGTTGAATATATCAGCACGGTACACACTGGGGCTCAGAAACAGAAATGCTGACTATTGAATATTTCAGCACGGTACACACTGGTGCTCAGAAACAGAAATGCTGACTTGAATATATCAGCACGGTACACACTGGGGCTCAGAAACAGAAACGCTGACTATTGAATATTTCAGCACGGTACACACTGGGGCTCAGAAGCAGAAACGCTGACTGTTGAATATATCAGCACGGTACACACTGGGGCTCAGAAACAGAAATGCTGACTATTGAATATATCAGCACGGTACACACTGGGGCTCAGAAACAGAAATGCTGACTATTGAATATTTCAGCACGGTACACACTGGGGCTCAGAAACAGAAGTGCTGACTGTTGAATATATCAGCGCGGTACACACTGGTGCTCAAAAACAGAACTGCTGACTGTTGAATATATCAGCACGGTACACACTGGTGCTCAGAAACAGAAATGCTGACTGTTGAATATTTCAGCACGGTACACACTGGGGCTCAGAAACAGAAATGCTGACTGTTGAATATATCAGCACGGTACACACTGGGGCTCAGAAACAGAAATGCTGACTGTTGAATATATCAGCACGGTACACACTGATGCTCAGAAACAGAAATGCTGACTGTTGAATATATCAGCACGGTACACACTGGTGCTCAGAAACAGAAATGCTGACTGTTGAATATATTAGCACGGTACACACTGATGCTCAGAAACAGAAATGCTGACTGTTGTATATTTCTGCACGGTACACACTGGGGCTCAGAAACAGAAGTGCTAACTGTTGAGTATATCAGCATGGTACACACTGGGGCTCAGAAACAGAACTGCTGACTGTTGAATATATCAGCACGGTACACACTGGGGCTCAGAAACAGAAGTGCTAACTGTTGAATATATCAGCACGGTACACACTGGTGCTCAGAAACAGAAGTGCTAACTGTTGAATATATCAGCACGGTACACACTGGGGCTCAGAAACAGTAATACTAAGTGCTGATGTAAATATATCTATAAAGATGTGACGTATTCCATTCCAAGGACGTTCCAAAGCTTACTCTTTTATCAATATCATGCTAACCAGAATAAACATTATCAGAAAAGGTCTCATTACTTGCCTCTTTGTTAGTAGAGAAAATAAGGGAGTTCACTAGGGTAGAGCGATAGTCAAATCGTTTATAAATCATTTGCTAAGTGAAACAATTGATATTCCGTTCTCTTTGCTAGCTAGAAGTAAACAAAAGAGAGACGAAAAGAAAGCTTACTTCCCGTTTGAGAAAAGTTGAAGTAGCTTAAAACGGAAACCAAAAACTCGGAATTTCTTGAAAACAGTTCACCCTTCAAAAATGTAGATAAACGACACAAGTCGCGTGTTTTAATGAGATCTACACTTTTGTAGCAAGTTTTTTACGGTTTGCCAGTTACACCGAGAATGGAGAGGTCTTCAGAGGCTGTTCACCAAAAATTCAAGATCTACATTTAGGTTGCCATGTAAATATCTTAAACATATACATTTTAATAAAAATCGTTAGACCCATTTTTAAGAAACATGTTCCACGTAGAGGCTAGTTGAGGATGGGGGGGGTTCTTAAAAATCATTGTGTTGCAGCTTTGGAAGATACTGACCCTAAATTCCAAGTTTGATATTTAACCGACTTTCGTTTTTTTAGTTATACTACCTACAGTTAGACCCCCCTCATACGCACACGGACATGTTTCTAAAAAGTCTATATGTATATATATATATATTTTTTTGATTCATAGGATGGTCAAAACATATATTTCCGGTGAAATCTGGGTATCGAATTTTTGGGTGCATTACAGTACCCTCTCTATACACTATGCACATAGTACGCATAGAGAAAATAAAAATATTTTCTATTTTGAATTTATGTGAACGGAACACATCAGATTTTTAAAGAAAGTAGGAAAGGTGGATCACGGTATCGTTTAATGTTTTTGGAAAACTAAGCAATTCTAGATTTGTGGCATACAACGTTATAGGCACGTGGCAGGGAAGATAAACAAAAGAGTATTTATAGGCTGATGCCTCTATCCTAAGTGATCACTCAGTGTGCACTGTCTCAAGTACAGGCAACTATTTGTACTGCAGAACCGCCTTCCTGCGGCTCCACATTAGCTCAAACACAGGGTGAGACTGTACAACATCCAAAACTAAGCCGAATATAAAGAAATGACTTCCTTGACATAATGGGGGAAACTAAATGCCATTTGTTGTCTTATAATTGGAGAACGTTTGGATGGTAATTTGAGGGTCAAAGTACATATTTTAAATGGAAACTAATATTTTTTTATTTTGTTTCCTTATTGCCCATAAAAAACAAACAACTTTTGTTTATACCATTTTGTTGTACTGACAATTAAACATTGATGAAAGGCCGATACACAGAGTATCAGCACTACACGGGTATTGTACGTTAGTGTAATAAATGTTCAAAATATTACCCTTCTACCTCAATACATTTTCCATTTCTCTGAGAATAAACGATTGCTGTATCCGTTAAAGCATGTCTCTTCCAATACTGACACAAGCATTTCGTAAGCGTGGCTTCATGTTGTCTGGAGCGTTGGTACTGGAAGAGACCTGCTTTAACGGACACAGATGGAAAATGCTTCGAGGTAGAAGGGTATCATTTTGAACATTTATTACACTAACGTATAATACCCGTGCACTACTGATACTCTCTGAATCTGTATTTCATCAATGTCTACATCCGTAAAAGGGCACGGCACTAGAAAATGATTTCAACAAAAGTTGTTTAGTTTTTGACGAGGAATAAGGAAACAAAACAAAAAGGTATTGTTTTCCATTTTAAAAAAATTACCATCCAAAGCTTCTGCAATTAAAACACAGCAAATGGCATTTACTTTCCCGAATCATATTCAAGACGTTTTTTTATTTTTTCTTTCAGATATTCTGCAGTCTAAATTTAAATGGTGTATGTTTATTTCTTTCTTTCAGATATTTTGCAGCTGAAGTGAAATGGTCCATCCTGTATATTAGCGTTAGTGTGATAAACTAATTAGCAAAGTTTATAATGAAATACAACGAAAACCTCTTAACTCTTGAGTTAATTGCCTTCTCTAGCCCACATGTACAGTGAAAGAGCCTGGTGGGGTCTTTAAGCTGAATTCACCCTAGTCTTTCACCTATTTGCTATGTTCTTAAAAGGGTATTGGATGGGCCATCAAACGTAACTTGTGACAAATGAAGTTCTGAATTGCGAACTAGTGATCCCTAAGCTTTCTGGTTAATCCCCCCTCTCACCGGGTCATACAACATTTGGTTGATTTAATCTGCGCTTCATACTGAAGTTCTAATAGCAAGGTACTGTAAACCTGCCCCGGGGGAAGGGGTGGATTGCCCAATCGACTTTGCCTTTTCTTACTTACCTGGTATATTGTACCAGAATGGCAACAACGAAAATTGTGCTAAGACCGAAGCCACTCAATCACATGTTCAGTAAAATCACAACGGCAGGCGCATTTTTATTGTCTCTGAGTGTACAATGTATCTACATACTGGATAGAGAAGGTATTCTATTCCATCCAAAAATTCGATATCGAGATTTCATCAGGAATACATGTTTTGAGATTCCCTGACTTCAGAAAAGATTATTATTAGAAACATACCCGAGTGTATATCTGTCTGCTTGCCTGTGTGTGGACAGCATCACTCAAAAAGGAAAATACCGTTGAACACCAAACTCGATACTCATATTTGGTATCTTCCAAGGATGCGACACGAAAATGCTGCCACACCCAACTACTCTTTAGATGGAATACCGTTGAACACCAAACTCGATACTCATATTTGGTATCTTCCAAGGATGCGACACGAAAATGCTGCCACACCCAACTACTCTTTAGATGGAATACCGTTGAACACCAAACTCGATACTCATATTTGGTATCTTCCAAGGATGCGACACGAAAATGCTGCCACACCCAACTACTCTTTAGATGGAATACCGTTGAACACCAAACTCGATATTCATATTTGGTATCTTCCAAGGATGCGACACGAAAATGCTGCCACACCCAACTACTCTTTAGATGGAATACCGTTGAACACCAAACTCGATACTCATATTTGGTATCTTCCAAGGATGCGACACGAAAATGCTGCCACACCCAACTACTCTTTAGATGGAATACCGTTGAACACCAAACTCGATACTCATATTTGGTATCTTCCAAGGATGCGACACGAAAATGCTGCCACACCCAACTACTCTTTAGATGGAATACCGTTGAACACCAAACTCGATATTCATATTTGGTATCTTCCAAGGATGCGACACGAAAATGCTGCCACACCCAACTACTCTTTAGATGGAATACCGTTGAACACCAAACTCGATATTCATATTTGGTATCTTCCAAGGATGCGACACGAAAATGCTGCCACACCCAACTACTCTTTAGATGGAATACCGTTGAACACCAAACTCGATACTCATATTTGGTATCTTCCAAGGATGCGACACGAAAATGCTGCCACACCCAACTACTCTTTAGATGGAATACCGTTGAACACCAAACTCGATATTCATATTTGGTATCTTCCAAGGATGCGACACGAAAATGCTGCCACACCCAACTACTCTTTAGATGGAATACCGTTGAACACCAAACTCGATATTCATATTTGGTATCTTCCAAGGATGCGACACGAAAATGCTGCCACACCCAACTACTCTTTAGATGGAATACCGTTGAACACCAAACTCGATACTCATATTTGGTATCTTCCAAGGATGCGACACGAAAATGCTGCCACACCCAACTACTCTTTAGATGGAATACCGTTGAACACCAAACTCGATACTCATATTTGGTATCTTCCAAGGATGCGACACGAAAATGCTGCCACACCCAACTACTCTTTAGATGGAATACCGTTGAACACCAAACTCGATATTCATATTTGGTATCTTCCAAGGATGCGACACGAAAATGCTGCCACACCCAACTACTCTTTAGATGGAATACCGTTGAACACCAAACTCGATACTCATATTTGGTATCTTCCAAGGATGCGACACGAAAATGCTGCCACACCCAACTACTCTTTAGATGGAATACCGTTGAACACCAAACTCGATACTCATATTTGGTATCTTCCAAGGATGCGACACGAAAATGCTGCCACACCCAACTACTCTTTAGATGGAATACCGTTGAACACCAAACTCGATATTCATATTTGGTATCTTCCAAGGATGCGACACGAAAATGCTGCCACACCCAACTACTCTTTAGATGGAATACCGTTGAACACCAAACTCGATATTCATATTTGGTATCTTCCAAGGATGCGACACGAAAATGCTGCCACACCCAACTACTCTTTAGATGGAATACCGTTGAACACCAAACTCGATATTCATATTTGGTATCTTCCAAGGATGCGACACGAAAATGCTGCCACACCCAACTACTCTTTAGATGGAATACCGTTGAACACCAAACTCGATATTCATATTTGGTATCTTCCAAGGATGCGACACGAAAATGCTGCCACATCCAACTACTCTTTCGATGGAATACTTTTTTAACATTTTGATTTTCTCAAAAATTACTAACGATTCTGATATGACAAACGAAATGTATATCTTGAATTTTTGGTGAATAGCCCCTGCAGACCTCTTCATTCTGGTTGATTTTAGTATAACTGGTAAATCGAGTTTTCGAGATATTCCGAGTTATTGGTTTCAGTTTTAAGGCACTTAAACTTTTCTCAAACTTGAAGTATCTCTCTTTTTGTGCCGCACTTCCTTACTCAAAGACATGAACTTCAGTTTTGCACATGACGACCGCCTCACTATCGTTTTAGGCAGAATTTCTTTATTTCCCTTCTACTTACAAAGATCATTTTGCTAAAGTAGGTAAAAATAATCTTTTATAAGAAAAATTTGTTTCGGAAGAGCCAGAGAGGGTCTTGTAAATGAAACTCATCAGATATTGAGAAAAATATCAACGTTTGTTGACAGTATAGATCAAAAGTGAAAAGACCGTCAAATACCAAACTTGGTATTTTTGACAAGTATCTTCCAAGGACGTGACGCCAAGATTTTCAAGAAAATCCTCCGTCACAAACTACCTTTTACTCCTTTGGAACATTTTGTTGTTGTCAAAAATGACTCACGAGTTTGATTAAAATAACGTATATTTTTGGGAGTTACCTCTGAAGACCTCCTTATTCTGGATGAATTTTGCTGAATTTTCATAGCTGGTAAACCATAAGAGATAGACAAAAATATGTAAATCTCACTAAAACACATAAATTATGACATATACTGGCTGTTTCTGAGATATTCCTTGTTATTAGTTTCAAATTTAAAATACTTATACGTTTCTCATACAGGAATTTGTCAACTCCTAGCCGTACAAACAAAGGAATATCAATCACTTAGCAACCAGTTTTTAAAAGATTTGACTATCGCTTTAGCCTTAGTACTCTCTTATTTACCTACTAGTTACAAGGAAACACGTATTCAGACCATTTCTGATGTTTATATCGGTTACAATGATGTAGAGAAAGCAACACATCAGATGCTTCCTCTCTTATTTTACGGTCATACGCCAACGGAGATGTCCGGTAAGGTACCTCGTTTACGGTCTCTCCCCGTTCCATACGACCCTCGCTTAGCACCCTTCAGATGGTGTTAGAGGGCCGTTCAGTCTTATCTATGCACATCAGGGAGATGGGGATAGGGTGCTGTCCAGTCTAGCTGCGCGACAGGGAGATGGGGATTGGTTGCTGCCCAGTCTAGCTGCGCGACAGAGAGATGGGGGTAGGGTGCTGTCCAGTCTAGCTGCACGACAGAGAGATGGGGATTGGTTGCTGCCCAGTCTAGCTGCGCGACAGGGAGATGGGGATAGGGTGCTGTCCAACCTAGCTGCACTACCATCTAGCTGCACGACGGGGAGATGGGGATAGGGTGCTGTCCAGTCTAGCTGCGCGACAGAGAGATGGGAATTGGTTGCTGCCCAGTCTAGCTGCGCGACAGGGAGATGGGGATTGGTTGCTGCCCAGTCTAGCTGCGCGACAGGGAGATGGGGGTAGGGTGCTGTCCAGTCTAGCTGCACGACAGAGAGATGGGGATTGGTTGCTGTCCAGTCTAGCTGCGCGACAGGGAGATGGGGGTAGGGCGATGTCAAGTCTAGCTGCGCGACAGAGAGATGATGGTAGGGTGATGTCAAGTCTAGCTGCGCGACAGAGAGATGATGGTAGGGTGATGTCAAGTCTAGCTGCGCGACAGAGCGATGGGAATTGGTTGCTGCCCAGTCTAGCTGCGCGACAGGGAGATGGGGGTAGGGTGCTGTCCAGTCTAGCTGCACGACAGAGAGATGGGGATTGGTTGCTGCCCAGTCTAGCTGCGCGACAGGGAGATGGGGGTAGGGTGCTGTCCAGTCTAGCTGCACGACAGAGAGATGGGAATTGGTTGCTGCCCAGTCTAGCTGCGCGACAGGGAGATGGGGGTAGGGTGCTGTCCAGTCTAGCTGCACGACAGAGAGATGGGGATTGGTTGCTGCCCAGTCTAGCTGCGCGACAGGGAGATGGGGGTAGGGTGATGTCCAGTCTAGCTGCTCGACAGGGAGATGATGGTAGGGCGATGTCAAGTCTAGCTGCGCGACAGAGAGATGATGGTAGGGTGATGTCCAGTCTAGCTGCACGACAGAGAGATGATGGTAGGGTGATGTCCAGTCTAGCTGCTCGACAGGGAGATGATGGTAGGGCGATGTCAAGTCTAGCTGCGCGACAGAGAGATGATGGTAGGGTGCTGTCCAGTCTAGCTGCACGACAGAGAGATGGGGATTGGTTGCTGCCCAGTCTAGCTGCGCGACAGGGAGATGGGGGTAGGGTGATGTCCAGTCTAGCTGCTCGACAGGGAGATGATGGTAGGGCGATGTCAAGTCTAGCTGCGCGACAGAGAGATGATGGTAGGGTGATGTCCAGTCTAGCTGCACGACAGAGAGATGGGGATTGGTTGCTGCCCAGTCTAGCTGCGCGACAGGGAGATGGGGGTAGGGTGCTGTCCAGTCTAGCTGCACGACAGAGAGATGGGGATTGGTTGCTGCCCAGTCTAGCTGCACGACAGAGAGATGGGGGTAGGGTGCTGTCCAGTCTAGCTGCACGACAGAGAGATGGGGATTGGTTGCTGCCCAGTCTAGCTGCACGACAGAGAGATGGGGGTAGGGTGCTGTCCAGTCTAGCTGCACGACAGAGAGATGGGGGTAGGGTGATGTACAGTCTAGCTGCGCGACAGGGAGATGGGGGTAGGGTGATGTCCAGTCTAGCTGCGCGACAGGGAGATGGGGGTAGGGTGATGTACAGTCTAGCTGCGCGACAGGGAGATGGGGGTAGGGTGATGTACAGTCTAGCTGCGCGACAGAGAGATGGGAATTGGTTGCTGCCCAGTCTAGCTGCGCGACAGGGAGATGGGGATAGGGTGCTGTCCAGTCTAGCTGCACGACAGAGAGATGGGAATTGGTTGCTGCCCAGTCTAGCTGCGCGACAGGGAGATGGGGGTAGGGTGATGTACAGTCTAGCTGCGCGACAGGGAGATGGGGGTAGGGTGATGTACAGTCTAGCTGCGCGACAGAGAGATGGGAATTGGTTGCTGCCCAGTCTAGCTGCGCGACAGGGAGATGGGGATAGGGTGCTGTCCAGTCTAGCTGCACGACAGAAAGATGGGAATTGGTTGCTGCCCAGTCTAGCTGCGCGACAGGGAGATGGGGGTAGGGTGATGTACAGTCTAGCTGCGCGACAGGGAGATGATAGTAGGGTGATGTCATGTCTAGCTGCTCGACAGAGAGATGATGGTAGGGTGATGTACAGTCTAGCTGCGCGACAGGGAGATGGGGGTAGGGTGATGTCAAGTCTAGCTGCTCGACAGGGAGATGATGGTAGGGTGATGTACAGTCTAGCTGCGCGACAGGGAGATGGGGGTAGGGTGATGTCAAGTCTAGCTGCTCGACAGAGAGATGATGGTAGGGTGATGCCATGTCTAGCTGCTCGACAGGGAGATGGGGGTAGGGTGATGCCATGTCTAGCTGCTCGACAGAGAGATGATGGTAGGGTGATGTACAGTCTAGCTGCGCGACAGGGAGATGGGGGTAGGGTGATGTCAAGTCTAGCTGCTCGACAGGGAGATGATGGTAGGGCGATGTCATGTCTAGCTGCGCGACAGAGAGATGATGGTAGGGTGATGTCCAGTCTAGCTGCGCGACAGAGAGATGATGGTAGGGTGATGTCCGGTCTAGCTGCGCGACAGAGAGATGATGGTAGGGTGATGTACAGTCTAGCTGCGCGACAGAGAGATGATGGTAGGGTGATGTACAGTCTAGCTGCGCGACAGAGAGATGATGGTAGGGTGATGAACAGTCTAGCTGCGCGACAGAGAGATGATGGTAGGGTGATGTCCAGTCTAGCTGCGCGACAGAGAGATGATGGTAGGGTGATGTCCAGTCTAGCTGCGCAACAGAGAGATGATGGTAGGGCGATGTCAAGTCTAGCTGCGCGACAGAGAGATGATGGTAGGGCGATGTCAAGTCTAGCTGCGCGACAGAGAGATGATGGTAGGGTGATGTCCAGTCTAGCTGCGCGACAGAGAGATGATGGTAGGGTGATGTCCAGTCTAGCTGCGCGACAGGGAGATGGGGGTAGGGTGATGTCCAGTCTAGCTGCGCGACAGAGAGATGATGGTAGGGCGATGTCAAGTCTAGCTGCGCGACAGGGAGATGGGGGTAGGGTGATGTCCAGTCTAGCTGCGCGACAGGGAAATGGGGGTAGGGTGCTGTACAGTCTAGCTGCGCGACAGGGAGATGGGGGTAGGGTGCTGTCAAGTCTAGCTGCGCGACAGGGAGATGGGGGTTGGGTGCTATCCAGTCTAGCTGCACGACAGAGAGATGGGGATAGGGTGCTGTCCAGTCTAGCTGCGCGTCAGGGAGATGGGGGTTGGCTGCTGTCCAGTCTAGCTGCTCGACAGGGAGATGATGGTAGGGCGATGTCCAGTCTAGCTGCGCGACAGGGAGATTGGGATAGGGTGCTGTCAAGTCTAGCTGCGCGACAGGGAGATGGGGGTTGGGTGCTGTCCAGTCTAGCTGCACGACAGAGAGATGGGGGTTGGGTGCTCTCCAGAATAGCTGCACTACCATTTAGCTGCGCGACAGGGAGATGGGGGTTGGGTGCTCTCCAGTCTAGCTGCACTACCATTTAGCTGCGCGACAGGGAGATGGGGGTTGGGTGCTGTCCAGTGTAACTGCACTACCATTTAGCTGCGCGACAGGGAGATGGGGGTTGAGTGCTGTCCAGTCTAACTGCACTATCCTTTAGCTGCGCGACAGGGAGATGGGGGTAGGGTGCTGTCAAGTCTAGCTGCGCGACAGGGAGATGGGTGTTGGGTGCTGTCCAGTCTAACTGCACTACCATTTAGCTGCGCGACAGGGAGATGGGGGTAGGGTGCTGTCAAGTCTAGCTGCGCGACAGGGAGATGGGGGTTGGGTGCTGTCCAGTCTAACTGCACTACCATTTAGCTGCGCGACAGGGAGATGGGGGTTGAGTGCTGTCCAGTCTAACTGCACTACCTTTTAGCTGCGCGACAGGGAGATGGGGGTAGGGTGCTGTCAAGTCTAGCTGCGCGACAGGGAGATGGGTGTTGGGTGCTGTCCAGTCTAGCTGCACTACCATTTAGCTGCGCGACAGGGAGATGGGGGTTGGGTGCTGTCCAGTCTAACTGCACTACCATTTAGCTGCGCGACAGCGAGATGGGGGTTGAGTGCTGTCCAGTCTAACTGCACTACCATTTAGCTGCGCGACAGGGAGATGGGGGCAGGGTGCTGTGAAGTCTAGCTACACTACCATTTAGCTGCGCGACAGGGAGATGGGGATAGGGTGCTGTCCAGTCTAGCTTGCACTACCATCTAGCTGCGCGGCCGAGAGATGGGGAAAGGGTGCTGTCCAGTCTAGCTGCACGACGGGGAGATGGGGATAGGTTGCTGTCCAGTCTAGCTGCACGACAGGGAGATGGGGATAGGGTGCTGTCCAACCTAGCTGCACTACCATCTAGCTGCACGACGGGGAGATGGGGATAGGGTGCTGTCCAGTCTAGCTGCGCGACAGGGAGTTGGGGATAGGGTGCTGTCCAGTCTAGCTGCGCGACAGGAAGATGGGGGTTGGGTGATGTCCAGTCTAGCTGCACTACTATTTAGCTGTGCGACAGGGAGATGGGGGTTGGGTGATGTCCAGTCTAGCTGCACTACTATTTAGCTGCGCGACAGGAAGATGGGGGTTGGGTGATGTCCAGTCTAGCTGCACTACTATTTAGCTGGGCGACAGGGAGATGGGGATAGGGTACTGTCCAATCTAGCTGCGCACCATTTAGCTGCACGACAGCGAGATGGAGGCTGGGTGATGTCCAGTCTAGCTGCACTACTATTTAGCTGCGCGACAGGGAGATGGGGATAGAGTGCTGTCCAGTCTAGCTGCGCAACAAGGAGATGGGGATAGGGTGCTGTCCAGTCTAGCTACATTACCATTAGCTGCGCGACTGGGAGATGGGGGTTGGGTGCTGTCCAGTCTAGCTGCACTACTATTTAGCTGCGCGACAGGGAGATGGGGGTTGGGTGCTGTCCAGTCTAACTGCAATACCATTTAGCTGCGCGACAGGGAGTTGGGGATAGGTTGCTGTCCAGTCTAGCTGCACTACCATTTAGCTGCGCGACAGGGAGATGGGGTTAGGGCGCTGTCCAGCCTAGCTGCGCAACAGAGAGATGGGGATAGGGTGTCGTCCAGCTGCACTATCATTTAGCTGCGCGGCAGAGAGATGGGGGTAGGGTGTTGTCCAGTGTAGCTGCACGACAGGGAGATAGGGATAGGGTGCTGTCCAGTCTAGCTGCACGACAGGGAGATGGGGGTTGGGTGCTGTCCGGTCTAGCTGCACTACCATTTAGCTGCGCGACAGGGAGATGGGGGTAGGGTGCTGTCCAGCCTAGCTGCGCGACAGAGAGTTGGGAATAGGGTGCCGTCCAGTCCAGCTGCACTATCATTTAGCTGCGCGGCAGAGAGATGGGGGTAGGGTGCTGTCCAGTGTAGCTGCACGACAGGGAGATAGGGATAGGGAGCTGTCCAGTCTAGCTGCGCGACAGGCAGATGGGGATAGGGTGCTGTGCAGTCTAGCTGCATGACAGGGAGATGGGTATAGGGTGCTGTCCAGTCTAGCTGCACGACAGGGAGATGGGGATAGGGTGAAGTCCAGTCTAGCTGCGCGACAGGGAGATGGGGATAGGGTGCTGTCCAGTCTAGCTGCGCAACAGAGAGATGGGGTTAGGGTGCTGTCCAGTCTAGCTGCATGACAGGGAGATGGGGATAGGGTGCTGTCCAGTCTAGCTGCATGACAGGGAGATGGGGATAGGGTGCTGTCCAGTCTAGCTGCATGACAGGGAGATGTGGATAGGGTGCTGTCCAGTCTAGCTGCGCGACAGAGAGATGGGGATAGGGTGCTGTCCAGTCTAGCTTGCACTACCTTCTAGCTGCGCGGCCGAGAGATGGGGATAGGGTGCCGTCCAGTCTAGCTGCGCGACAGAGAGTTGTGGATATGGTGCCGTCCAGTCTAGCTGCGCGACAGAGAGATGGGGTTAAGGTGCTGTCCAGTCTAGATGCACTACCATTTAGCTGCGCGACAGAGAGAGGGTACTCTCCTGTCTAGCTGCGCGACAGAGAGAGGGTACTCTCCAGTCTAGCTGCGCGACAGAGAGATGGGGATAGGGTGCTGTCCAGTCTAGCTGCGCGACAGAGAGATGGGGATAGGGTGCTGTCCAGTCTAGCTTGCACTACCTTCTAGCTGAGCGGCCGAGAGATGGGGATAGGGTGCCGTCCAGTCTAGCTGCGCGACAGAGAGATGGGGATATTGTGCCGTCCAGTCTGGCTGCGCGACAGAGAGATGGGGTTAAGGTGCTGTCCAGTCTAGATGCACTACCATTTAGCTGCGCGACAGAGAGAGGGTACTCTCCAGTCTAGCTGCGCGACAGAGAGAGGGTACTCTCCAGTCTAGCTGCGCGACAGAGAGACTGTACTCTCCAGTCTAGCTGCGCGACAGAGAGATGGGGATAGGGTGCCGTCCAGTCCAGCTGCGCTACCATTTAGCTGCGCGACAAAGAGAGGGTACTCTCCAGTCCAGCTGCGCGACAAAGAGAGGGTACTCTCCAGTCTAGTTACTCTATCTATATACAGATGTCAGCGCAATCTTAATTACTATATATCTAAGTGTTTGCAATAATTTTAGACTGAAGGTAGATGTTTGGCTCTTGGTATCCAATCAGGTTAGAGACTGAACAAACCCCAGTCGGTCCGGATGTGAATCACAGACGTTACCGTCTTAGTCATCGCGCTCGGTACTCAGATTGGCAATAGAAACGAGAAGCCTGTAATCAACTTAAAACCCCTACGAGGGGGAGTCCCCGAAGGTTCTGTCTTATTACCCACCTTGTTTAGCCTCTTTATGGCAGACTTCCGTACAGTGAAGTGCATCACCATGGCCCTGCCGCACAGACAGGAACATACGCAGAGTCTTCTATCCAATACAGACACACCTCCAGGACTGGCGCAAACAGTGGCGCATGTCCGTTAATCTGAGAAAAAGTCATGATGTGTTCTCCACAAAACGCAGCTCAGATACCCTACTTCTCCTACCAGGATAGAGTGGGGGAACGCCATCAAACACCTGGGCGTCACACTTGATGAGGGCCTAACTTTTCGTGAACACTTGTGGGGTACGTCGGACAGAGTGGTGGCCTCCCTTTACCCTGTACTAGCCTCCCAAATGCCGGTTCACTTAAAGTTACGACTTTTTCAAGGCGCTCATAGTCCCTCTGATGCTCTACGCCTGCGAACTGTACAGAATGACAGCAGACTCCTATCTTCTCTGGTTACAGCGGATACAGAATAGAGGACTCCGATCAATCTATTCTGTATGTCGACATTTCCCAGTGAGGCTTCTACATGAAGCTTCGGCCCTCCCATACATGGAGGATATAGTTAGGCGCCGGGCTCAGAAATTCTACGCCAGATTGGGCGAACATGAGAACGCACTTGTCAGATCGATGGGGGAGTATTTACCTACTGACGCAGATACAGGCGGTATCGGGTTTCCCTCATGGCTTGCGGGCACTCCCGGTGACAACAGCTTCAAACCAGCCAACAGCAAATTAGCTGAACTTAAAACTCCCCCCTCCCAAAATTGTCAGTGCTCAATCAAAATTCTCCAACAAAAACAATTTTAATCAAATCAAACACCAGCGGAGCGGAGGAAAAGGATGTTGCTCCTGAAAAATGCAACCGTTCGAGGAGCCTACCTCCTTAACATCACCCGAAACGTTAAATATTACCAAACCTAAACCATGCTCCTCATTCCTGTGGTTAAGCCCTTACCAGGATAGGTACACAGAAGCTATACCTAGGCTCACCACGAATCTAGCATATCTTGGATGGACGGACGGAAAACCTCTGGTCTGCCATATCTGGAGGACGAGATTAGGCGTCGGCAATAAAATTCAACTCAACGAAGGTTTACCATTCCATCGGAGCGCTCTTGGGGATTACTGTCGCTTCAGGCGATACCGGCTTCCCCGCGTGGCTTGCGGGCAACCCCGGTAACCAAGGAGCACCTCCAACAGCTGCTACGGCTAAGCTCCTTACAATCCCAGAAACTGTCGCTTCAGGCGATACCGGCTTCCCCGCGTGGCTTGCGGGCAATCCCGGTAACCAAGGGGCACCTCCAACAGCTGCTACGGCTAAACTCTTTACAGTCCTTCAAGAGTTGCTTGGATTTCAAAATTTCAAACCGAAAATAAACAAACATTTTGTAAACTAATTACACCAGCGGAGCACAAGGTGACTACCTCCCCAACCTCTTTTTCACCCGCCATCCTGCAAGCCGCACATTCCCGTCAGTTCTAGCAAGAATGGGAGCCTCAGCCTGCCAACGGTTCGTGTCGTGCGGCAACATTATGATTCACGTAACGAGGCAAGAAATGGCAACCCTACTGCCGCGAGTAGCTTACTCGGAGTTTGTGACGTGATACATTTACGACTGCTACTCACAATCACAGCGAGCAAAACATTGTACAGTCCGCATCTGCTTGTATTTTCAAAGAGAGCAGTAAATAGTGTTTATTCTATTTTTGTGACAATTCAGCTCTACTATGCAATTTCAATCAGTCGCGGTCATGTGACTGGAGCGATATTGTTGGAACATCTTATCGCAGGTGATGTTCATTTCTTTGAAATCTACCTGACGTTCGTTTCATTAATTCAGGAGGCACTGAAGCAACAAAGAAATACATTCGGTAAATAAACATGTTCGAACGCGTCATGTGCCCTTTGAGAACTAATGTAGTATTACAATGATAAAATCTCCCTTCCTATGTTATAATAGTCTATTTCACTGAATTGTCTTATCAAACACAACTCGTGTTTTCATCTCTTAGGACAGTTGACTCTCGTCGTTTCGACAAGATGAACGAACTCGTGGCTCCTACGTTTTCAAAGTTAAGTAGAAATGTATTACAGAGTGAGTGTACAGAAGTAATTGGAAATGTTCTCGACTTGATGAACCAAGAGGCAGAGATGATACGTATATTCACCCGAGTTATGCAAAAGCTTGATTCCCGGACACTATTGCACTGGCTATTCTCGTGACATCGCACATTTGCTCGTTGTTCACGGTTTCCACCATCTGCTATGCAACAAAACTCAAAAGGTCGTGAGTTCGAATCTCGCTTAGCATGAGTTACTCAAATAAGGTTTTCCCTTATCCTGAGAAGATGAATGTCGAGTAACTTTAAGCTCCGAGATCATTTCACCAATTTCATTCATCGTCCGATATAAGCAACCAGGTTAAAGGACAAACAAATGAACAAAAACAAAAGAATCTGATCTGATGACTTTCTCTCGCTGCTCTACAAACTTCTTACAAAAGATTATTCTTCTTTCTACACAATGCTAATCGAGATAAACATTAACAGAATGTTCTTATAACTTAGTTCCTTATAAGTAGAAGGCAACTAAAGGAGTTCAGTAGGCTAAAGTGATATTCAATTTTTATAAAAGCTATAGTAATGCAATTGTCATTGCAAACTGTTTCTTTGCTTCGCCAGGAGTAGAACAAAAGAAAAAACCTACAATTCCTGTCTGAGAAAAGTACAATTACTTCACAATTAAAACCAATGAAAAGGAATATCTCGGAAACGGTTACCTCCACAACAAAAATATAAAGGATATATAAATTGTGTATTTTGAAGAAATATACATTTTTTGTAAAATAAGTACTTTTTTATCTCTTACGGTTTAACAGTTAACCAATATTCGGCAAAATTCATCCAGAAAAAAGAGGTCATCAAAGGATATTCCCAGAAAATTCAAGATGTACATTTTATTTGTCAAGTATATGTCTTTAATATGCGGCATTTTAATAAAAAGCATTAGTCATTTTTGAGAAAATAGAAATTTAGGAACATGTTTCCATGTAAAGGGTAGTTTTTGGTGGAGGGATTATCCTTGGAGGATACTAAACCGAAATACCAAGTTTGGTATTTAGTGCTCTTTTCGTTTTTGAGTGTTCACAGACACACGGACACACACACACACACACACACACACACAACATGCGCACACACGGACCTTTTTTTGGATTCAGGGGGACCCAATACATATTTGCGGTGAAATCTTGGTATCGAATTTTTGGGTGCAATACAATACCTTCTTTATACACTATGTACATAGCACGTGTAGAGAAAGTAAAAAGAAGAAGTGGTGATGTTTGGTAAACAAAGACCGCCTGGGTAGTGTGGAGGTAGCGTGTCTGCCTTGCATTCAACAGGTCGGAGTTCGAATCTCGCTTAGCATGAGTTACCCGGATACGATTTTTTCGGGGTTATCCTGAAAAGACGAACATCGAGCATTTTTAAAGCTCCATGGACCTCGATATCATTTGAGCATCAATCACCAACTAGGTTAGAGGGCGTTAAGCTAAAAACAATCTGATGTGCTCCATTCACATGACTTTCTCAACATCTTTGTTGACAAGCTTATTCTCGCTCATGTTAACATTAGCTTATTACTAAGTAGAGGCAAATAAGGGAATACAGTAGAGTAAATGTGGTTGCAATGGTATAGAAACCCGTTTCTTTGCTTGAATAAGCATTTTAAAACCGAAATCAATAACAAGGAATATATAAAAAACGGTCAACTCCACTAAAAAAATGTATACGACTTAAATTATGTGTTTTAACGTATTCTACATTTTCGTGTTGTAAGTTTTTGTCTATCTTTTGCGGTTTACTAGTTTTGCAAAATTCCGCAAATATCATTCTGAATAAAGACGTCTTCAGAAACTACTCCCAGAAAATTAAAGATTTACATTTCATAAATATATCTTAAACATATATTTTTACTTTCTCTAAACATATAATGTATATAGTGTATAAAGAAGGTATTGCACTCCAACCAAAAATTCGATACAGAGATTTCGCCGGAAATATATGTTTTAGGGTCCCCTGTATCCAAAAAAAGCATTTTCAGAAAAAGGGCTGTGTGTGTGTGTGTCTATGTGCCGTGTGTCTGTGAACACGATAACTCAAAAAGGAAAAGACGGTAAAATAGCAAACTTGGTATTTAAGTTTGGTATCTTCCAGAGATGCGACACGAAGATTTTGGCAAAAATCCCCCACCTCAAACTACCCTTTACATGGAACTTTTTTCGAAAATTTTGATTTTCTTAAAAATGACTCCAATGATTTTGATTAAAATTCCGCATATTAAAGATATTTACCTGACAAGTAAAATGTATATCTTGAATTTTCTGAGAGTAGCCTCTGAAGACTGCTTTATTTTGGATCAATTTTACGGAATTTTGCACTACTGCTAAACCATAAGAGATGGACAAAAACTTACAACACAAAAAGTGTAGAGTATGTTAAAACACACAATTTATGTTGTATACATTTTCACGTGGAGTTGATCGTTTTTTAGATATTCTTTGTTTTTGGTTTCAGCTTTGAAAAACATACTTTTCTCAAACAGGAATTTGTCAACTCCTGTCCATACAAACAAAGGAACTTCAGTCACATAGCAACCAGTTTTTGACTATCACTTTAACCTATGCTACTCCCTTATTTCGCTTCTACTTACAAGGAAGCCAGTAATAAGAATCGTTATGCTAATTTCTTCTCGATTAGCATGAAGAAAATAGAAGCATAAGTTTTTTAACAATATTTTGTTGCAGAGCTATAGAGAAAGTCATGTGAATGGAACACATCAGATTTTCAGACAAAGGTCCGTGCATAACCCAAGTGTATAGGGTATTTATCTTAAGCATCTGTGTTATATAATTATTTTTCGTTGAGTTAAAACTTTTTTTTATATATTCTTTATTATTTGGTTTCATTTTTAAGATATTTATACTTTTCTGATATAGTAATTTCTCAACTGCTGGCCATAGAATGGAACTTCAATCACTTAGCAACCAGCTTTTAAAACATTTTATCCTGTTGTATTGCCTCATTTGCCTTCTACTTACAACGAAGCAAGTAATAAGAGCATTTCTGCTAATTGTGTTCTTGATTAACACGAAGTAAATGAACAGTAAGTCTTTTATCAATAATAGAGATTTGCATATGTGATCTGCTGCGCCAGTTTCACCAACACACGATGAGAAGTTGTACAAGGCCATGTTTGGTGCTTTCCGCGCCCCTAGATCGAGCTTATAAACAATTCTTACAGCTCATGAAGAAAACACATCACAAGATGTCTTGTCAAGTGGCTCGCTCCCTTGGGGAAAGGTGAACCTTAAACTGTCTACATATTTTATTGCTGCAAAGTTGTGCACTGAATGAAGAAATCGCCATTAAATAGGTACAGAACATCATGAATAACATTTACGAAAAGTAGGAGCGGCGCCACAACGGTGTGAGAGTGGGGGGGGGGGGGGTTCTCGTGGTTTGGACTCTAGTTCCTTATGTTAGTTTCTCTTATTGGTCAGGGATAATTTATGATCTGTTAGCATGATACTCAGGTTGTCAGTAGGCGGTACCACACACAAGCCTTTGTGTCAGGTTGTCAGTAGGCGGTACCACACACAAGCCTTTGTGTCAGGTTGTCAGTAGGCGCTAACACACACAAGCCTTTGTGTCAGGTTGGCAGTAGGCGCTAACACACACAAGCCTTTGTGTCAGGTTGTCAGTAGGCGGTACCACACACAAGCCTTTCTGTCAGGTTGGCAGTAGGCGGTACCACACACAAGCCTTTGTGTCAGGTTGGCAGTAGGCGCTAACACACACAAGCCTTTGTGTCAGGTTGGCAGTAGGCGCTAACACACACAAGCCTTTGTGTCAGGTTGGCAGTAGGCGCTAACACTCACAAGCCTTTGTGTCAGGTTGGCAGTAGGCGCTAACACACACAAGCCTTTGTGTCAGGTTGGCAGTAGGCGCTAACACACACAAGCCTTTGTGTCAGGTTGTCAGTAGGCTGTACCACACACAAGCCTTTGTGTCAGGTTGGCAGTAGGCGGTACCACACACAAGCCTTTGTGTCAGGTTGGCAGTAGGCGCTAACACACACAAGCCTTTGTGTCAGGTTGTAAGTAGGCGGTACCACACACAAGACTTTGTGTCAGGTTGTCAGTAGGCGGTATCACACACAAGCATTTGTGTCAGGTTGGAAGTAGGCGCTAACACCACAAGCCTTTGTGTCAGGTTGGAAGTAGGCGCTAACACACACAAGCCTTTGTGTCAGGTTGGAAGTAGGCGCTAACACACACAAGCCTTTGTGTCAGGTTGGAAGTAGGCGCTAACACACACAAGCCTTTGTGTCAGGTTGGAAGTAGTTGCTAACACACACAAGCCCTTGTGTCAGGTTGTCAGTAGGCGCTAACACACACAAGCCTTTGTGTAAGGTTGTCAGTAGGCGGTACCACACACAAGCCTTTGTGTCAGGTTGGAAGTAGGCGATACCACACACAAGCATTTGTGTCAGGTTGTCAGTAGGCGCTAACACACACAAGCATTTGTGTCAGGTTGGAAGTAGGCGGTACCACACACAAGCCTCTGTGTCAGGTTGTCAGTAGGCGCTAACACACACAAGCCTTTGTGTCAGGTTGGCAGTAGGCGCTAACACACACAAGCCTTTGTGTCAGGTTGGTAGTAGGCGCTAATACACACAAGCCTTTGTGTCAGGTTGACAGTAGGCGCTAACACACACAAGCCTTTGTGTCAGGTTGGCAGTAGGCGCTAACACACACAAGCCTTTGTGTCAGGTTGGCAGTAGGCGCTAATACACACAAGCCTTTGTGTCAGGTTGACAGTAGGCGCTAACACACACAAGCCTTTGTGTCAGGTAGGCAGTAGGCGCTAACACCACAAGCCTTTGTGTGAGGTTGGCAGTAGGCGGTACCACACACAAGCCTTTGTGTCAGGTTGTCAGTAGGCGCTAACACACACAGGCCTTTGTGTCAGGTTGGCAGTAGGCGGTACCACACACAAGCCTTTGTGTCAGGTTGTCAGTAGGCGCTAACACACACAGGCCTTTGGTCAGGTTGTCAGTAGGCGCTAACACACACAGGCCTTTGTGTCAGGTTAGCAGTAGGCGGTACCACACACAAGCCTTTGTGTCAGGTTGTCAGTAGGCGCTAACACACACAGGCCTTTGTGTCAGGTTGGAAGTAGGCGGTACCACACACAAGCCTTTGTGTCAGGTTGGAAGTAGTTGCTAACACACACAAGCCCTTGTGTCAGGTTGTCAGTAGGCGCTAACACACACAAGCCTTTGTGTAAGGTTGTCAGTAGGCGGTACCACACACAAGCCTTTGTGTCAGGTTGGAAGTAGGCGATACCACACACAAGCATTTGTGTCAGGTTGGAAGTAGGCGGTACCACACACAAGCCTCTGTGTCAGGTTGTCAGTAGGCGCTAACACACACAAGCCTTTGTGTCAGGTTGGCAGTAGGCGCTAACACACACAAGCCTTTGTGTCAGGTTGGTGGTAGGCGCTAATACACACAAGCCTTTGTGTCAGGTTGACAGTAGGCGCTAACACACACAAGCCTTTGTGTCAGGTTGGCAGTAGGCGCTAACACACACAAGCCTTTGTGTCAGGTTGGCAGTAGGCGCTAATACACACAAGCCTTTGTGTCAGGTTGACAGTAGGCGCTAACACACACAAGCCTTTGTGTCAGGTAGGCAGTAGGCGCTAACACCACAAGCCTTTGTGTGAGGTTGGCAGTAGGCGGTACCACACACAAGCCTTTGTGTCAGGTTGTCAGTAGGCGCTAACACACACAGGCCTTTGTGTCAGGTTGGCAGTAGGCGCTAACACACACAAGCCTTTGTGTCAGGTTGTCAGTAGGCGCTAGCACACACAAGCCTTTGTGTCAGGTTGGCAGTAGGCGCTAACACACACAATCCTTTGTGTCAGGTTGGCAGTAGGCGGTACCACACACATGCCTTTGTGTCAGGTTGGCAGTAGGCGCTAACACACACAAGCCTTTGTGTCAGGTTGTCAGTAGGCGGTACCACACACAAGCCTTTGTGTCAGGTTGGCAGTAGGCGGTACCACACACAAGCCTTTGTGTCAGGTTGGCAGTAGGCGCTAACACACACAAGCCTTTGTGTCAGGTTGGTAGTAGGCGCTAACACACACAAGCCTTTGTGTCAGGTTGGCAGTAGGCGCTAACACTCACAAGCCTTTGTGTCAGGTTGGCAGTAGGCGCTAACACACACAAGCCTTTGTGTCAGTTTGGCAGTAGGCGCTAACACACACAAGCCTTTGTGTCAGGTTGTCAGTAGGCTGTACCACACACAAGCCTTTGTGTCAGGTTGTCAGTAGGCGGTACCACACACAAGCCTTTGTGTCAGGTTGTCAGTAGGCGGTATCACACACAAGCCTTTGTGTCAGGTTGGAAGTAGGCGCTAACACCACAAGCCTTTGTGTCAGGTTGTCAGTAGGCGCTAACACACACAAGCCTTTGTGTCAGGTTGGAAGTAGGCGCTAACACACACAAGCCTTTGTGTCAGGTTGTCAGTAGGCGGTACCACACACAAGCCTTTGTGTCAGGTTGTCAGTAGGCGCTAACACACACAAGCCTTTGTGTCAGGTTGTCAGTAGGCGCTAACACACACAAGCCTTTGTGTCAGGTTGGAAGTAGTTGCTAACACACACAAGCCCTTGTGTCAGGTTGTCAGTAGGCGCTAACACACAAAAGCCTTTGTGTAAGGTTGTCAGTAGGCGGTACCACACACAAGCCTTTGTGTCAGGTTGGAAGTAGGCGATATCACACACAAGCATTTGTGTCAGGTTGGAAGTAGGCGGTACCACACAGAAGCCTCTGTGTCAGGTTGTCAGTAGGCGCTAACACACACAAGCCTTTGTGTCAGGTTGGCAGTAGGCGCTAACACACACAAGCCTTTGTGTCAGGTTGTCAGTAGGCGGTACCACACACAAGCCTTTGTGTCAGGTTGGCAGTAGGCGCTAACACACACAAGCCTTTGTGTCAGGTTGTCAGTAGGCGGTACCACACACAAGCCTTTGTGTCAGGTTGGCAGAAGGCGCTAACACACACAAGCCTTTGTGTCAGGTTGGCTGTAGGCGCTAACACACACAAGCCTTTGTGTCAGGTTGTCAGTAGGCGCTAACACACACAAGCCTTTGTGTCAGGTTGGCAGTAGACGCTAACACACACAAGCCTTTGTGTCAGGTTGGCTGTAGGCGCTAACACACACATGCCTTTGTGTCAGGTTGTCAGTAGGCGGTACCACACACAAGCCTTTGTGTCAGGTTGTCAGTAGGCGGTACCACACACAAGCCATTGTGTCAACAATACAACGGGTGTTGGTGTTTACTTTGCCATGAAATCAGCTCGCCATTTGTTACTCTTGCAGCACAATTCTTGTTCGGTTAAAATAATACCGCGTAATGCTTAAACGCGCCTTTTCTAGTTGATCTGAGCTTACATTTGCTGAGAAAAGCATCAATTGAGAAATAATTTTCTCGAATAGCGACGTGAGACCGTGCCAATAAGTATGGATTGTTTTCGTTTCCGTTCCAACCCTTTCAATGCTACATATTTCTGACAATCTACAAGTTTGTTTGTTCTCTGCTGAAAAACACAGCCTCTCGACAATCACATGGTCGCCAACACTGTTACGCTATTCTCTAGCTTGTCTTTTAAACGGCGACTGGACGACTCTCACGGTCCCTTGCCATATGCCCGTACTTGGAAACATTTCCTTGCCTTTGGCTATTTTGTTGGAATACACACTTTAATTCTAGACATGACGGTAATTTCCCTGGTACCAAAATAATTTTCATAAATTATTATTATTATCATTATTATTATTATTATTATTATTATTATTAATTCGTGGTTATTTAAATTAATTATATGAAAATGATGAATCTCATTTGGGAACAGTGAACACGATATGAGCGGGGGCAGGAATATACCTTAGTGTTTGCTCACACAGGTATCCCACCATATCGTCATGAACAGTGAACACGATATGAGCGGGGGCAGGAATATACCTGTGATTGCTCACACTTTAACTGCGACACGTATCCCATCATATCGTCATGAACAGTAACGGAGACTAAAACTCTGTTTATGCACTTTGATAAAATAATTGGACGATAAGTTAAAGTTGCAAAGTGAAAAACATTCGATATATTGAGGCTTGCATATAATGTAGTACCTATACAGGGTGTTAAAGAACTACACGGAAATAATTTGCGAGATTGTGCACGTGACTGATATAAATAATTTGCGATCGGCGATGCATGGTCCCCGGATAAACATAACGTTAAACGTGTGGTGCTGATAAGTCGGTGTTAAAGCAAAGCAGGTTGAAAAAATGGCTTAGAATGTCTTTAAAACTGCTGCCCGGGTATACGAATATCGATTTTTAGCAGCTCGTTACTCGCGTTCTCAAGATTTAATGTCGCAAAGATCTGTAAAATCTCGAACTAATCACTTGACAGTGCGACACTGAACATTCATTAACTACGTTCTTGAGCTACATAGCCTACTCTGGAGGAATTTTTTCAATTGCTCTGGTGGCTTATTGCGTAACTCGGGAAGCTGCTATACCAAAAGTCATGAGTTCGATTCCTGGCATAGAGTAAATTTTTATTATTATTATTTTTTTCATTCCAGACGAAGTGACGCGATACGTGGCGTACTGGCACTTGAGAAACTTATAGCCATTACTTCGAAATGTCAATAAACAGGCCTTAAGTCTCATATCTGAAATTATTTATTTTGGTAATCTACATATTCTGTGAAAATATTTCGGTATAGTCCATTAACACCCTGTATATTACTTTTTGCTTTACCTATAGGAAAAACTAGAAGGAATAGAACATATTTTGTTTCGTATGCATAAAATGTAATTGTTTGTCTTTTTCTTTTTTTAAATTGGCTTTTAAGCGACCATTAACAACTAAACAGTTACGTATTACAGACTGAGGTTGGCCAATCGTAAAAATTGGATGTTTACATTTATATGACTTTCTCTCCGTAAAAAGCTTATTCTACTCCATGCTAATTAGGATACACATTAGTAGAAATGATCAGTTTATTTGTTTCTTTGTAAGTAGGAGGGAAATAAGGCTAAAGCGATAGTCAAATAGTTTAAAAGATGGTTGCTATGGAATTGTCAGCAGTTGACAAGAGCCTGTATGGGAAAGGTTTAAGTACCATTTTAAACGAAACCAATAACAGAAATGGGAAATAAGGCTAAAGCGACAGTCAAATAGTTTAAAAGATGGTTGCTATGGAATTGTCAGCAGTTGACAAGAGCCTGTATGGGAAAGGTTTAAGTACCATTTTAAACTGAAACCAATAACAGAAATGGGCAACTTCGCGATATATATCTTATCGGTTATGTAAATATCCTTCATGTATGTTATTTTATTCAAGTCGTTACATTCATTTTGAGAGAATCAACATTTTCGAAATGTTTTCCGTGTAAAGGGTAGTTTGAGATTGGCAAGATTTTCTTGAAAACCTTCGTGTCACTTCCTTGGAAGGAACTGAACTTAAATATCAAAGTTGGGTATTTTACGGATTCTTCTTTTTTGACTTATCGTGTTCACACACATATCTTTTTCTGAAAATGATTTTTTTGGATACAGGGGACCCTAAAATGTGTATTTTCGATGAAATCTCCGTATCGAATTTTTGGAAGGAATGCAATACCTTCTCTATACAGTACATAGCACGTGGAGAGAGAGGGAGGGGTGGGAATGGGTTGTGGGAGGGTGGGGGAGGGAGAGGGAGGGATGGGGAATGGGTTGTGGGAGGGTGGGGGAGGGAGAGGGAGGGGTGTAGATTGGGTTGTGGGAGGGAGGGGTGTGGAATGTGCTGTGGGAGGGTGGGGGAGGGAGGGGTTGGGAATGGGTTGTGGGCGGGTGGGGACGGGAGAGGGAGGGGGTGTGAAATGGGTTGTGGGAGAGTGGGGGAGGGAGAGGTAGGGGTGTGGAATGGGTTGCGGGAGGGTGGGGGAGGGAGAGGGAGGGGGTGTGAAATGGGTTGTGGGAGGGTGGGGGAGAGAGAGGGAGAGGTGTGGAATGGGTTATGGGAGGGAGGAGTGTCGAATGGGCTGTGGGAGGATGGGCGAGGGAGGGTTGGGGAATGTGTTGTGGGCGGGTGGGGGCGGGAGAGGGAGGGGGTGTGAAATGGGTTGTGGGAGGGTGGGGGAGGGAGAGGGATGGGTGTGGAATGGGTTGTGGGAGGGTGGGGGATGGAGAGGGAGGGTGTGGAATGGGTTGTGGGAGGGTGGGGGAAGGAGAGGGAGGGTGTGGAATGGGTTTGTGGGAGGGGTTGGGAATGGGTTGTGGGAGGGAGATGGAGGGGTGTGGAATGGGTTGTGCGAGGGTGGGGGAAGGAGAGGGAGGGGTGTGGAATGGGTTGGGGGAGGGTGGGGGAGGGGGAGGGAGAGGGGTGTGGAATGGGTTGTGGGAGGGTGGGGGATGGAGAGGGAGGGTGTGGAATGGGTTGTGGGAGGGTGGGGGAATGAGAGGGAGGGGTGGGGAATGGGTTGTGGGAGAGAGATGGAGGGGTGTGGAATGGGTTGTGGGAGGGTGGGGGATGGAGAGGGAGGGTGTGGAATGGGTTGTGGGAGGGTGGGGGAAGGAGAGGGAGGGTGTGGAATGGGTTGTGGGAGGGTGAGGGATGGAGAGGGAGGGTTTGGAATGGGTTTGTGGGAGGGGTTGGGAATGGGTTGTGGGAGGGAGATGGAGGGGTGTGGAATGGGTTGTGCGAGGGTGGGGGAAGGAGAGGGAGGTGTGGGGAATGGGTTGTGGGAGAGAGATGGAGGGGTGTGGAATGGGCTGTGGCAGGGTGGCGGAGGGAGAGTGTCTAACATGTTGCATTCACAAGACTTTTTCCAGCCACAATTGTTCTTAGAAAGTTTAGCATCTACTAGATGCTAATTGAGATAAACATTAACAGCTATTGTCTTATCGTGTACTTGCTTCCTTATAAGTAGAAGGGAGATAAGGGAATACACTAGGCTAGAGCGATAGTTAAATGTATTAAAAGTTGGTCGCTTTGTGATGGCATAGAAATGTTCTCTTTGCACCATCAGTATGACCAACAACCTCGTCATTGTGGACAATCTCTAAGTATTGGATATTCTAGAACCAATAACAGGGAATGTCTCGGAAATGGTAGGTGTACAAAAAGTTTATGATATTAAATTGTGTGTTTTAACGACATTATTTTTTGTATCGTTTGTTTTTGTCTATATCTTACGCTTATCGGTATGCAAAAGTCACCCAAAATGAATTGGATATTCCTAGGAAATTCAATTTATACATTTCTTGTGTCATGAAAGCTTCTTAAAATTGTTAATCATTTTGAGATCGTTAAACATTTCGTCGTAAAGGAAAATTTGGGCTTGGGTTTTCTGAAAATCTTCGTGATGCTTCCTTAGAAAATAATTAACTAATACCAAGTTTAGTTTTCGTTTTTCAGTTATGCTGTTCGTGCACGCGGGTACTTCGACGAACCTTTGTGTTTTTTTTTTTGTTTCTGTTTTTTTTTTTTTTTTGTACATTCAGGAGTTCCCAAAGCACGTATTTCCGAGGAAATGTCGGTGTTGAATTTTGGGTGCAATACAATACGTTCGCTACCATATACACAGTACTGGTAAAGAAAGTAAAACGCGAATGACAACTTTCCGGTTTAGAAAATCTAAGAATTAAGAAACATATCTAGAGTAATTTTTGAGAAAATAAAAGTTTTCTGACATTTTTTTATATAAAGAGTGCCTAGTTTATGTGGGGGAGGTTTCCTGAAAATATTTGTCTCGCATCCTTGAAAGATACTCAACTTAAATATTAAGTTTGGTATTCTTTTCGTTTTTTAGGTATGTTCACAGACATACACACATACACACAGACAGACAGATAGACACACACGGACATTTTTCTAAAAATGCTTTCTTTGGATTCAGGGGGTCTCAAAACATATAATTCCGATGAAATCTCGGTATCGAATTTTTGGGTGCAATAAATTACTTTCTCTATGTACATAGTACGTATAGAGAAAGTAAAAAAATTGTGCTTTTAATATACATAATGCTAATCGAAATAGGCATTAGCAGAACTTATTTTATTACTTGCTTACTTATATGTAGAATGAAAATAAGGGAATACGCATGCGTCAAATGAATTTTTTAGTATTTAGCAATGACACAAGGTCTGTAAAGCCTGATGCTCTGATATTTTACACTCTAGTACATAATTGTAAACGTGTATTGTAATTTGCTGACATTAATGAAGAGTACATAACACAATATACATATTTTAGTTTATATTATTACTAGTAGCAACTATTGTGTCGATAATTAGAAAACTATCATCTGACTTTACACCAGTGTTACATATAGTGAAATTATATTTATTTATACATTTTAACACTCACTTTTATACACTTTGTTTTTATGTGCATTCAAAAAAACAAACAAAACAAACGGAAGTACATATGATTTTATAGAGCACATTAAGTATAATGGAGGCCTCAAAAGCAAATGGTGTGATTATATGTGTATTCTGTTGTTTTTGTAACTCGTGCTTTTAGCACTAGAGCTTTATACGTTGTTTTCTTTTTCCTTTCTCCATACTTTTCAAATCCTACACGCATTTCTTGCCTCAACTGTTCAATGAGATCTCAGGTAGCTACGAGCAAGACACAAAACACGACCGTCCTCTTTCACACTCGGACTGCAAACAGGGAATCTGGATCAAGTGAGGACCCAATTTTGAAAGGAATTCTGGGTGTAGGGAGGGGTACGGCAAACTGCGGAATAATGAGGGAATTCGGGGCACATAGTGAAACGATAGAGTGCAAAATCAGAGCAGTTAAATATTGGATGAGAATCGGAAACCAATCTCTAATTAGGGCAGTCTGCTACCGTGAACAGTTGCGAATGGAAGGTAATTTGACGTGGGCATCAAAATTAAAGAAAGGGTTGGAAACCATTGGGATGGGAGACATTTGGATGGCGGGGCAGGAAAACAGGCGAAGTATTTGGAGAAAAATTAAGAAACGTCTCTGTGATATTGACAGACAGCAAATGATTGCGCAATGCACAGAGAAGGTGCCATTAGAAGTACAGTCTGGGCTGAAATCGGAGTGGGGTATGGAGCAATACATCAAAACAGGTACCAAACTCATTAGAGAGGGGCTCGCGTGGATTAGACTAGGAGCATGGAGGAGCACGAAAATTTCTGACGAGAATGGTACGAGAATCTGTCCCATTTGCGAGGAGGAAGAGTCGTGGACTCACATCTTGGCAAGATGTAGGGGTACGGAGGAATGGCGGGAAAAATATTTGCCGCGATTTTTTACCACTGCGAATGTAGGGCTAGAAGCATGTTGGACGCTACTGGCAGGCACGGAAAACACGGACGGGCTAGGTAAATTTATACTTAAGGCAAGACAGCTGAGATCTGAGGTGGCTGCCAATAGAGAAGGGGGGGGGTATAAGATCAACTAAACAAAAGTGACTACAATGTTCTACATACATATATATTATGTCATACTTAGGTCACTGTTGTGCTAGGGTTGTATATATTATGTGTATATATGTCTTTTAAGTGTAATTATCTATTATAAGAGGGTGCATTTATGAAGGTGTACTCTGTGCTGTAAATTTAAATTGCTATATTTGAATATCTTTGTATCTTTATTTTCGGATTCACTCTTAATTTTATTGTTGTTTAATATTGCTTTTGACTGTGTATTTCCTTTGTCTTTTTATTTTCGTGTTTACTCTTTTAATTCTTTGTTGTGGTTGTTGTTTTAATATTGCTTGTAATGTGTATTACAAAAGCACGTACGGTCTGTGGACCCGTGCGACTGTTGAAATTCTATGTATGATATTGCTATGTTAATAAATACACTTATTCATTCATTCATACTTTCTCCATACGCACTATGTACATAGTGTATGGAGAAAGTATTGCACTCCACCAAAAATTCGATACCGAGATTTCACCGGAAATATATGTTTTAGGGTCCCCTTTATCTAAAAAAAACATTTTCGGAAAAAGGTCCGTGTGTGTGTGTCCGTGTGTCTGTGCACACGATAACTCAAAAACGAAAAGTAGGTAAAATACCAAACTTGGTATTTAATTTTTTTTTTGGTAGTGTTTAACGCCCGCTTTAACTACTTATGGCACCGCAGGCGGTGACACTGGTGATACATGAATGATGATGGAGCACCGGTGGAATGCGATGGCGGGGGAAACCGGAGTGCCCGGAGGAAACCCGCCCCGGCGCCGCTTTGTCCACCACAAATCTCACATGCGGTCGCTTGGGATCGAACCCCGGCCGTCTAGGTGAGAGGCAAGTGGTCTAACCACTCGGCCACGGCGCGGCCACCTTGGTATTTAAGTTTAGTATCTTCCAGGGATGCGACACGAAGATTTTGAGAAAAATCCCCCCACCCCCAACTACCCTTTACATGGAACTTTTTTCGAAAATTTTGATTTTCTCAATACTAGCTCTAAAAATTTTGATTAAAATTTCGTATATTAAAGATATTTACCTGACAGATAAAATGTATATCTTGAATTTTCTGGGAATAGCGTCTGAAGAGAGTTTATTCTGGATGAATTTTACTAAATTTTGCATAACTGCTAAACCGTAAGAGATGGACAAAAACTTACTACACAAAAAATGTAGAGCACGTTAATACACACAAGTTATGTTGTATACACTTTTTTCGTAGAGTTCGTCGTTTTTGTGACATTCCTTATTTTTGGTTTCTGCTATGAAAAACATACTTTTCTCATACAGGAACTTGTCAACTCCTATCCATATAAACAAAGGAACTTCATTGACATATCAACCAGCTTTTGACTATCACTTTAACCTATGGTAGTCCCTTATTTCGCTTCTACTTACAAGAAAGCAAGTAATAAGAATATTTCTGCTCATTTTTTCTGATTAGCATTAAGTAAATAGAAGTATAAGCTTTTTAAGAATAATTTGTTGCAGGGATGTAGAGAAAGTCATGTGAATGGTACACATCAGATTTTTTCTGTAGCATATAAACATGTGTATACATGTACATGCCTTGACAAGTTCTATGTTCAGTGCCTTCCTGACCTAAACGTACCTACAGAATGCTTTCTAATCTAATTTAGTCACTAGGCTATTGCGAAAGTCAAATCTTTTAAAATTGAAGCCGGAAATGTATTATGATATAAATTGTTTGTTTTAACGAGAATTGCATTGCTTGTTTAGTACGAGTTACTAGTTCCACGAAAGTCATCCAAAATGAAGGTCCTACAGAGGCTATACTCAGAAAAATCATTTCGTTTACTATGAACATCTCTTAAATATTCGAGATTTTAATCGAAGTCATTAGATCCACTTTTGGGAAAATAAACTTTTTCAGAAAGTTTTCTATTTAAAGAGTAGTTGGGGTGAGGCGATTTTTTTTAAAAATCTTCGTGTCACATCTTTGGAAGATACTGAACTTAAACACCAGCTTCAGTATTTAACCGAATTTGCTTTTTTGAGCTATGCTGTCCATAAGCACACAGACATGTTTCTAAAAAGTTTTTTTCTGGATTCAGGGGTCGCAAAACGTGCATTTCTGGTAAAATATCCTTTCGAATATATGTGTGTGGAATAAATTACCTTTTGTCACCACTATATAGTTTGTACATACGTGCTAGAGAAAGAAATAATGAATAAATGGTTTTGAAAATTTGTCATGTAGTGTTTAGTATTATGTATGCTATTTTGTAAAATGTCATCATATTTTGTTTAATAGAGGTTAGCTCTAGTGTCCGCTAGTTGAACTAATATGGTTGTTCAATAAAACTTTTTGTTTAATAGAGGTTAGCTCTAGTGTCCGCTAGTTAAACTAATATGGTTGTTCAATAAAACTTTTTGTTTAATAGAGGTTAGCTCTAGTGTCCGCTAGTTGAACTAATATGGTTGTTCAATAAAACTTTTTGTTTAATAGAGGTTAGCTCTAGTGTCCGCTAGTTAAACTAATATGGTTGTTCAATAAAACTTTTTGTTTAATAGAGGTTAGCTCTAGTGTCCGCTAGTTGAACTAATATGGTTGTTCAATAAAACTTTTTGTTTAATAGAGGTTAGCTCTAGTGTCCGCTAGTTAAACTAATATGGTTGTTCAATAAAACCTTTTGTTTAATAGAGGTTAGCTCTAGTGTCCGCTAGTTAAACTAATATGGTTGTTCAATAAAACTTTTTGTTTAATAGAGGTTAGCTCTAGTGTCCGCTAGTTGAACTAATATGGTTGTTCAATAAAACTTTTTGTTTAATAGAGGTTAGCTCTAGTGTCCGCTAGTTAAACTAATATGGTTGTTCAATAAAACTTTTTGTTTAATAGAGGTTAGCTCTAGTGTCCGCTAGTTGAACTAATATGGTTGTTCAATAAAACTTTTTGTTTAATAGAGGTTAGCTCTAGTGTCCGCTAGTTGAACTAATATGGTTGTTCAATAAAACTTTTTGTCCTGCAGATACTTGTAATAAACACGTTGCTATGCAGATACGACACAAGAAAACTTGGGCTTTAAACCAAAGCGATAATTATTAGCGCAACGGCTGGGATAAAGTAAACACTTCTTCATTATTGCCCTCAACATTTCTTCGTATCAGCCAATGCTGAAACTCTTTCTCGTATATTTTCCGTGAAGTCGACGGCAATAAAGCCTCAACTGCTTCACTTAATGTATCATTTGGAAGCGATATATTAACGTTCTCAACGTCCATCGTAAACTTAATCAATTTAAAACTAGCAGCAATAAAAACAAAATTGGTATTCATACGTAGCCTACCATGTTTTATAAGTACAGTAAATCCGCAATTGAACGCCTTATTCGTTATTTAATTCATTACTATCTGTTGTAAAATCATTAATTGAATATTTGTCATATATTACGAGGGAGTATTTTTTCAACCTCCGATAGGCTATAAATAAAAGGCAAGTCCATAGAAAACAATTATTTTATTACTAAAAGTTTTGTACACTTATGGTTACTTTTCAACATAATCACCGAAAAGATTGAGACATTTATCGTACCTGTGCACAAGCTTTGCAATACCCGCTTCAAAAAATGTTGCCGCCAATGATTTCAAATGAGCATTGAAGTTGTTTTGAAGATCTTCGCTGGTTTGAAAGTGCTGCCCTCCTAGCCACGTCTTCAGTTCAGGGAAAAGGTGAAAGTCGCTGGGTGCCAGGTCAGGACTGTACGGCGGATGATCGAAAATGGCCGATTGAAATTGTTCAAGCAGCCGATGGGTTGTGCCAGCAGTGTGTGGACGAGCGTTGTCATGGATCAACACAATTCCTGAAGTCAGCATTCCTCTTCGTTTGTTTTGAATGGCTCTCCGCAAACGTCGTAAAGTACGAAGATCTTCAAAACAACGTCAACGCTCATTTGAAATCATTGGCGGCAACATTTTTTGAAGCGGGTATTGCAAAGCTTGTGCTCAGGTACGATAAATGTCTCAATCTTTTCGGTGATTATGTTGAAAAGTGACCGTAAGTGTACAAAACTTTTAGTAATAAAATAATTATTTTCTATGAACTAGTCTGTTATGTACAGCCTATCGGAGGTTGAAGAAAAACGGCCCTCGCATTTGTAGGAAACAATAACGTGTTCTACAAGTGGACAAACCTCTGTTATTCACTTGTTCTACTCATGGATAAACTCTCTGTTTATCCACTTGTGTTATAAAGCATTTTGGAACTGCCTATAGTTGCAGACAGAGATGAGAAAGAAGTCGAGATGGACAAGATTAGGCGCACGGTCACGTGACGCATGCTTCCGTGTTTTTCTGCAGTGGAGAAGCCACGGTGGCTGCGGGCCAAATATTTTCTGTCTTGGAATTCGGGAATATTTTGCTGGAGAGGTGATTCAACTCGCCACTCTCACGCTATTTGCCCACGTCTGCGAAGTGCTTCATTAAAATAATAAGACATCGATAACGACATATAGACGTCTTTTTTATTTTCCTGCAGTGAGTGGAATGTACTTCATCATCTTCTCCTTAATTGTCTTTCTTTATTTTGTTATTTTTGTTCCTTTCTCTTATTATACAACAATTTCTTTGTTTTCAATCATTTTTATAGATTAATTTTCCAGAAAATATTTTTAATTAGCACATAATAAAATATATATAAAACCTGGGGGAATTTCGACTTTCTCTACTACGTACATAGTAAGTAGAGAAGGTATTGCATTCATCCCAAACAGTCCGCGCCGTGGCCGAGTGGTTAGACTTCTCGCCTTTCACCTAGGCGGCTAGGGTTCGATCCCAGTTCACCATATGTGGGATTTGTGGTGGAAAAAGCGGCACAGGGGTGGATTATCTCCGGGTTCTCCGGTTTCCCCCGCCATCGCATTTCATCGGTGCTACATCTTCATTCCTTACATCATTAGTGTCATCGGGCATTTAACATCTGATGTGTTTCATTCACATGAATTTCTCTATATTCCTGCAAAATGTTTTTTAAAAAGCTTATGCTCCTATTTTCGTCATACTAATCGAGAAACAATTAGCAGAAAGAGTCTTATTACTTGTTTCCTTGTAAGTAGAAGCGATAAGGGAGTACCATAGGTTACAGTGATAGTCAAAAGCTGGTTGCTATGTCACTGAAGTTCTTTTGTTTGTATGGATACGAGTTGACAATTTCCTGTATGAGGAAATTATGTTTTTTTTAAAGCTGAAACCAAAAACAAGGAATATCTCAAAGACGATCAACTCAAAAATATGTAAATGACATAAATTGTATGTTTTAATGTGCTCTACATTTTTTGTGTGGTAAATTTTTTTGTCTATCTCTTACGGTTTACAGTTCTACAAAATTCGGTAAAACTCATCCAGAGTAAAGTAGTCTTCAAAGGTTATTCCCAGAAAATTCAAGATATACATATTATTTGTCAGGTAAATATCTTTAATATCCGATATTTTAATCAAAATCATTAGAGAAAATCAAGATATTCGAAAAAAGTTCCATTTAAGGGGTAGTTGGGGTGAGGTGATTTTCTTGAAAATCTTCTTGTCTCATTCTTGGAAGATACCAAACCTAAATACCAAGTTTGGTTTTTAACGGACTTTTCATTTTTGAGCTATTCTGTCCACACACACACACACACACACACACACTCTTACACACAGACAGACACACACACATACACGGACATTGTGCTAATTTTTTTTATTCTGGGGTCTCAAAACATGTATTTCCGGTGAAATCTCGGTATCGAACTTTTGGGTGCATTATACACCATGTATGTAGTACGTGCAGAGAGAGAAAATGAACCCAAATCTTTGATCTGCAGATTACGTGGAGCAGTGCAGTCGTCTTTCCAAATACTTACCGGTTTCGCTTTAACACCAACTGTGTAGGGAAGGTATTGTATTTCACCCAAAAATTCCATACCGAGAGTTCGCCGTAAATGTATCTTTTGAGGTCTCCTGAGTCGAAAAGAAAGAGGGTATGTGTGTACAGCATGCCTCAAAAAGAAGAGGACCTTTGCTATTTAGTTTCTTCCAAACATACGACACAAAGATGTTCTAGAAAATTTGTTCCACCTCAGACAAAACTCTACATTAAAATGCCTTATATTACAGACTTTACATCTGAGTTACTTTCGTAACAGACAAGAGATAAACAAAAACTTTCCCCACGAGGGTGTACATCATTGCTAACCGTGTTATTGCTTTCAATATAAAATTACTTATACACGAAATCATCCGCATTTCTTTTGTTTTACTCCTGGTGAATTTCGGGGACAGCTTTGACCTAGTAATAAGACAATGCTTATCTTGAAGTAGAAAGAAGAATAATCTTTAGTAAGAAGTTTGTTTGCAGAATAGGCAGAGAAGGCTTTTTACTTTCTCTACGCGTACTATGCACTTAGTGTATAGAGAAGGTATTGCACTCCAGAAAATTCAATCCCGAGATTTGACCGGAAATATATGTTTTAGGATCCCCTGTATCCAAAATGTAGAGAAAATCATGTGAATGGAACACATAAGATTTTTAGAGGTGATATCGGGTGATGAATGATCTCGTGGTCCATGCCGCTTAAAGTTACTCGACATTCGTTTTCTCCGAGTAAGCGAAAGCCCTTACCTCACCCTGTGCCAGATTCGAACTCGCGACCTCTTGAATATGAGGCAGACACGCTACCCTCAGACTGAGCTTTAGATCTTGTTACTAGTTTCCGTTAAGCGAGATAAGTAGCTTAGCCGTTAGCGTCTGCCTGACTTTTTTTGCGTTTTCCTCAGTCGCTTAAGTAAACACCAGATTGGATCATTTGCCTCTCGCTCAGGCGACTGCCTGTGGGATCTGTGGTGGACAATGCGGCGCAAGGACGATTTTTCTCCGGGTTCTGTAGTTTGCTTCGCCATCGCATGCCACATGCGCTCCAGGTATCATAAGTGTCCACGGTGCTATGGTAGCAAAGGGGACGTTAAGTTCTATAAAAAGCCGCCGAAATCAGAAGTGTGATGTGTGAGAGTCATTGCAGCGGGTGGCCAGAGCCGGACAACGGGGAGGGAGGCACAGTGGAGGGTACCTAACAGTGTTCAGGGTGCTATAGTAGCAAAGGGGACGTTAAGTTCTATAAACAGCCGCCGAAATCAGAAGTGTGGTGTGAGAGTCATTGCAGCGGACGGGGAGGAGGCTCCGTGGGGGGTACCTAACAGTGTCCAAGCAGCTCATCTGGACACGGGGAGTGGTAGGAGCCCACTATCGAGGTCTGATCAAACCCCCAGAGTCTACAGACGACTTCCAACACCATCCCGACACCGAGAGCTGTATTTCCATAGCGCAGTCACCACCACAGCAGGGAGCCACGTCGATACTTGCAACCCTTAAAATATCTCCCCAGCATTTGCCTAGTTAGCAGGGAATCCCCGAAATACCTATGGCCGACCGCGGGGAACCGACGTCCCGAGTGCCAGTCTCAGGCGAGACGCCCAAGCCACCTCTGGGCCAAGGAGCGAGACTTGAAGCACACAGTTGAAGATGGGGACAGGAAACAAGCTTTCTCTAGGCAGAAGTCTGCATAGCAAGTATTAAATCATTTTAATATTCTCCAAAGTATTCCTTGTTGCTTGTTTGAATTTCCAACCGAACTAAAGAGCTTATAAAGAATCTCCCAAATTGTTTAATCAGATATTACACTGGTGCTAACATTTTCTAATGTGTTCCATTCAGGTGACTTTATCAGACGGTCTCCGTGGTCAGCGAGTTGACTTCTTACCCGAAGGTCCTGGTATGGGGCGAGAATTATTCCCTATCCCCCACAGAGTCTGGAACTGAGAGTGAATATGCGTGTGTTTAGTACTATAAAGTTTATTAACCTAATGTTCTAAGATACGAGTTGTTTCACAAGTCAAAGTCCCCGATATCACCATTCAAGTTAAAGACGGCTATAAAAATGAAACAATTTCAGAAAACAAAAAGACTTATTGTTTCAACTACTTGATCCTAATCAAGGTAAACATCAGCAGAAATGGTCTTATTACTTAAATACAAGGGAATAGGCTAATGTCATATTTCAATTACTATGTGTTGAAATTCGATTGTCTTTGCATGGCCAGGAGGAACAGGAATGAAACATTTCCGAATGCGAAAACTTTAAAGTAAATTAAAACTGAAACGAATAAAGGAATATCTCTGAAATAATTGACTCCACAACAAAAATGTATTGGAGATAAATAGTGTTTTTAAGCAGATCTACGTTTTTGTTAAGTAAGTCTGTATAAGTCATGCAGAGTGAAGAGATCTTCACAAACTATTGCCAAAGAATTCAAGATAAACGTTTTGTTTTTCAATTAAATATCTATAATGTAACGTATTGTAATGCATTTTCAGTGTATTAAGTTTTTGTCTGTCTCTTAGGTTTAACTGTTATGCAACATTTTTCAAAGCTCATCCAGAATAAAGAGGTCTTCAGAAATATCAAGATATCCAATTTTTTCGTCATGTAGATTTCTTAAATACATGACATTTTAATCAAAATCATTAGAGCCGTTTAAAAGAAAACCAACATTTCAAAATGTTTTCCATGTAAAGGGTAGTTGGAGGTCGGAGAATTTTCTTGAAAATCTTTGCGTTGTATCCTTGGAAGATACCAAATTTAAATACCAAATTAGATATTTAACGGTCTTATCGTTTTTGAACAATGTACATACACAGGACCTTTTTCTAAAAATTCCGTTCACATGACATACTCTACATCTTTGTAACAAATTATTTTTAATAAGCTTATTCTTCTATCTACTTCAGGTTAATCGAGATAAACATAAGCAGAAATGGTCGTATTACTTAGTTCCTTGTTTTGTCTATTTCTTACGCTTTACTAATTATTATGCAAAATTCATCCAGAAGCAACAGGTATTCAGGAGCTGTTCCTAGAAAATTAAAGATGTACATTTTATTTGTGATGTAAGTATAAGATAACTCGACCGTAGGATTGAGCGAATGTAAGTCTTAGAACTATATCTGTCAACTCTCACGGAATGTTTACACAAATTCCGAGTAACACACTGGGCTAAACCGACAGTCAAATGTGGTTCTTTTCTTGCCTGTCCAAGTGTTGACAACCCGTATTTTATAACTGAAACCAATAACAAGGAATATCTCAAACATGTAAATTGATCTACATTTTTTGAGCAGTAAGTTTTTGTCTATCTCTTACAGTTTACAATTATACAAAATTCAATAAAAATCAACCAGAATAAGATTTTCAAAGGCTATTCCCAGAAAATTCAAGATATACATTTTATTTGTCATGTAAATATCTTTAACATAAGGGACTTTAATCAAAATCATTAGAGTTATTTTTGAGAAAATAAAAATGTTCAAAAAAACCTTCCATGCGAAGGGTAGTTTGAAATGGAGGGATTTTCTTGAAAATCTTCGTGTCGCATCCTTGGGAGATACTGAACTTAAATACCAACGGACTTCTCGTTTTTGAGCTAAACTGTAAGACACGGACATGTTATCCTTTTCGGTCATTGTTTAGTGTTAGTATTTCTCTTAAGTGTGTTTGTCTACTATAACAGGCTACATTAAAATATCGGCGTGTGCTTTATTCTGTATTGTAAATTTTAGTTGCTGAATTTGAATATTACTTTCTCTAGCCCTATATATATATAAAATGTACATAGGGATAGAGAAGGTATTGTAATGCACCCAAAAATTCGATACCGAGATTTCATCGGAAATATATGTTTTGGGGTCCCCTGAGTCCCAAAAAAGCATTTTTAAAAAAAGGTCCGTGTGTGTGTCTGTGTGTGTCTGTGGACAGCATAGCCCCAAAACAAAAAGACCGTTAAATACTAAACTTGGTATATCTTCCAAGGATGCAACACGAAGATTTTCAAAAAAATCCCCCCACCATAAACTACCCTTTACATGGAAAAAATTTCGAAAATTTTGATTTTCTTAAAAATGGCTCTAACGATTTTGATGAAAATCCCTTATATTAAAACTATTTATGTCCGAAATTTTTTGGGAATAGCTTCTGAAGACCTCTTTATTCTGGATGAATTTTGGCGAATTTTGCATAACTGCTAAACCGTAAGAGATTGACAAAAACTTACCATACAGAAAATGTAAAGCACATTAAAACTCACAATATACTTTATATACATTTTTTCGTGGAGTTGATTGTTTTTAAGATATTTCTTGTTATTAGTTTCCGCTTTGAAAAACTTATACTTTTCTCATACAGGAATTTGTCAACTCCTGTCTGTACAAACAAAGGAATTTCAGTTACTTAGCAACCAGCTTTTGACTATCAGTTTAGCCTATGCTACTCCCTTATTTCACTTCTACTTACAAGGAAGCAAGTAATAATACTGTTTCTGCTAATTTTTTCTCGATTGGCATGAAGTAAATAGAAGAATAAGCTTTAAGAATAATTTGTTGCAGAGATGTAGAGAAAGTCATGTGAATGGAACACATTATTTACGTGCATTGCAAAAGAACGTACGGTCTGTGGATTGATTAACATCAATGTATGTATATTAGTATTTCAATTATTTATTTATACATACACAGACACTAACACATGCACGTAGCTTTTTCTAAAATGCTTTTATTGGATTCAGGAGATATCAAAACATATATTTGCGGAGAAATCTTGACATTAAATATTTGGGTGGAATTCAATACCTTCTCTAGCCATGTACATTGTATATGCATACAGGCTAGAGAAAGTTAAGACCAGAACAGATGTATTACACGAACTGCATCTTGTGGTTAGGCAATCGACGGGGCGTGAAATGGAGAGTCTGTGGGTGTATTCGTGAGCGAGACGAAACGAAACAAAGCTGCACAGTTCTTTTGTTCCTTTAAATAAAAGACAAACAAGCAGCTACACGCAGCTTCTTTTGACCAATAAAACGTTATAATGTTTCTGAAGTAAAATACACAAAACTTTTGTAAAGAAAATTTATTGCTGGGGAAATTCTGTCATTTTAAAAATCTTATATGTTCCATTCATATGACTTTCTCTATCTGTTCTTCAAACAAACTCTTCTTACAAAAGATTATTCATTTATCTGCGTCACTCTATGGGAGATAAACTTTAGCGGCAATCCTATTCTTGTAGAGAAATAAACGCTAAAAGGATTAGCACAGTGAAGCCCGGGCGTTTCCTTACTTGAAGGGCCAAGAAACCCAGGGTTTTTACGTCCACTTTGAGTTATTATTTACTGTACATCAATCAAATCTGCCAAAAAGTATTGGGACAATCTAAAAGTGTGATATTCAAGGATTTCTCAACAAGTAAGAAAATGATCATAACTTCCGTATTAATGTTTTATTTTAAATTTACAACAACTATCAAATATAAGTTTGAAAAAATCCGCGTAAAGCTGCTTACACTCCATTTATTCTAAGTTCGAAAAATTCTCTCTCAGTTTCGGAATTTTCCAGAGCATCATTTTTATCCTGAACTTCAGCTTCTGTTCACAGAAGTCGAGGAAACTGCAGCATTTTAACATTTAAGAACACAAAACGTAACCTTCAAGGAAAATGGCGCAACTACCTGAGAGCAGCGAATATTGCTAACTCTCCTAAATAGTTGACTAAAGCAAAGACAGATGGCAGCACAACCAAACGATAACTGATGTATGTTCGTTGCTGCACAGCCCAAGCCCGAGTTACGGTCGTGGAATTGCATTAAAAGCGCTGGAAATATCTGCCTGAGCTACGCTCGGACTTGGGCTCCTATGTGTTAACATTATTTTAAAATCTCATCGCTAGGTGAAACAATTCAAATTCTGTTTCTTTGCATGGCCAGGAGTCCGTGAAATGCGGGTAAATTTCGAAATTGTATACAGTATTGAGAGACCACTCACAACATGTGTTAACACATACGAATACACGCTGTGCGGCAGAAAACAGATGAGCCATAATACACTTTGTGACTAAGTACAGGACACTGGTAACAACTCAACCACACGACATCACCGTCAGCTCAATACTGCACTTTCAGAGCAGCAAAAACAAGTCAGCACCGTGACCTTATGTACAGCAGCTGTGTGGAACATACACCTCGCAGCGGTTCGGATGTATTTGGATAGCACGATAGTGGAAACAGAAGGTATTGTATTCCATCCAAAATTTCTATACCGAGATTTCACCGGAAATAGACAAAGGTTTCTCTTCCTCTCTCTCTGTATGTGTATGCATGTTTACTGTATAGCTCAAAAACAAAAAATCCGTTAAATACCAATGTTGGTATTTAGGTTTATTTTGCTCCAAGGATGCGACATCAAAACTTTCGGTCAAATCCTCCTTCCAAACTACCCTTTACATTGATATTGTATAGAAACTTTTGATTTTCTCAAAAATGGCGAGGGACTTAGTTTATTTTAAGATATTTATATAACAAAGTGTATATATTGAACTTTATGAGAATAAGCTCAGAAGCTTTCTTCATTCTACGTGACTTTTGCATAACTGGCAAATTGTAAGAGCTTGTTACACAAGTATGTAGATGTCATTCAAACACGCAATTTATCTCGTCTATTTCTGAGACATTCCTTCTTATCGCTTTCAAATGTACAATAGTTAAATAGTTTTTTCTCGAATGAGAACTTTATTTCAAAACCATCGCATAGGGACACTTTCTAAAGCTTTCACTAACTTAAGCCTAACTTATAGTGTACTTACAAGGAAATATGCAATAAAACATATGCAAATATTTATCTCGATTAGATGTATATATAAAAAAAAACTGATGTGTTTCATTCACATGACTTCCTCTACATATCTACAGTAAATTATTGTTAAAAAGCTTATGCTTCTATTCACTTCATGCTAATCGAGAAAAATTAGCAGGAATAGTCATATTACTTGCTTCCTTTTAAGCAGAAGAGAAATAGGGGAGTACCGTAGGTTAAAGTGATAGTCAAAAGCTGGTTGCTATGTGACTGAAGTTCCTTTGTTTATATGGACAAGGAGTTGACAAATTCCTGAATGAGAAAAATATTAAGTTCTTTTCAAAGCTGAAACTAATAACAATGAATATCTAAAAAGACGATCAACTCCACGAAAAAAATGTATATTACATAAATTGTGTGTTTTATCGTGATCTACATTTTTTGTATCGTAAGTTTTTGTCTATCTCTTACGGTTTACCAGTTATGCAAAATTAAATAAAAATCGCCCAGAATAAAGAGATTTTTAGAGGCTATTCCTAGAAAATTCAAGATGTACATTTTATTTGGCATGTAAATATCTTAAATATAAGAGATTTTAATCAAAATCGTTAGTCATTTTTAAGAAAATCAAAATTTCCGGAAAAAGTTCCAAACTAATTGTAGTTCAGGGTGGGGGGATTTTCTTGAAAAGCTTCGTGTCGCATCCTTGGAAGATACCAAATTTAAACACCAAGTTTGGTATTTAACGGTGTTGTCGTTTTTGAACTATGCTGTCCACAGACACACATACACACACACGGATATTTTTCTAAAAATGTTTTTTTTTTGTTTTTTTTTTTTATTCAGAGGGTCCCAAAACATGTTTTCCGGTGAAAACTTGGTATCAAATTTTGAGGGCATTACAATACCTTCTCTACACACTATGTACATAGTACGTGTAGAGAAAGTAATAGTCATGTCATGTTGCGATATTGCGTCTGTAGGTACAAGAAATGAGTGAAAGATACAAGTTTCTCTTACCAAAGAGGTAACGATGGTTCAGTCACACGCATTGTAAGTCAAGTCCGGCCCCTTATTGTCTAGTCGCGTTCACTGCTCTATTTATTCAAAAGAAAACTCTTAAAAATACACAAAAGATCTGCAAGAAATGAATGAATTGAGTATTTATTAAAAGAAAGAACAATTTTATAAGACGGGTTAATGCAATCTCAAAAGCTGTCATTGAATACAGCGCCTTAGAAATAAAATTCGTTAACTGCTGAATTATGCGAAGTCCATGCTCTATAACTGAGTTGTTTTTCAGCCCTAAAATTAATACAACTTTTACTCAAATTAAGGGCATTTGTGTTAACATAATAGAACCAGTGCAATTCTACAGCTTCCTAGCCTCGTAAACAGAGTATTCTGAAGAATAAAATAGCATACCGTAAATTGGAGGTTTCTAACATAATTAACGTATATTTTATATAAAATGGAGAACTGCAATAAAGCAAATTAACCCCCCCCCAAGAGAGAAGTACATTTTTTGCTAGCATAAATGCAAATTTTATAGCGGAGTATTCATATGCGCTAATGATGGTAACATTTTTATTTGGAAAATTCAGCTCAACTTTTAAAGCACCGAGGTTAGGCAATTTGAACCAATCGCGGTCATCTCACTGGAGCCATATTGTCCAAACATCTTATCTCAGCTGATGTTTATTTCTTGTCTTGGTTATTGGTAACAATCCAGTCAGCAAACCGTCAGTTTGCACTTTCAATTAACCCAGTTAAATGCTTATTTAAAGTTTTATCCCGTTCATATCGTATTTAGTTAAAAAAAAAGAGTGAAAATAATCATTATTTGTATTTCTTATGTATGAGATGAGTGCAATAACCTCAAATAAAACAACAATTAAAAACTGGAATAAAATAATTGTTCCCTATTTCTATTGTTGCTATCGATATCCGTACATTGGGTGTAGACACGGTTGGCCATGTCATAATTCAGGAGGCTGTGAAGAAAGAAAACAAAAATTCGACAAATAAACATGGTCGAACTCGTCATTTATCATTTGAGAACCAATGTAGTATTACAATGATAAAATCTCCCTTCCTATGTTATAATAGTCTATTTCACTGAATTGTCTTATCAAACACAGCTCGTGTTTTCGTCTCTTAGCACAATCATCGACAAGATGGAGACTCTCGTGGTATTCCTTATGACAATGTGTATTTATCTTACAAATTATTGCTTGATTACCTAAAGCTGTAATTTTTTTAAATATGTGGCATAAATAAATTGTCGTATTATTATTTCAAAGAGGAAAATCTTGAAGTTTCGTGTTTTGTGCTTCTCTTTTTCATTTGTGATCTATTCAGAAAGGAAGTTTTACTTTTTCTAGCACATATGTCATAGTACATACAGAAGATATTGTATTCCACCCAAAATTTGATGTCGAGATTTCACCGAAAATATGCGCTTTGAGGTCCCCTGGGTGAAAAAAAATTAGGAAAAGATTTGTGTGTATGCCTGTGCGCGTGTGTCTGTGGACAGCATAATTAAAAAATCTGATGTGTTACACTCACATGACTTTCTCTAGCTGTTCTACAAACTTCATACATAAGATTCTTCTTCTTTCTGCACCTTGCTAATCGAGGTACTCATTAGCACAATGTTCTTATTGTTTAGTTCCGTATAAGTAGGAAGAAAATAAGGGAATACTCTAGGCTAAACCAATAACCAAATGTTTTAGAAGCTGTCGTTATGCGATTGTCATTACAAATCGCTTCTTTTCTTGGCCAGGAGTAGAACAAAAGAAAAACGGACACTCCCGTCTGAGAAAAGTATAAGTCCTCCACAACTGAAACTAATAACATTGAATACCACGAAAACGGTAAGCTCCACGAGAAAAATGTAAATGACATAACTTATGTATTTTAAGAAGAGTTACATTTTTTGTATAGTAAGTTTTTGTCTATATCTTACGGTTTACTAGTTATGCCAAATTAAGCAAAATTTATCCAGAATAAACTTCTTACTCTTCAGAAGCTATTCCCAGAAAATTCAAGATGTACATTTTATTTGCTAGGTAAATATCTTTAATATATGATATTTTAATCAAAATCATTAGAGCCATTTTCAAGAAAATAAAAATTTTCGAAAAAAGTTCCATGTAAAGGGTAGTTTGGGGTGGGGGGATTTTTCTCAAAATCTTCCTGTCGCATCCCTGGAAGATACTAAACTTAAATACCAAGTTTGGTATTTTAGCTACTTTTCGTTTTTGAGTTATCGTGTTCACAGAGACACACACACACACACACACACACACACACACACACACACACACACAGAGAGACACACACACGGACCCTTTTCTCAAAATGCTTTTTTTTTTTTTTTTTTTTTTTTTGGATACAGGGGGTCCTAAAACATGTATTTCCGGTTAAATCTCGGTATCGAATTTTTGGGTGGAATACAATAGGTACTTCTCTATCTCTATGTACATTGTGCATATGGGGCTAGAGAAAGTAAAAATCTGATGTGTTCCATTCACATGACTTTCTCTACATATCTGCAACAAATAATTGTTAAAAAACTTATGCTTCTATTTGTTTCTTGCTAATCGAGAAAAATTAGCACAAATAGTCTTATTACTTACTTTCTTGAAAGTAGAGGCGAAATAATGGAGTAGCATAGGTTAAAGTGATAGTCAAAATGTGACTGAAGTTCCTTTGTTTGTGTGGGTAAGAGTTCACAAATTCCTGTATGAGAAGCGTATACGTTTTTCAAAGCTGAAACTAAAAACAATGAATATCTTAAAAACGATCAATTCCACGAAAAAATGCATATTACCTAAACTGTGTGTTTTAATGTGCTCTACATTTTCTATATGCTAAGTTTTTGTCCATCTCTTACGGTTTAGCATTTATACAAAACTCCCTAAGTTTCATCCAGAATAAAGTACTCTTCAGAGGCTATTCCCAGAAATTTGAAGATATACATTTTAATTCAAAATCTTCTCGGGCTTCTAGCCAGCTAAAAACTTGGCTTGACGCCAACGTTTCGAAGAAGTGCATCTTCCTCGTCTTCAGGGTGAACTGAGACCCCCTGAATCGAAAAAAAGAATTTTCAGAATAATGTTTGTGTGTGTATTTGTTTATGGGTAGCATAGCTCAAAAACGATAAGACCGTTAAATATCAAACTTGGTATTTAAGTTCAGTATCTTCCAGGAATGCGACACAGAGATTTTTCCCCACCCCCAACTACCTTTTTACTTGGAACATTTTTCGAAAATGTTGTTTATAATACGTATGTTTAAAATATTGTTAAGACAAGGAAATGTTGATGTTGGTAATAGCCTCTGAAAACCTTATTCTGGATGACTTTTGTTAGAGATATACAAAACTAACTTTACAAAAATGACACACTTTTTTGTAAAGTTAGCCTTCTTTTTAGATATTCCGGGCTATTGGTTTCAATTTTGGCCACTTGTACATTTCTGGAACGGAAAGGCACGCTTCTTCTCGTTTGTTTACTGACAAGCAAAAGGATTGGAATTTCAAATGTTTCCCTTAGCGACCGACTTTTAAAGGATGAGAACATCGCTTTATCTTGTGCCTTTTATTTTCCTTCTTACAAGAAACTAGGATGCTTTACCACCGCGAATGTAGAGCTAGAAGCATGTTGGACGCTACTGGCAGGCACGGAAGACGTGGACGGCCAGGTAAATGTATACTTATGGCAAGGCTGAGATCTGAGAAGGCTGCCAATAGAGAAGAGGGGGGGGGGATACGAACAAGTAAACAAAAGTGACTACAATGTGTTACATACATATATTTTATGTCAGTGTTGTGGTATGGTTTTATATATTGTGTATATATTTCTTTTAAGTGTATTTATCTATTATAAGAGGTTACATTTGTGCTTCTAAATAAGGTGTACTCTGTGCTGAAAATTTAAATTGCTGTCTTTGAATATCTTTGTCTTTTTATTTTCGTGTTTACTCTTTTAATTCTCTGTTGTTGTTTTAATATTGCTTCTTTAATGTGTATTACAAGAGCACGTGTGGACCCGTGCGATTGTTGAAGTTTATGTATGATATTGTTATGTCAATAAATACAATTATTCGTTCATTCAATAACACTAATTTTGCTTATGTTTATCTTGATTAGCATGATGTAGATTAGAGATTAATATTTTGAATAAAAGGTTTGTTTACCTAACAGCTAGAGGACATCAAGTGAATGGAACAATTTAGATTTTTCCCTTCTGCTTACAAGGTACCTAGTAATAAGACAATTTGTGCTAATGCTTAGCATGAAGTGGATAGAAGAATAAGCTTTTTAACAATAATTTGTCATAGAAATGTAGAAAAAGTCATGTGATTGTAACACAGCAGATTTTTTATTTATTGGATAACAACGAGGATCCATTACAAAGTAATATAATATGCTTCTAGTGAATGAAGTGTTACCTCTAGTAAGTTAACATAGCAACCACTTGCTTACAAAGATATTAACTTTACATCAGAAGGTTTTCACTTTTTTGGTTTGAGATTCGTTTTGTTGTATTTTAATTTGTCAAAGTCTATTGAATTGACGAAATGTAGAATATGTTTTATTTGTTCTGGTAACTTGTGGCAGGAAGTCGTCTATCCTGTGCAAGTATGCTTTTGTTTACCCGGTTACTATTGCTGCTGTCTTACACTTTTCTCTGTGCTTACAAACAATAATCACATTTTAGTTTACAGGAGCCGTTTTTCTCAACCGCCTATAGGCTATAAATAACAGACAAGTTCATAGAAAACAATTATGTTATTACTAAAAGTTTTGTACATTTATGGTTACTTTTCAACATAATCACCGAAAAGATTGAGACATTTATTGTACCTATGTACAAGCTTTGCAACACCCGCTTCAAAAAATGTTGCCGCCAATGATTTCAAATGAGCATTGACGTTGTTTTGAAGATCTTCGTACTTTACGACGTTTGCGGAGAGCCATTCAAAACAAACGAAGAGGAATGCTGACTTCAGGAATTGTGTTGATCCATGACAACGCTCGTCCACACAACACATCGGCTCCTTGAACAATTTCCATCATCCGCCGTACAGTCCTGACCTGGCACCCAGCGACTTTCAAACAAACGAAGATAAACGAAGCAGAAATAGCCTCATTACTTGCTTCCTTGTAAGTAGAAGCGAATTAAGGGAGTACCATAGATTAAAGTGATAGTCAAAAGTTGGTTGCTATGTGACTTAAGTTCCTTTGTTTGTATGGCCAGGAGTTGACAAATTCCTGTATGAGAAAACTAAAACTATTTAAAACTGAAACTAATAACAAGGAATATCACAAAAAAAAATATATAATATAAATGGCTTGTTTTCCGTCATGTACATATTCCATGTTTTTGGTTTCAGCTTTAAAAAACGTATACTTTTCTCATACGGGAATTTGTCAACTCCTGTCCATACAAACAAAGGAGCTTCAGTCACATAGCAACCAGCTTTTGACTGTCACTTTAACCTATGGTGCTCCGTTATTTCGCTTCTACTTACAAGGAAGCAAGTAATAAGACTATTTCTGCTATTTTTTTCACGATTAGCATGAAGTATACAGAAACAAGTTTTTTAGCAATAACTAGTTGCAGAGATGCAGAAAAGCCATGTGAATGGAACACATAAGACTTTTTTTAAATTGAGACGATATGGTTCGGTCGTGAAGAACAAAGGGTCCATAGGACGTATTTAGCTCGACAATGCGGAGGTCTTGTAGAAATGTACACGTACACTCTCAATTGTTTGGAATATTTATCGCTGTAAATATAGAACTCGCCGTCGACATTTTGTCCTGTGTGGTATGACTCACATGGCGCTGAAAGCAAACTTTACTGTAGAGGATCTTTAGTGAGACCGAGCGGGAACGTGGGTCTTTTCGTATATTTCCCGGGTCGGTAGGCAATCCTATATTTTCTTTCACTACAACGAAGATACAAACAATGTCCATAGTAGCTGGAGAAAATATTATATTCCACCCATAAATTCGACGCCGAGATTTCACCGGAAATATGATTTTGGGTCCCCGGAGTCCAAAAAGCATTTTTTTTAAAAAAAAAAAAGTGCATATTTAAGTCCGTGAGCAGCGCAGCTTAAAAACGAAAAGAGCGTTAAATACCAAAATTGGTAATTATGTTTAGTATCTTCCAGGGATGCGACACAACGATTTCAAGAAATTTCCGCCACCCTAAACTACTCCTTACGTGTAAAGTTTCTTATGAAATTTTTGTTTTTATGAACATTGTTCTAATTATTTTGATTAAAATCCTGTATATTAAAGATATGTAACGGAAATAAAATTTATGCCCGCCTGGGTAGTGTGTCCGCTTCACATTCAAAAGGTCGTGAGTTGCGTGGATGAGGTTTTTTCCCTTATCCTGAGAAGACAAATTTCGAGTAACTTTAAAGCGCCATGGACCCCGAGATCATTTGAGCACATTCTTTCACCAGGTTAATTCACCAATTTTGTGGGACTGGCTTCTGAAAATCTCTTCATTCTGAATGAATATTGCTGAATTTTTCATAACTGGCGAACCCTAAGAGATAGAAAAAAAATCTGATGTGTTCCATTCCCATGACTTTCTCTACATATCTGCAATAAATACTTGTTAAAAGCTTCTTCTTGTATTTACTTCATGCTAATCGAGAAAAACTTGGCAGGAAGGGTGTGATTAGCTGCTTCCTTGAAGGGAGTACCATGGGCTAACTCGATAGAAACATATTTTACTAGCTGCTGATTGAAGTAACTGTGTTAACAAATTCCCGTTTGAGAAAAGTATAAGTATTTTAAAGCTGAAATTAATAACAAGCAATATCTGATGTGTTCCATTCACATGACTTTCTCTACCCCTCTGCAACAAATTATTGTTAAAAAGCTTATGCTTCTATTTACTTCATGCTAATCGAGGAAAAAAAAAAAAAGCACAAATAGTCTTATTACTTGCTTCCTTGTAAGCAGAAGTGAAATAAGGGAATACTATAGGCTAAACTAATAATCAAAAGCTGGTTGCTATGTGACTGAAGTTCCTTTGTTTATATGGACAGGAGTTGACAAATTTCTGTATGAGAAAAGTATGTTTTTCATAGCTGAAACCAAAAACAACGAATATGTCAAAAACGATCAACTCCACGAACAAAATGTATATAACATAAATTATGTGTTTTAATGTACTCTACATTTTTTGTGTGCTAAGTGTTTGCCCATCTCTTACGGCTTAGCAGTTATGCAAGATTCTGTGAAATTCATCCAGAATAAAGTAGTCTTCAGAGGCTATTTCCAGAAAATTCAAGATATATATATTATATGTCACATAAATATCTTTAATATACGATATTTTTATCAAAGTCGTTAGAGCCATTTTTAAGAAAATCTAGATTTTCAAACAAAGTTCCATGTAAAAGGTAGTTGGGGGTGGGGGATTTTCTTGAAAATCTTTGTGTCGCATCCTTGGAAGATACCAAACTTAAATACCAAGTTTGGTATTCAAGGATCTTTTCGTTTTTGATCTATGCTGTCCACAGGTACACAGACACACACACAGGCACACAAATGACACTTTTTCCAAAAATACTTTTTTTGGATTTAGGGGACTCAAAACATGTATTTCCGGTGAAATCTCGGTAGTGAATTTTTGGATGCAATACAACACCTTCTCTATACACTATGTACATGGTAAGTGTAGAGAAGGTAAAAATAAAACAAATGTAGATCTCTTTAAAACACTTAGTTTGTCATAGAAGCTTTTTGTTTGTTGTTTTGTTTTGTAGAGTTGGCCGTTTCTGAAACATTCCTTGTTATTGGTTTCAAATTTAAAGTGCCTATTTTTTTTAAACGGAAAGTCAAACTTTTGTTTCGTCTCTCTTGTTTTACTGCGAAACGAAGCGTACTTCAATTGTTTCATATGGAAACCAGTTTTCAAATATTTGACAGCCGCTTCAGTCTCTTGTTCTCATAGGGAAACAAGAAATAAGAGCATTTCTGCATTAGCATGAATAGATAAAGGAATAATCCTTTGTAAGAACAATTTGCTTATAGATAGCCATGTGAAAAGAGCAGGTTGCGTTTTTACTTTCTCTACACGTACTATGTGCCTACGTAGTGTATAGAGAAGGTATTGTATTGCATCCAAAAATTCGATACCGAGATTTCACCAAAAATACATATTTTAGAACCTCCTTAATTAAAAAAAAAGCGTTTTTAGAAAAATGTCCGCTCATGTGTGCGTATGTGTGTGTGTCTGTGGGCAGCATAGCTCAAAAACGAACAGACCGTTAAATACCAAACTTGGTATTTAAGTTTGGTATCATCCAAGGATGGGACACGAAGATTTTCAAGAAAATTCCCCCACTCCTAACTACCCTTTACAAGAACACTTTTTGAAAATTTGGATTTTCTCAAAAATGTCTCTAACGATTTTGATTAAAATATCGTATATTAAAGATGTTTACATGACAAATAAAATGTATATCTTGAATTTTCTGCGAATAGCCTCTGAAGATTACTTTATAATGGATGAATTTTTCCAAATTTTGCATAACTGCTAAGCCGTAAGAGATGGATAAAAATTACCACACAAAAATATAGAGCACTTTAAAACACACAATTTATGATATATACATTTTTTTCGTGTAGTTGATCGTTTTTGAGATATTCCTGTTTTTTTGGTTTCAGCTTTGAAGAACTTATACTGTTCTAATACAGAAATTTGTCAACACGTGTCCAAACAAACAAAGGAACTTCAGTCACATAGCAACCAGCTTTTGACTATCACTTTAACCTATGGTACGCCCTTATTTCCCTTCTACTTACAAGCAATCAAGTAGTAAGACTATTTCTGCTAATTTTTTCTCATTTAGCATGAAGTAAATAAAAGCATAAGCGTTTTAATATATTTACAGACATGTAGATAAATGGAACGCATTAGATTTTTGTCTCTAATTTATTCCTTTGTTTCGTTTTCATCAGATTTATCGACGAAAATGTATTTCTTCGTTGCACTTGAGTGTGGGAAGCACAACAGTGACCTCAGAAAGCCTAATATTCTCGAGTATAGTGATTGCCTCTCCCATTAATTCAAAGGGGGCTATTTCTTTTAGACAACTTAAATTTACTTAATTTTTGTTATATAAGACAATTTTAAAAGTAAACAATATTATTATTTTCGAAGTTGGGATTAATATAAGTCCAATAAAGATTCTCATACAGTTATTTGATAAATTTATAATATTCCGTAAGTATTTGTTCACATCTTCTCTCTTGTTTTATTAGGTTGTTTCTATTAATATTTTAGTATAATAAATTATAATTATATTATATAGTTCTGTGCACCAAGCGAGAACACAATTTATGAGCATATGAATAATATCTATAAGTTTTTTAAACATTTCTTTGATTCTATAAATTGTCAAATATTTCTGTAGATCTACAGAAGTTTGTTTGAAGTAGGAAACGCTGATCACGAAATAATTATTTATTTATTTTGTGGACCTCCTGTTTGCGACGAGTGTTAAGAATGTGGTGTCCGAAGACATTTTTGAAAATTAGCCACAAAGGTCTATAGTGTGAAACACCCACCTGCTGTGCAACACGGCCGAGAGACTTAGTTTCAACCAACGTTTCCTACGCTAGAACACGTCTTTTCGCTTCTTTGGTTTAGCGTTTAGTGACTCCGTTGTTCCAAATTTCACTAAACATATCCAGTGCCTCTACCGGAGCTGGATAACCAGGAAATTGCTGCCGAAATTGTCTGCATGATTTAGATTTCACGTATGCATCTGATGTGTTCCATTCACATGACTTTCTCTACATCTCTGTAACAAATTATTGTTAAAAGCTTATGCTTCTATTTACTTCATGGTAATCGAGATAAACATTAGCAGAAATGGTCCTGTTACTTGCTTCCTTGAACGTAGAAGGGAAATAAAGAGTACACTATTATAGGGATAGTAAAACCTTTTAGAGGGTCGACTGCTTAGCGCGGCTGCTTACCAAGTAGGAGACCTGGGTTCGGTACCGGCGTGGGGATTCTTCCCTGCTCCGGGGTGCACTCGGCCTTGTGAGGTCCCTAGGGGCCCAATTGAGGAGCTACTTGATGCAGCGGCTCCAGATCATGAGGACCGCATTAACCGGCCGGGGGGATTTGAGGCGCTTACTACGTCTCCCCCCCCCAATACTGCAGCTCATCTATAACTTCTATCATGGACACAGTGGCCGGGCTGTAGGTCAAGCTGTCGTGCCATGGGGTTGTTATTATTATAAAAACTTTTAAAAGGTGATTGAAATTCGTTCCTCTTCGTTAGGCAAGAGCTGACAAATTTTCGTATAAGAAAAGTTTTAAGTATTATAAAATTGCAACCAATCACAAGGAATATCTCGGAATTGGTAAACTCCACAAAAAATTGTATAACGCATAAATTGTGTGTTTCAACGAGATATACATTGTTTTTTGAAGTTGTTGTCAATCTCTTTCGGTTTGCCAGTTATGCAAAGCTCATTCAGAATGAATAGGATTTCTGAGAATATTTCCAGAAAAGTCAAGACATACTTCTTATTGGTGATTTAATATACAATATTTTAATCAATATCGTTAGAGCCACTTTTAGAAAAAGCAAAATTCTCAAAAAAATGTCCATGTAAAGGGTAGTTAGAAGTGGAGGAATTTTCTTGAATTTTTTCGTGTCTCATCCTTGAAAGACACTAAACTTAAATCCAAGTTTGATATTTGATGGTATTTTAGTTTTTGAGATATTTTGTCCACACAAACGCGCACGCGCACGCGCACGCACACGTTTCCTTGGACCGAAAGGAGAACAGCATTCCTAGGAAGATCACAACAACACACTTCCCTGCACGAGGACACAGCAACGCTATGACAACTCACAGCTGATAAACGTACCCTTGACATGTGCTGCGCAGTGGCAAATACCGAACCGATACACACAAAAGGAGACTGTAGCCTTGGCATAAAATGAAGTCTCGGTGTAAAGTACTAATTATATTATTAATTTACATGATTATTCACTCAATTGCTTTCACAAGCAATTTTTACTTTCTCTTCATAGTGCAGTCACATGTTATAAAATGTGGTTACTATGGGATAGAATTCCGTCTCTTGGAGTGGCCAGGAGTTGACAGGTTCCTGAGTGAGAAAAGTTTAAAACTGAAACCAATAACATCACGAGAAAATGTATATGACACAAATTGTGTGTTTTAACGACATCTACATTGTTGTGTACTAAGTGTCTCACTGTTGCTTACGTTTTACCAAATATACAAAACTCAGCTAAATTAATATTCTGAAGCAGTTCCCAGAAAATTCAATATACATACATTATTTGTCACGTAAATATATTTAATAAACGTTATTTAATCAAAGTTTTTGAGAACAAAAATTTTCGAAACATGTTCCATGTGTTTTTGGTTACACGTATTTCCGGTGAAATCTCGGTATCGAATTTTTGGGTGGAATGTAATACCTTCCAATGCTGAATTAATCATTTCTATTCGTAAAATCCTATCCTTCTGATCTATTAATCATATTAGATGAATATTAACTGCCATAATTTTAGAAATAAATTTATGATTAACATATTTTTTCATTTATATACACGATGTACATAGTACAAGTAGAGAAAGTAAAACAACGACTACTTCCGAAGGAAATACGTGGTTTATGTAAGGCAACATGCGGTTTTGAAGTCCCCACGATGTCTTTAATTATGTTACTGCTTCGAGCAACGTAATGTTTCAGATAAGATCGTCTTGCGTCACCAACTTTATAACGTCATCGTGCAAACGAATTTGTCTCCGAGATTTGTTTGTCTCTTGTTGTTTCCTTTGACATTGTGCGTATTATATAAGACATCTTCTCTGCCCCATGTTCGTCATGATTACGCAGGTTGTCCTTCTCATATACTTCATACAGGAATTAAAACTTAAAGCTGTAATAGAGTTTTTCTCTGATATCAACGTTAATCAAAACAATTTGATGTGCTCCATTCACACGACTTTCTCTAAATCACTGAGAAAATATTAATAAAATACTATTATACTTCGTTGGTTTGAAAGTGCTGCCCTCCTAGCCACGTTTTCAGTTCAGGGAAAAGGTGAAAGTCGCTGGGTGCCAGGCCAGGGTTGTACGGCGGATGATGGAACATGTCCCATTGAAATTTTTCAAAGAGCCGATGGGTTGTGTGGACGAGCCTTGTCCTGGATCAGCACAATTCCTCAAGTCAGCATTCCTCTTCGTTTGTTTTGAATGGCTCTCCGCAAACGTCGTAAAGTACGAAGATCTTCAAAACAACGTCAATGCTCATTTGAAATCACTGGCGGCAACATTTTTTGAAGCGGGTGTTGCAAAGCTTGTGCACAGGTACGATAAATGTCTCAATCTTTTCGGTGGTTATGTTGAAAAGTAACCATAAGTGTACAAAACTTTTATTAATAAAATAATTGTTTTCTATGACCTTGTCTAAATATGTATAGCCTAAAGGAGGTTGAAAAAAGAGCCCTCGTACACCACACAATGAACCCGTCTTATAAGACTAGAAAATAAAAGACAATATATAACGAAAGAAATAAGAACTTTAATTGAAATAATTATAAATGTGAATTTGTAAGGACCAGCGAAATGGGCTAGAATAAGAACAGGCAACTGGCAGAAAGCGTGTTTGCGAGCACAAGAGGAGCTACGGAAATCTGATGATGCTCAAAACTGTACCCAGTCGTAAGGAATGGGCTCATTATATTCCAGAAGAAATGAAAATAACAAGTGTGAACCCTTAGGTTTCTGTGGAACAACCCGTGAGAAGGCCGCCTAGCATGGGGAAGTCATAAAAATGAAAAAAATTGGTGAAATGATTTACGTTTGGTACGAGTTGTAATTCTGGCAAAGCAATTAGAAGATGTCCAATGCTGGAGAACAGTCTAAAACCGGGCAGGGGCGCGGGAATATTTGAATACACCGGGCAGAAAATTGAAATAACGAGGTCGCGGTATCGGTTATAAAATATGCGCTTCTGTTCCGTGTCGGACTGCGGGGTTAGGGAAGCATTCGAAATGAGTACATGAATAATGTGTCAAATCACGAAAAAATCTGATGGGTTACATTCATGTGGCTTTCTCTACATCTCTGCAACAAATTATTGTTAAAAAGCTTATGCTTCTATTTAGTTCATGTTAATTCAGAAAAAACTAGCAAAAATAATCTTATTACTTGCTTCCTTGTAAGTAGTAGCAAACTAAGGGACTACCATAGGTTAAAGTGATAGTCAAAAGCTGGTTGCTATGTGACTGATGTTCCTTTGTATGGACAACGATCAACTCCACGAAAAAAAAAATGTATTTAACATAAATTGTGTGTTTTAACGTGCTCTACATTTTTGGTGTGGTAACTTTTTCTCCATCTCTTACGGTTTAGCAGTTATGCAAAATTCCGTAAAATTCATCCAGAATAAAGTAATCTTCAGAGGATATTCCCAGAAAATTCAAGATATACATTTTATTTGTTTTAATCAAAATCTTTAGAGCCATTCTTGATAACATCAAAGTTTTCGAAAAAAGTTCCATGTAAAGGGTAGTTTGCGGGGGGGGGTATTGTTCTCAAAATCTTCGTGTCGTGTCCCTGGCGGATACTAAACTTAAATACCCCCCACACACGGACCTTTTTCTGAAAATGCTTTTTTAAATACAGGAGACTCTAAAACATATATTTCCGGTGAAATCTCGGTATCGAATTTTTGGTTGCGGTACAATACCTTCCCTATACTCTATGTACATAATACGTGTAGAGAAAGTAAAACCAGTTTGATTATTTCTTTTTGTGAACGCCGAGACCACCTCTAACGCATTTCAAGTTTCTAGAAATGGACCAAGCCCTGGGACTCCAATAGGAAGGAGTTGAAAACAATAAACGAGCTCCCAAAATCCGACAGGCTCTGGGGAGGATAGGAATAATGTGGGCTAGCCAGCCGGGAATCTTTGTTCCGCTTTTTGAGGTAGAGCGCTCTGAAACACAGCAGCCACATGTTCCCTCTCCGACATCGCTGCCAACTGATTACTGCAACGAAATTGATTTTGCTAGTGACATTTAATTACCAGAACACGTCACAAGCAATTTTTGACGACAGCAGCTATAATAGAAATAAGCTTGTTTCATTTTGAGTTAAACAATACAAGCAAATGGTTGCTTTAACTGGAGCATTTCCTTATTATGCTACCTCCGTGGTGTAGTGGTTGCCATGCAAACTTCACGTACCCAAGGTCGCGGGTTCAAACCCGACGGAGGACGTTGGCTTTTTTAGGGTGTAAAAGTCCTTAGCGTGGGAAGTAAAGCCGTTGGTCCCGTGTACGGCACGTAAAAGAACCTGTAACCTAATAGAAAGGCCTCTGAGCAAAATTAAGCGGTCTTTCACTCAGAATTTAGAATGGAACGCTGAGAACCACAGCAGTTAAAGAGCGTCCATAAAGAACACGCCATTTCCATCTTTGTACTACCTCATAAATACTAGATACGACTTTCTTTGCACCTTTGTAACAAATTGTTAACAAGTTTATTCTTCTATTTCATGCGGAAATGGTCTTATTACTTAGTTCCTAACAAGTAGAAGGGAAGTGCACTAGGTTAAACCGACAGTCAAAATGTGGTTGAAATCCGTTTCTTTTCATGGCCAGGAGTTGACAAGTTCCTGTAAAAGAAAAGAATTTTAAACTGAAACCAATAATGAGGAATATCTCTAAAAACTGACGGAATTTAAATCACATAGGAACATTTGACTATTACTTTTGCCATGGTGAATTCCCTTATTTCGCTCCTACTTACAAGGAAGTAAGCAATAAGACCACTTCTGCTAATGTTTATCTCGATCAGCATTAAGTAAATAGAAGAGTAGGTTTTTAAACAGTTATTTATTGCAGATAAAGTCATCTGAATGGAGCAAATCTGATTTTTATTTATTTTATTACCTTCCTCAATTGAGGGCTGCCATGTAGACAAAGTATAACTACACATTTCATATTTTTAAAAATAATTTACAATGCTAAAAATAAATCGTATAACCAAGTACAAGTAACATATAAAATTAGAAATGATAAACTTCAAATCTAATACAAATAGCACATACAATCTTCTCAACAAAAAAAAAAAAAAAAAACAAAAAAAAAAACACTTTAGTAAGTTGAAATTACAGAACAAAACTTAATGAATCGTTTCAAATCGTTTCAGTGGGTTTCAGAACATATTTCTGGTGAAATTTCGGTATTGAATTTTTGGGTAGAATAGAACACCTTCTCTATTAGTATGTACAAAAGGCACAGAAAGAAACCGGCACTGTCTTGTTCCGTACCGTTTGTAGGGTACTTTATTACGTCACGTTATTGGCTGATACTGTCACCTTGTTCTATGTGGAACCAATAGAGCATTCCTATGCTGGGTTTGTCAACTCATTCGCTAATAGGAATAGCCACCTGCCTCAACTGGAAGTGAGGTTAGGTCACGTGTCACCTTGTTCTATATGGAACCAATAGAGCATTCCTATGCTGGGTTTGTCAACTCATTCGCTAACAGGAATAGCCGCCTGCCTCAACTGGAAGTGAGGTTAGGTCACGTGTAAGCTACAACCTTCCCCAATTAGAGCGGATATCACAACACACGCCCTAGAAATGCCCCTACAGACAATCAGAAATTCGATGTCTATTACTATTTGGGCTCTGTATACATTGTATATACGCGCTAGAGAAATTAATATATGGAGATGGTTATTATTTTTTCTTTTTTCTTAATTTAAAGGTCTAGTTAATGAACAACTAAAAGTGTTTATTGAGATATTAACTGCAATTGTTATATATCACTGCAAATATTAACATTATACAGATGGCAGAATAGGAATGTCAAGATAATTGGTGAGGTTAGTCGAGAGATTGATTTACCAGTATGGTAAAGGACTTGCAGGACAAGGATAGGATGAGGACATGTTCGCACCGTCGGCAATTATCAGACTACCGTCTCTTATTACGTTGTCAAACAGCACTGACTTGTTACGTGATCCTCAGTTCCGGTTAACTGCATGTTGCAGCCTTCTTACTTTCTCTACACGTACCATGTACATTGTGCTACTGCACTTTTAGAAAGTGATTAACACGTATGAGGTTCAACTGAGTGTCTTAGATCTTTTACGAGAGTCGGTCTCACATAAATATGGCGCCACTAGGCCAGTAGCATCGTACAATTTAACACTAGACTAGCTTGTATCCATAGTTACGAGTCAATATCTTGTTTAGTTTTTGAATGACAGCATTTTAAACTAGACAACTTTAGTGTATTCACGAATTTGGAGGATTTGGAAAAACGAACAGTGATTAATACTTCCATTTTAAAAGCTTATCACCCAAAGAAATCAAGGAGGAAATGGACAGTACATTGAAAGACTCTACCCTTCATATTCCATGATTAAAAGGTGGGTTGCACAGTTTAAAATGGGACGTACGAGCACTAGTGATGAGCCTCGCTCTGGACGCCCTGTAGAAGTGACAACTCCAGAGATCATTGAAAAAATTCATCGTTTAGTACTGGAAGACCGCAGATTAAAGCTTTTAGAGAGAACAGAGGTTGTAAATATATCAAAAGAACGTGCAGGCAATAGTTTAAGTAATGTTTTGGGCTTTCACAAGGTCTGTGCAAGATGGGTGCCACGTTTGTTGACACCTGATCAAAAGTTGCAAAGAAAACTGTTTTTGATAAGAATGTGGAGCTCTGCCTTAAAAATCCCAGTGAATTTTTGAGCCGTTTTACTGTGGATGAAACTTGGATACATCACTACACCCGAGAAAGTAAATCACTGTCGAAACAGTGCATTGCACCAGATGAGCCTAACTCCAAAAAAGGCAAAGTCAATTTTGACAGCTAACAAGGTTTTGTCGAGTGTTTTCTGGGATGCACAGGGAATTATTTTTATTGATTACTTGGAAAAAAGTGAAAGTATCATTGGTGACTACTACGCAAGCTTACTGAAACGTTTGAGTGATGAGGTGAGAAGAAAAAGACATCGTTTGGCAAAGGAAAATCTTGTTTCATCACGGCAATGCTCCGGTCCATCGTTCAGTCATTGCAATGGGGAAAATGTGCGAATTGCTTGAACATGCACCCTATTCGCCAGATCTAGCACCCAGTGACTACCATCTGTTCCCAAACCTCAAGAAAATTCTTGTTTCATCACGGCAATGCTCCGGTCCATCGTTCAGTCATTGCAATGGGGAAAATGTGCGAATTGCTTGAACATCCACCCTATTCGCCAGATCTAGCACCCAGTGACTACCACCTGTTTCCAAACCTCAAGAAAATTCTTGGAGATCGCAGATTTCACCGCAACGAGGAGGTCATTGATGCGGTAAACAGCTATTTGAAGGACCTTGATAAATCGCACTACAGAGATGTTTTAATTAAATTAGAACTCCGATATGACAAATGTATTACCCTTTCTGGAGATTATGTTGAGAAATAAAGCAAAAAAAAAGAAAGATTAAATGCAGTTTTCATTGAGAGGCCCGGGACTTATCAGCCGACTCTAGTATAATCCTTGAAAAGTTGTAAACGTCTCTCTGGAAACCTTGAAAGTTTCTTGTATTGTTTGGTTTAATAAAACAATCAAACATGGTCTGCTTGAAATGTAAGACGTGACATGGCAATGGCGTCGCTTGAAGGCCTGTTCATACGTGTTACTGCGCAAGCGCTTTGGTGAATGCCCCGGTATAAACAACTTAGACGAAAGAAAACAAAGCGTCTGCAGGGAGAGTTCGTAACGGGGTCAAGAGCAAATCTGAAAGCCATTAGCCCCCCAGGCTATGTTTAAATCCGCGCGCAAAATAAGCTTTCCATCAAAACATCGTCTCATTCTAAGGAAATGGAAATCATAGCATGACCTGTATCCGTGGTCACCTCGGAGGACCCGGGTTCGATTCCCGACTGGGGCGGCGAATTTTTCTGTAATCAAGCGGTCCCCATGGCCGCGCTCGTTAAAGCTTTGGTACTTCGTGACGCAGGGGATCATAGGTTCGAAACCCGCCTTGGGCATGGGTATTTGTGTGTTTCTGAATATTTACATGTATGTGTATTTGTCATGAAACAGAAAAAATAACGGTAGACGAAGGAAATTTAGAGAAAAAAGAGGAAAAAAATAAGACTCCAGAACTGTATTAAAAAAAAGTATATATAATACATTAAAAAATGTGAGTGTGTGTGAGTGTGTATGTGAGTGTGTGAGTGTCTGTGAGTGAGTGTATGTGTGAGTGTGTGTGCGTGTGTGGGTGTGTGAGTGTGTATTAATGTGTGTGAGTGTGTGTGCGAGAGTGTGCGTGTGTGCGAGTGTGTGAGTGTGTGTGAGTGTGTGCGTGTGCGAGTGTGGGAGTGACTGTGAGTGTGTGCGTGTTTGTGTGAGTGTGTGGGAGTGTGCGAATGTGTGTGAGTGTGTGTGGGTGAGTGTGTGCGTATGTGAGTGTGTGCATATGTGAGTGTGTCAGTGTATGTGTGAGTGTGTGAGAGTGTGTGTGAGTGTATGTGCGTGAGTGTGTGTGAGTGAGTGTGAGTGTGTGTGCGAGTGTGTATGTGTGAGTGTGTATGTGTGAGTGTGTATGTGTGAGTGTGTGAGAGTGTGTGTGTGAGAGTGTGTGTGTGAGAGAGTGTGTGTGTGAGTGTGTGTGAGTGAGTGTGAGTGTGTGTGTGAGTGTGTGTGAGGTGTGGGAGTGAGTGTGAGTGTGTTTGAGTGTGTGCGTGTGTGTGAGTGTGTGTAAGTGTGTGTGAGTGTTTGTGTGTGTTAGTGGGTGTGGGTGTGTGTGAGTGTGTGTGAGTGTGAGTGTGTGTGAGTGGGTGTGAGTGTGTGAGTATGTGTGTGAGTATGTGTGAGTGTGTGTGAGTGTATGAGTGGGTGTGAGTGTGTGTGAGTGTATGAGTGGGTGTGAGTGTGTGAGTGGGTGTGAGTGTGTGAGTATGTGTGAATGTGTGTGAGTGGGTGTGAGTGTATGTGAGTGTGTGTGAGTGAGTGTGTGAGTGTGTGTGCGTGAGTTTGAGTGTGTGTGCACGTGTGTGTGTTTTTGCGTGAGTGTGTGCTTGCGTGAATGTTTGTGAGTGTGTGAGTATGTGTGCGTGTGTGAGTGAGTGTGAGTGTGCATGTATGTGCGTGAGTGTGTGTGCGTGTGTGTGCTTGTGTGTGAGTGTGTGTGAGTGGGTGGAAGTGTGTGTTAGTGTGTGTAAATGTGTGTGAGTGTGTGAGTGTGTGTGTTAGTGTGTGTGAGTGTGTGTTAATGTATGTGAGTGTGTGTGAGTGTGTTAATATGTGTGAGTGTGTGTTAGTGTGTGTGAGGGTGTGTGAGTGTTTATGAGTGCGTGTGAGCGGGTGTGAGTGGTGTGAGTATGTGAATGAGTGTGTGAGTGAGTGTGTGTGAGTGTGTGTTAATATGTGTGAGTGTGTGTTAGTGTGTGTGAGTGTGTGTGTATGAGTGCGTGTGAGCGCGTGTGAGTGTGTGTGAGTGTGTGTGAGTGGGTGTGAGTGTGTGTGAGTGTGTGAATATGTGTGTGAGTATGTGTGTGAGTATGTGTGAGTGTGTGTGAGTGTATGAGTGGGTGTGAGTGTGTGTGAGTGTGTGAGTGGGTGTGAGTGTGTGTGAGTGTGTGAGTATGTGTGAATGTGTGTGAGTGGGTGTGAGTGTATGTGAGTGTGTGTGAGTGAGTGTGTGAGTGGATGTGAGTGTGTGAGTGCGTGTGCGTCAGTTTGAGTGTGTGTGCATGCGTATGAGTGTGTATTTGCGTGAGTGTGTGTTTGCGTGAATGTTTGTGCATGTATGTGCGTGAGTGTGTGTGCGTGTGTGTGCTTGTGTGAGTGTGCGTGTGTGTGAGTGGGTGGAAGTGTGTGTTAGTGTGTGTAAATGTGTGTTAGTGTGTGAGTGTGTGTTAATGTGTGTGAGTGTGTGTTAATATGTGTGAGTGTGTGTTAGTGTGTGTGAGTGTGTGTGAGTGTTTGAGTGCGTGTGAGCGGGTGTGAGTGGGTGTGAGTGTGTGAATGAGTGTGTGAGTGAGTGTGTGAGTGAGTGTGTGTGAGTGTGTGTTCATATGTGTGTGTGAATGTGTGTTAGTGTGTGTGAGTGTGTGTGAGTGTGTATGAGTGCGTGTGAGCGGGTGTGAGTGGGTGTGAGTGTGTGAGTGAGTGTGTGAGTGAGTTTGTGTGTGAGTGTGTGCGTATGAGTGTGTGTAAGTGTCTGTGAGTGTGTGTGTGAGAGTGTGTGCATGTGAGTGTGTGTGAGTGTGTGTGAGTGCGTGTGAGTGTGAGTGTGTGTGTGAGTGTGATTGTGAGTGTGTGAGTGTGTGTGTGAGTGTGTGATTTTGTGTGAGTGTGTGTGTGATTTTGTGTGAGTGTGTGTGTGAGTGTGTGGCTTTGTGTGAGTGTGTGTGTGAGTGTGAGTGTGTGTGTGTGAGTGTGAGTGTGTGTGGCTTTATGTCAGTGTGAGTGTGTGAGTGTGAGTGTTTGTGAGTGTGAGTGTGTGTGGCTTTGTGTCAGTGTGAGTGTGTGAGTGTGAGTGTGTGTGTGTGTGAGTGTGAGTGTGTGTGTGGCTTTGTGTGAGTGTGAGTGTGTGTGTGAGTGTGAGTGTGTGAGTGTGAGTGTGTGAGTGTGAGTGTGTGAGTGTGAGTGTGTGAGTGTGTGTGTGAGTGTGAGTGTGTGTGAGTGTGTCAGTGTGAGTGTGTGAGTGTGTGTGTGAGTGTGAGTGTGAGTGTGTCAGTGTGTGTGTGAGTGTGTCAGTGTGAGTGTGTGTGAGTGTGTGTTTGAGTGTGTGTGTGAGTGTGTCAGTGTGAGTGTGTGAGTGTGAGTGTGTGTGTGGCTTTGTGTCAGTGTGAGTGTGTGAGTGTGAGTGTGAGTGTGAGTGTTTGTGTGGCTTTGTGTCAGTGTGAGTGTGTGAGTGTGTGTGAGTGTTTGTGTGGCTTTGTGTCAGTGTGAGTGTGTGAGTGTGAGTGTGTCAGTGTGAGTGTGAGTGTTTGTGTGGCTTTGTGTCAGTGTGAGTGTGTGAGTGTGTGTGTGTCAGTGTGAGTGTGTCAGTGTGAGTGTGAGTGTGTCAGTGTGAGTGTGAGTGTTTGTGTGGCTTTGTGTCAGTGTGAGTGTGTGTGTGAGTGTGAGTGTGTCAGTGTGAGTGTGAGTGTTTGTGTGGCTTTGTGTCAGTGTGAGTGTGTCAGTGTGAGTGTGAGTGTTTGTGTGGCTTTGTGTCAGTGTGAGTGTGTGAGTGTGAGTGTGTCAGTGTGAGTGTGTCAGTGTGAGTGTGAGTGTGAGTGTGTGTGTGAGTGTGAGTGTGAGTGTTTGTGTGGCTTTGTGTCAGTGTGAGTGTGTGAGTGTGTGTGAGGCTTTGTGTCAGTGTGAGTGTGTGAGTGTGTGTGTGAGTGTGTGGGTGTGTGAATGTGAGTGTGAGTGTGTGTGTGGCTTTGTGTCAGTGTGAGTGTGTGAGTGTGTGTGTGAGTGTGTGAGTGTGTGTGTGAGTGTGTGAGTGTGTGTGTGGCTTTGTGTCAATGTGAGTGTGTGAGTGTGTGTGTGAGTGTGTGTGTGTGAGTGTGTGAGTGTGTGTGTGGCTTTGTGTCAATGTGAGTGTGTGAGTGTGTGAGTGTGTGAGTGTGTGTGTGAGTGTGTGAGTGTGTGTGTGGCTTTGTGTCAGTGTGAGTGTGTGAGTGTGTGTGTGAGTGTGTGAGTGTGTGTGTGAGTGTGTGAGTGTGTGTGTGGCTTTGTGTCAGTGTGAGTGTGTGAGTGGGTGTGTGAGTGTTTGTGCGTGTGTGTGTGAGTGGGTGTAATTGTGTGTGTGTGAGTGTGTGTGCGTGTGCATGTGTGTGTTGTTTAGGGAAAATAAAACGTTTTAAAGCCAACATAAAGAACCTACGGCAAGGAGTTGTTTCTAATGTAAAGCCCTGAAATGACCTTCAATGTTAAATAAAAGATTAAAAAAAAAACTCTGATGTGTTCCATTCACATGACTTTCTCTACATCTGTGCAACAAATTATTGTTAAAAAGCTTATGCTTCTATTTACTTCATACTAATTGAGAAAAAATTAGCAGAAATACCTTGCTTCCTTATAAGTAGAAGCAAAATAAGGGAGTGCTATAGGTTAAAGTGATAGATGGTTTCTATGTGACTGAAGTTGACAAATTCCTGTATGAGAAAGGTATAAGTTTTTCAAACTGAAATTAAAAACAAGGCATATCTTAAAAACCATCAATCCCACTAAAAATGTAAATTACATAAATTGTGTGTTTTAACGAGCTCTTCAGTTTTTCTGTGACAAGTTTTCGTCCATCTCTTACGGCTTAGCAGTTATGCAAAATTCCGTAAAATTCATCCAGAATAAAGTGGTCTTCAGAGGCTATTCCCAGAAAATTCAAGATATGCATTTCATTTGTTAGATAAATATCTTTATTTACGAACTTTTAATCAAAATCGTTAGAGCCATTTTTGAGAAAATCAAAATTTTCGAAAAAAGTTCCATGTAAAGGGTAGTTTGGAGTGGGGGATTTAATACCAAGTTTTCGTTTTTGAGATATCGTGTTTAGAGACACACACACTGACACACAGGCACGTACACACACGGACCTTTTTCTGAAGATGCTTTTTTTTGGATACAGGGAACCCTAAAACCAATATTTCCGCTGAAATATCGTTATCGAATTTTTGGGTGCAATACAATACCTTCTCTATACACTATGTACACAGTAAGTATAGAGAAAGTGAAAACAAAACGTAATATGCGTGGAATCATCAATTTCAGGAAGACGAACATATTTACATTTTCAAATAGCATAATTACGCGTAAATAAAAATAAGTTGTAATTATTTAGGGAAGACTGAGATGCTAAAAGGGATTTTTACGAAATATTAAAGATGGAGGTTTATGTTCTTTATCTACGAGCTATGCCTATAATATATTGTATTTCACCAAAAAATTCGAAGTCGACTTTTCACTAGAATGTGTTGAGATTCCCTAATTAAAAAGAAATCTGATTTATTACATTCACATAGCTTTCTCTACCTGATCCATATGCAATGTATTTGAATCTTTTATTTATATCGTACCCTTTGACATAACCATTAGCAGAAGTTTTCTTATTACTTGCTATTTTTTTTATTAGAGGGAATACATTAGGGTATAACAATGGGCACTAGAAATAGATGCGCTGAATCCAAACAAATCGTAAGTACTCCATTCACACACTGTATCGAGCTGTTCCGTATTCGTGCCTTTCATCTACATCATGCTCATCCAGATAAACATTAGCAGAAAATGGCTTATTTGTTGCTTCATTTTAAGTAGAAGGAGAATAAGAGAGTAGATTAGGTAAAACCAGTCATTATGTGAAAAATGACGTTCACTTGACATGGCCACGTATGAGAAAAGTTAGGTAATATAATGTTGAAAACAATAACAATGAATGTATCAGCTCTACAAGAAAAGGGTATGTGTCATAAATTGTTTGTTCTTAAGGAGATTTACATTGTTGTGTAGTAAGTTTTGTCTATTTCCTAAGGTTTAACCGTTGTACAAAATAAAGAGGTGTTCAGAGGTTAGTCAACTCAAGATATATCGTCTTTACTATACGCTATTGCAACTAAAATCGTTAGAACCACTTGTGACAAAATCAAACTTGAAGGCATTTTCCAATTAAAGGGCAGTGGGGGATTTTATTGAGAATCTTTTGTTATATCTTTGGGAGATACTCAACTTAAATACGTATTTAACGAACTTTTCGGTTTTGAGCTATCCTAACCACAGACACGTACGCACACAATGACCTGTTTCTAAACTGTTTTGGGACTCAGGGGGTCTCAAAATATGTATTTTCGATAACATCTCTGAATCGATTTTCAGTAGAATGCGAAATCTTATATATATGCTGTCCATACTCTACGTGAAGAGAAACTAAACATACCTGAAACAAATTGTTAAATTAAACATCACATGCGTTTGAATATCATGCAAATTGTTTTTGGATTCCTTTTGACGTTACCAGTCTATCGATATTTGGGTAAAGAATTCGAGTCAGATATTTGGCTTGTTAATTGTCACGAGTGAGAAAATCTATTGGCGTAGAGCTATACCACTCTTTGAAGCCAAGGCAATATAACAGACACACACCTTGACCCTTATGTTCGCTCCGTAAGACTTCTCTGCAGGCGAAACCAAGCTCTGACGTCATATAGCTTGCAGTTGGAAAAGCCTGCCTTACACCGACGCAACTTTCACATTCCTATGAGGGTATCATCTTCAACGCTTGCTTTTTCTCTTTTTAGTTCAAGGAGTTTGTTTTGTATATTTCACATCATTTGCATAACTTTTGTACGAAACACCTTGCGAACGACGTGATTTTGTGTTTGGCTTCCTTAACTCGATTCTGTATATTTACATTACAAGTACTTCCTGCTTCAAAATGGAAAATTGCCGCTTGTAACGTTTAAGAGTGAATAAAAAAAAAACAGGTGAGTGTAAAGTATATTTTTAAAACTTTTGAGGAGTTTTTCATTTGGTATTCTTTAAATAATGATTTTTCATTCCATAAAATACTAGGGACGTTCAATAGGTGCTTAGAAAATTCAAGAAATTACACTGTTAACATCGAAAACTTCGTATTTAGTAACCATCGTCTCTCACAGTTAAAATTTCAGCTATATCCATCACGTGGGTTCGTTGCTATAGACGATTGAATCAACAATCTTGTGCTTGTTTAGAGAGTTGGAAAAAAAAAAAAAAGAGTTTCGTGTGGTGTTTAAACGCTTCTATTTAAAGGCTTAACACCGAAAGAGATAAAAGTGGAGTTGGATAAAGTTTATGGCACATCAGCTCCTGCGTTTGCAACAATTTACAGTTGGATAAATGAATTTAAACGTGGCCGTACATCCACAAATGATGAACATCGTTCCGGACAGACGTCCAGTAGAAGTGACTTCCTCCGAAATTGCTGACAAATTCCAGAATATGGTTTTAAATGATCGACGAATTTCGCGAAATACTATAGGCCACAGGCATATCACAAGGTACATTGTTCTCAATTTTGCACCAAAAATTAGGTCTGACAAAATCGCGGCAAGGTGGGATCCTCGTTCTTGCTGAATGGAGAATAAACGAAATCGTGTGGTTGATTCGTAAGCTGGTTTGGCACTTTTCGGTCGCAATTCTGACGAGTCTCTGCGTCAATACGTAACTGTGGATAAAACATAGTTACACTACTACACTCCAGAGATAAAATTATAGTCGATACAGCGGGGTTTTAAAGACGAACCGGCTCAGAAGAAGGGAAAGGTGGTGTTGGTCTGCGACAAGCTGATGGCCTCAGGTTTTTTTTTGGGATGCACGTGGAATCACTTATATTGATAAGTATTGGAAGAACGATAAATGGAGAGTATTATGCTTCGTTATTGCAGCGATTGAACGGAGAATTCAAGAAAACAACCCCCTCATCTGACAGTGAAAAATATTCTTTTCCATCAAGACAATGCGCAGTTTCGATGACGAAAATTGTGGAATTAAGGTTCAAAATATAAATAGCGTGTTATTTATGGACGCTCTTTAACTGCTGTGGTTCTCAGCGTCCCATTCTATACTGGGCTTGAAAGACCGCTTAATTTTGCTCAGAGGCCCCTCTATCAGGATTGAGGTTCTTTTACGTGCCGTAAATCTACGACACGGGACCAACGGCTTTACTTTCCTTCCGAAAGAAGCCATGCTAAGAATTTTTACAACCGAAAAAATGCAACGTCCTCCGCCGGGTTTGAACACGTGATGTTGGGTACATAAAGTTAGCCTGGTAACCACGGAGGGCGACCAACTAAGGTTCGAATACTACAACATTCTGGGTTTGAACCCGTGATGTTGGGTACATAAAGTTAGCCTGGTAACCACGGAGGGCGACCAACTAAGGTTCGAATACTACAACATTCTGGGTTTGAACCCGTGATGTTGGGTACATAAAGTTAGCCTGGTAACCACGGAGGGCGACCAACTAAGGTTCGAATACTACAACATTCTGGGTTTGAACACGTGATGTTGGGTACATAAAGTTAGCCTGGTAACCACGGAGGGCGACCAACTAAGGTTCGAATACTACAACATCCACCGGGTTTACCAGATTTGTCCCCCAGTGACTTTTCTTTTTATTTCTAAACTTGAAAAAATAGCTCGTTGGAAAACGTTCAAAGAGCTCATTTAACGAACTTATGCCTGTTTTGAGAACCTTCCGAAATCCAACTTTTTGGAAGGCTTAAAACAGTTGGAGAAACGCTGGGAAAAGCTTATCGAGCTTAAAGGAGATTCTGCTGAAAAATACAAAAATAATTTAGCTATGGTCATGTAAGGAGTTATTGAACGCCCCTCATATCTACAAACAAGTTGTCCTCTGCGGACAGGAAGAGCGACCTAAACGAGTAGAAGAGTTGCTTAATTACGTCTTGAGGTGGATATTTGACGATGTTGGGAGCGCTGTTCAACAAAAGCTCACAGGAAGAGCGACCTAAACGAGTAGAAGAGTTGCTTAATTACGTCTTGAGGTGGATATTTGACGATGTTGGGAGCGCTGTTCAACAAAAGCTCACAGGAAGAGCGACCTAAACGAGTAGAAGAGTTGCTTAATTACGTCTTGAGGTGGATATTTGACGATGTTGGGAGCGCTGTTCAACAAAAGCAAACCTTCAGTATAGAGGATCTCTAGGGCGATACTCCCTGGTGTAGCTTTGCGTTGATGACGTCAGTCGCAGTCAAGGGTATCCCCCACCCGGAACCTCGTCCGGGAATCCAGACTCTTTTTGTCCCACCTGTAGTTCCTGTGTCTCTCTAAAAGACACTGGAAGTGAATTTTCAAAGTTCTATATGTTTAGTTTCTATAGCACGTATGCACAATGTACATAGCAAATAGAGTAATTATTATCTTTATTCGAAACAAAAATTCGACACCGATATATATGTTTTAAGACTCCCTGAATCCAGAAATTGCATTTTTAGAAACAATGTCCGTGTATTTATGCCTCTCTGGACAGGATAGCTCAAAAACAAAAAGCCGTTCAATAAGTCACAACAGACATAATCTCCTTTTAGGTCGACACACTTTTCTCAGCGTTTCTCCAACTGTTTCAACTCTCCCAAAAAGTAGGATTCCGGAAGCGCCGAGACACTTTTTCGAGTTTGGAAACAAGAAAAAGTCAAATCTAATGTTGTAGTAATTCCACCGCAGGTGCACACTCTTCCATTGTGTTGATGGAAGAGGGTCCTTTTTGTTTGCCACATGAGGTTTTTCTCCGTTCAACCGGTGCAATAACGACGCATAATCTATCATTCTTCCTTTCTGCAAGTAACCAGTGTAGATGGTCCCGCGTGTATCCCAAAAATCAGAAGCCATCGCTTTGTCTGCAGATTTCACCACCTTTGGCTTCTTCGGAGCCGGTTCGCCTTTAAAAAACACTTTTTCGAGTCTACTTTTGTGTAACTCGTCAGAATTGCGACGGAAAGGTGACCGAATTGAGTCTATTCTCCGTTGAGAGCAAACGCGGAGCCATCTTGCCGATACCTAATGTTTGGTGCAACACAAAACCATACATTAGATTTTGTGAATCATTGCGGAGGATGTCACTTCTACTGGATGTCCGGAACGAGTGCATCATTTGTGGATGTACGGCCACGTTTAAATTCATTTATCCAATTGTAAATTGTTGCAAACGCAGGAGCAGATGTGCCATGAACCTCATTCAATTCGACTTTTATCTCTTTCGGTGTTAAGCTTTTTAAATGGAAGTGTTGAGTCAGCGCAGGAAACTCGTTTTGTTATCCATCTTGTAAAGAACCACGAGAGGGACAAGCACTGCCATCTAGTAACAGGCGACGCTTACTAAATATTGTTTTTTTTTTTTCCTCTGCTAGTGGTGTAATTTGCTGGATCTTCGGGCAGTAGCACCCAAAGGGCGCCACAACATTTCCACACCGCAAACTTCTCTTTACATGCAAACATTTCCAATATTTTGAAGTTTTCAAAAATGGCTCTTAATATTTTGATTAAGGTACTGTATATTTACATGGCAAAGAAAACGTGTATCTTGAATTTCTTGGAAGTAGCGTCTGATGTTCTCTTCATTCTCACTGGTGAAGCGTAAGAGAGCCACAAAAACGTACAATCTATGTCTTTACATTTTCACCTTCTCTGCTGCATAGTGTATAGACAAGGTATTGCACTCCAACCAAAATTCGATATCGAGATTTCACCGCAAATATATGTTTTAGGATCCCTTATATACAAAAAAGTTCCGTGTGTGTGTGTCTGTGAACACGATAACTCAAAAACGAAAAGTCGGTAAAATACCAAACTTGGTATTTAAGTTTAGTATCTTACGGGATGCGACAGGAAGATTTTGAGAAAAATCCCCCCCCACACCAAACTACCTTTACATGAAAAAAATTTGGAAAATTTTCACTTTCTTAAATGTGGCTCTAACGATTTTGATTAAAATATCATACATTAAAGATATTTACCTGACAAATAAAATGCATATCTTGAATTTTCTGGGAATATCCTCTTAAGACTATTCTGGAATTTTGCAGAACTGCTAAGCCGTAAGAGATGGACAAAAACGTATCACACAAAACATGTGGAGCACGTTAAAACACACAATTTATGTAATATACATTTTTTTGCGTGGAGTTGATCGCTTCTAGATATTGCTTGTTTTTTGTTTCAGCTTTGAAAAACTTGTACTTTTCTTATACAGAAATTTCTCAACTCCTGTCCACACAAACAAAGGAAATGATCACATAGCAACCAGCTCTTGACTATCACTTTAACCTATGCTACTCCTTTATTTCGCTTCTATTTATAGGGAACCATGTAATAAGACCGTTTCTGCTAGTGTTTTCCGGATTAGCATGAAGAAAATACAAGCTTACGCTTTTTAGCAATAATTTGTTGCAGAGGTGTAGAGAAAGTCGGTGAATGGAACACATCAGATTTTTATAGTAGAATTGATGGTTTGCGAGATATTTCTTGTTATTAGTTTTTCAATTTTAAATACCCAACTATTATTCCCTTGTTTCTCTTTTACTTACAAGGAAGCAAGAAATAAGACCAATTATTTCGACTAGCATGACGCAGTTAAAAGAATGGAACATACAGAGAGAGTTATGTGAATGGATTTTACTACTTTAAAAGTATGTATGGTTGCTTACTCTTGTATAGAGCTTTGCAATTTTGAGATGCCACACATGCAGCAGTTCAGCTTAACTACTAAAGCACCAATATTAGGCAATTTCAGGCAATCGTGGTCATCTGATACTGTCGAAACATCTTATAGCAGCTGATGTTCATTTCTTTGAAATCTTGTCGCACCTGACGTTCGTTTGCTTAATCTCCTGTCTTGGTTATTGGTAACAAGGTGACAATCCAGTTATCCAACCTTCATTTTTAATAATTGTCAGTTCCACGATTGGAGTGGGGTACCGAAGCCTCCCGGGCCCTTAATTACAGAGCCCCAAGCAGGTAGTCTCCCGGCAGTTTGGTGTTTCTAATATTTGATAAAGCATTACATACTTCTAGCGGAAGATGTTACATTTTTTCTGTTTATGATTCATAACAAAAAAACACGGCTCTAGTACCAAAAGAAAATGAACCCCAAATGCTTAAATTTGAATTAGTGGTTGTTGTTGTAGTTGGTTTAGCGTTACCCAGGATGCACCACGAGGAGGCATCCCATAAGATTCCACATTTATTAGCTTCGTCAGTTTGCTCACAATGGATCCGCATTTAGATCCTTGTAAACCTATATCACACATATTCCTCTTCAAAATGAGCGGTATTTTTACATCTTATTTCCAGGTTCTGTAAGGAATCGCCTTCACGTACTCCATTCTTGAAATGTTCTAGATGCGACTGTGGATAAGACCATTACTTCTTTATTTGCTGACGAATTATCTGGGCTACAGGAATAAAAGTGATGGTTGTGGAAACTTGGCAGTTCTGTGTGTATGACAAGGACGTTTTCGTGGATGTGAGCTAACAGTCGCCCCTTTTCAACCACGTCTGGAATCCGAAGCAGACTTTTTCTACTCACCCTCTCGTCGGTACCACCTCATTTGCCGTACACTCAAAGAAATAGATAGGTACAGGTTTCGCGGCAGGCTTGGGGGCTGTTACCTGAGTACGGGGGGCTTCGTCCTGCGCCCAATCTTAGAATGTGTATTTAAAGTTTTATCCAGTTCATAATGTATTTATTAAAAAACAGTGAAAATAATCATTGTTTCTATTTGTTATGTAAGAGATCGGTGCAATAATCTGCGATAGAATGACTTTTGTCTCCATTTCATATATTAGTTATTAAAAGGTGAAATAAAATAATTGTTCCCTATTCATATATTGGGTGTCGGCAATATCATAATTCAGGAGGAGTGAAGAAAGAAAAAAAAACATCTCATGTTTCCATTCACATGACTTTCTCTACATCGCTGATTATTCTTCTATTTACATCGGCTAATCGAATTTTTTTTTAGCAGAAATGTTCTTATTACTTGCTTCCATATAAGTAGCAGAGAAATAAGGGAGTACCATAGGTTAAAGTGACAGTCTTATTACTTGCTTCCATACAAGTAGAAGGGAAATAAGGGAGTACCATAGGTTAAAGTGATAGTCTTATTACTTGCTTCCTTTTAAGTAGGAGAGAAATAAGGGAGTACCATAGGTTAAAGTGATAGTCTTATTACTTGCTTCCTTGTAAGTAGGAGAGAAATAAGGGAGTACCATAGGTTAAAGTGACAGTCTTATTACTTGCTTCCATACAAGTAGAAGGGAAATAAGGGAGTACCATAGGTTAAAGTGACAGTCTTATTACTTGCTTCCTTATAAGTAGAAGGGAAATAAGGGAGTACCATAGGTTAAAGTGATAGTCTTATTACTTGCTTCCTTGTAAGTAGGAGAGAAATAAGGGGTTACCATAGGTTAAAGTGATAGTCTTATTACTTGCTTCCTTATAAGTAGAAGGGAAATAAGGGAGTACCATAGGTTAAAGTGATAGTCTTATTACTTGCTTCCATATAAGTAGAAGGGAAATAAGGGAGTACCATAGGTTAAAGTGATAGTCTTATTACTTGCTTCCTTGTAAGTAGAAGGGAAATAAGGGAGTAGCATAGGTTAAAGTGATAGTCTTATTACTTGCTTCCTTGTAAGTAGAAGGGAAATAAGAGAGTACCATAGGTTAAAGTGATAGTCTTATTACTTGCTTCCTTGTAAGTAGAAGGGAAATAAGGGAGTACCATAGGTTAAAGTGATAGTCTTATTACTTGCTTCCTTGTAAGTAGAAGGGAAATAAGGGAGTACCATAGGTTAAAGTGACAGTCTTATTACTTGCTTCCTTGTAAGTAGAAGGGAAATAAGGGAGAACCATAGGTTAAAGTGATAGTCTTATTACTTGCTTCCTTGTAAGTAGAAGGGAAATAAGAGAGTACCATAGGTTAAAGTGATAGTCTTATTACTTGCTGCCTTACAACTAGAAGGGAAATAAGGGAGTACCATAGGTTAAAGTGATAGTCTTATTACTTGCTTCCTTGTAAGTAGAAGGGAAATAAGAGAGTACCATAGGTTAAAGTGATAGTCTTATTACTTGCTTCATTATAAGTAGAAGGGAAATAAGGGAGTACCATAGGTTAAAGTGATAGTCTTATTACTTGCTGCCTTACAACTAGAAGGGAAATAAGGGAGTACCATAGGTTAAAGTGAAGTCACAAGCTGGTTGCTATGTGACTGAAGTTCCTTTGTTTGTATGGACAGGAGTTCACACATTCCCATATGTGAAAAATATAAGTATTTTATAGCTGAAACTAATAACATGAGATGTCTCAGAAACGACCAACTCTACGAAAAAAATTTATATAACATAAATTGTTTGTTTTATCGAGCTCTTTATTTTCTGTCAAGTTTTTGTGTATCTCTTACGGTTTACCAGTTATGCAAAGATGTGTTGAGAGACTGTTCCCAGGATATACATCACATTTGTCTTAAATATAAGAGATTTTAATGAAAACCGTTAGAGCTAGTATTGGGGGTGGGGGGCTTTTCTTGAAAATCTTCGTGTCGCATCCTTGGAACATACTGAAATTAAGTATCAAGTTTGGTATTTAAAGATTTTTAATTTTTGAGATATGCTGCACTCGCGCGCGCGCGCACATACACTCACACGGACAGTTGTAAAAATTCTGTTTTTGGATTCGGGGAGTCGCAAAACTTGTATTTCTAGTGAAATCTCGGTATCGAATTTTTAGGTGCAATGAAATACCTTCTCTATACACTATGTACATAGTACGTTTAGAGAATGTAAAAATCGGTAAATAAACATGGTGGAGTACGTCATCTACCATTTGAGAACTAATGTAGTATTACAATGATAACATCTCCCTTCCTATGTTACAATAATAGTCTATTTCACTGAATTGTCTTATCAAATACAACTCGTGTTTTCGTCTCTCAGGACATTTTGTGGTGAATTATCGACAAGATGAAAACACTCGTGGTATTGCTTATGATAATTACTCCTTGGACTAAAGGACAGTCTTACCCTATCCACATTCTCCTGCTGTGAAATAACCTCAAAGCATTGCAGACACTTACTCCATTAGTTTCATTTCTTGGCTGAAACAACATGAACTAACCTCACTTAATCTAGCACTGACTCCTCAACGTTAATCTGCCATTCTGTAGCAATGTACTAATTTTAAACACGAAGTATAACACACATGCGCGCGAAGTCAGTCATTTATTTGCTTATACAATTTACTGAAATTGGCACATCCTATAAATTTCAACCATTTACGACAGACGCTAAGTAAAGTTATCATAAGTAATATAACGAGAGGTGCAACTTTTATCCAGAGAAAAGTTGTAGCTCGGGTTGTATTTAATAAGACAATTTCGTGAATAAAATAACAATGATGAGCCTATAAGGGCACAAAAAGTAATATTTCTAAAATCCCATTTGTCTTGACGTATATTTGCACCGAAATCACTGCAACTTGATGTCTATATCATAAACCATGGCCTCGTTGCTTACAGAATTCGTTGAACCGGTTCCACACGCTCTCTCTCTGTTGTTTTTAGTATTCTGCGGCTTTGAGTTTTCAATTAATATATCTATTTCTCTGATAGGCCTTTTCCTAAAACGGTTTGGAACTACCGCCATTATGTACGGGAATATCACTGCACACAGATGCTATTATGAGACAAACATTAGTTCAGAGAGAGCAAACGAATGCAAGTGGGTGCTATACATTTAGAAAAACAATTGCACGTGGATGTGATGAAAACAAATCTGATGTATTCCATTCACATGACTTTCTTTACCTCACTGCAACAAATGCTTGTGCGTCTATTTATTTCATGCCAATCGAGAAAAAATTAGCTTCATTGTAAGTAGAAACGAAATAAGGGAGTACCATTGGTTAAAGTGATAGTCAAAGGCTGCTTGCTATGTGACTGAAGTTCCTCGGTTTATATGGACAGGAGTTGACAAATTCCTATATGAGAAAAGTATACGTTTTTCAAAGCTGAAACCCAAAACAAGGAAAATCTAAAAAACGATCAACTCCACGACAAATATGGATATAACATAAATTGTGTCTTTTAAGGGGATCTAAATTTTGTGTGTGTTAAGTTTTTGACCATCTCTTACGGTTTAGCAGTTATGCAAAATTCTGTAAAATTCACCCAGAATAAACTAGTCTTCAGGGGCTATGCCCAGAAAATTCAAGATATACATTTTGTTTGTCAGGTAAATATTTTTATATATACCATATTTTAATCAAAATCGTTATAGCCATTTTTGAGAAAATCAAAATTGTCTTAAAAAGTTGGGTAACGCGTAAAGGGTAGTTAGGGCTGGGAAGATTTTTCTCAAAATCTTTGTTTCGCATCCCTGGAAGATATTAAACTTAACTACCAAGTTTGGTATTTTACCGACTTTCCTTTTTTGAGTTATCGTGTTTACAGACACAGGGACACACACACGGACCTTTTTGTGAAAATACTTTTTTGCATAAAAGGAACCCTAAAACACATATTTCCGGTCAAATCTCGGTATCGAATTTTTAGGTGTATACACTTTGTACATAGTAGTGTAGAGAAAGTAAAAAACAAAAACGATTAAAATGCAGAGATAAATTAGTTGCGATTGGTTGGAATTGTACGCGCCACGTGTGACGAACATTAGACTTTATTTACAAAGTTACTCTGTTTAACAAGGACATCTCAATTCTGTCACGTGGTACCAGTTTTTCAAAGCCGATGTTGAAATGTGTAGGCTTTCACGGCCGGTGTCAGTACTATCCGGGCTTGTAGGCCGTGGTCTACTGGGCTCCTCCTTCATCTGCGGCAGACATCCAAGTGTCCTGGTGGAGGTCTCAACAGCGACTGTGCTGTTAGCTCCATGGGTTGCGGTATATATACCGGTGGCGGTGCTTCGTTCTGCTGACGTAAGATTGGTGCGGGAGGAATCCTTGGTTTTGACATTTGTTAAACCTTCTTCTTTAAGCACAGAGCTGGGCCGGGCGGATTCGTCGAGAGACAGCGTTCGAGCGGTCATCTTTTCAGTGCATCTCAGGCATTCTGGCGCTTTTTAGCGCCATCAAGCAGAAGCCTGCTACCAAAGTATCAACTCTACCGTCCAGAGAAGCATCAGCTTTTAACCAACTACCACCTTCAACACCAAGGACCCTGATTGGTCGGCCACCACATCTGGAAGCGACCCTATTGGGCAGCTTCAGGTGATCCGGCCAATCACTCCATAGAGAGCGGAGTGTACTTCCAGACCATCGGAAGTACGTACTTCCTTTTTCAAGGAAGTACACAGGCAGCGGGTAGCCGAAATAAGGCCACAGCCATCTGACTTTCTAGGTCGGGTAAGGTGCGCTATCTAAGCGTCCAGTCCTCTGTTTCGGCCTGCTTCTTAGCCCCTGCTACCTGCAGGTGAGGGTAAACCAAGGTGTGATTTTGTGCACTGCACCCTTGGGTGCAGGGCAGGTGTCCCTGTTCTATCATGACCCGATCCAAGACCAAACCATCCAAAGGCAAAGCCCCAAGCGGCTCTGCCAATTATGATCCAACGGCCGTTGCCAGCACTAGCACTGGTGCAGCCACCCTGCCCTCCAGTGGCCCTGCTACTGTCGAGGGTAAAAAGAGATCTAGCCAGGAACGCCAAGGCATTAAAGGCAAGGTCATATGTTTGGACTCATCCATGCAATCTACCAAAGAGGGTCTCCCGCGCGAACCAGTTTCACGCTTAGGCCAAAACGCGGAGTCTGACTCCGACGACGACTGTGCCAGTGTGGGCACAGATATTTCACACCACAGCGGCAGGACCTCGGTCTTGTCGTACCACTCAACCTCCATGATGGTAGATCATGAGGAGTCCTCTTTCGGCCTCTCCACAGACGGAGAGACGACTGTGCCCGTGTGGGCACAGACATCTCACACCACAGCGGCAGGACCTCGGTCTTGTCGTACCACTCATCCTCCATGATGGTAGATCATGAGGAGTCCTCTTCCGGCCTCTCCACAGACGGGGACACGACTGTGCTAGTGTGGGCACAGACATTTCACACCACAGCGGCAGGACCTCGGTCTTGTCGTACCACTCAACCTCCATGATGGTAGATCATGAGGAGTCCTCTTTCGGCCTCTCCACAGACGGAGAGACGACTGTGCCAGTGTGGGCACAGACATTTCACACCACAGCGGCAGGACCTCGGTCTTGTCGTACCACTCAACCTCCATGATGGTAGATCATGAGGAGTCCTCTTCCGGCCTCTCCACAGACGGGGACACGACTGTGCTAGTGTGGGCACAGATATTTCACACCACAGCGGCAGGACCTCGGTCTTGTCGTACCACTCAACCTCCATGATGGTAGATCATGAGGAGTCCTCTTTCGGCCTCTCCACAGACGGAGAGACGACTGTGCCCGTGTGGGCACAGACATCTCACACCACAGCGGCAGGACCTCGGTCTTGTCGTACCACTCATCCTCCATGATGGTAGATCATGAGGCGTCCTCTTCCGGCCTCTCCACAGACGGAGACGACGACTGTGCTAGTGTGGGCACAGACATCTCACACCACAGCGGCAGGACCTCGGTCTTGTCGTACCACTCATCCTCCATGATGGTAGATCATGAGGCGTCCTCTTCCGGCCTCTCCACAGACGGGGACACGACTGTGCTAGTGTGGGCACAGATATTTCACACCACAGCGGCAGGACTTCGGTCTTGTCGAACCACTCAACCTCCAAGAGGAGTCCTCTTCCGGCCTCTCAACAGACGGAGAGACGACTGTGCCCGTGTGGGCACAGACATCTCACACCACAGCGGCAGGACCTCGGTCTTGTCGTACCACTCGTCCTCAATGAGGAGTCCTCTTCCGGCCTCTCAACAGACGGAGAGACGACTGTGCCAGTGTGGGCACAGACATCTCACACCACAGCGGCAGGACCTCGGTCTTGTCGTACCACTCAACCTCCATGATGGTAGATCATGAGGAGTCCTCTTCCGGCCTCTCCACAGACGGAGAGACGACTGTGCCCGTGTGGGCACAGACATCTCACACCACAGCGGCAGGACCTCGGTCTTGTCGTACCACTCGTCCTCAATGAGGAGTCCTCTTCCGGCCTCTCAACAGACGGAGAGACGACTGTGCCAGTGTGGGCACTGACATCTCACACCACAGCGGCAGGACCTCGGTCTTGTCGTACCACTCAACCTCCATGATGGTAGATCATGAGGAGTCCTCTTCCGGCCTCTCCACAGACGGAGAGACGACTGTGCCCGTGTGGGCACAGACATCTCACACCACAGCGGCAGGACCTCGGTCTTGTCGTACCACTCGTCCTCAATGAGGAGTCCTCTTCCGGCCTCTCAACAGACGGAGAGACGACTGTGCCAGTGTGGGCACTGACATCTCACACCACAGCGGCAGGACCTCGGTCTTGTCGTACCACTCAACCTCCATGATGGTAGATCATGAGGAGTCCTCTTCCGGCCTCTCCACAGACGGAGAGACGACTGTGCCCGTGTGGGCACAGACATCTCACACCACAGCGGCAGGACCTCGGTCTTGTCGTACCACTCATCCTCCATGGCTGTAGATCATGAAGAGTCCCCTTCAGGCCTCTCAACAGACGGAGACGACAACTGTGCCAGTGTGGGCACAGACATCTCACACCACAGCGGCAGGAACTCGGTCTTGTCGTACCACTCATCCTCCATGAGGAGTCCTCTTCCGGCCTCTCAACAGACGGAGAGGACGACTTTAGTGTGGTGGTCTCGAGGAAGGAGAAGAGGTGAACCCGATTGGCTGCAGAGGGCGTGCCCTCTGGCCAATCACAAACATCCCGCCCCAGTGATTCTAGGCCCGCTCAGAACACCGGGTTGAGGAAGCACGTTACACCTATCATCGTGGATGACTTTAAGGGGATTGTAGGCTTCCTCAAAGACGTCATGCCATCTCTATCTGGTAATTGCACGGTGACGAGGAACAAACACCGACATGTCTTCCAGGCCAAGATTCCGGAGGACTACAAGCTCGTCCTGCAAGCTCTCAAGAGGAAACGTGTTCCACGGTCGTGTGTCAGGGTGTCAGTGAATCCATGTGTTGTGTGTCAGGGTGTCAGTGTGTCCATGTGTCGTGTGTCCGGGTGTCAGTGAATCCATGTGTCATGTGTCAGGGTGTCAGTGAATCCATGTGTCGTGTGTCAGGGTGTAAGTGAATCCATGTGTCGTGTGTCAGGGTGTCAGTGAATCCATGTGTCGTGTGTCAGGGTGTCAGTGAATCCATGTGTCGTGTGTCAGGGTGTCAGTGTGTCCATGTGTCGTGTGTCAGGGTGTCAGTGAATCCATGTGTCGTGTGTCAGGGTGTCAGTGTGTCCATGTGTCGTGTGTCCGGGTGTCAGTGAATCCATGTGTCGTGTGTCAGGGTGTCAGTGTGTCCGGATGTCAGTGTGTCCGGGTGTCAGTGTGTCATGTGTCGTTGGTCAGGGTGTCAGTGTGTCCGGGTGTCAGTGTGTCCGGGTGTCAGTGTGTGATGTGTCGAGTGTCCATGTGTCGTGTGTCCGGGTGTCAGTGTGTCCATGTGTCGTGTGTCCGGGTGTCAGTGTGTCCATGTTACGTGTGTCCGGGTGTCAGTGTCCGGGTGTCAGTGAGTCCATGTGTCGTGTGTCAGGGTGTCAGTGTGACCATGTGTCGACTGACCGGGTGTCAGTGTCCGGGTGTCAATGTGACCATGTGTTGAGTGTCCGGGTGTCAGTGTGTCGTGTGTCCGAGTGTCAGTGTGTCCATGTGTCGTGTGTCCGGGTGTCAGCGTGTCCATGTGTCGTGTGTCCGGGTGTCAGTGTGTCCATGTGTCAGGGTGTATTTGTGTCCACGTGTAGTGTGTCAGGGTGTCAATGTGTCCATGTGCCAGGGTGTCAGTGTGTCCATGTGTCGTGTGTCAGGGTGTCAGTGTGTCCATGTGTCGTGTGTCAGGGTGTCAGTGTGTCCATGTGTCGTGTGTCAGGGTGTCAGTGTGTCCATGTGTCAGTCTGTCAGGGTGCCAGTGTCCAAGTGTCGTGTGTCAGGGTGTCAGTGTGTCCATGTGTCGTGTGTCAGGGTGTCTGTGTGTCCATGTGTCGTGTGAGGGTGTCAGTGTTCCCGGGTGTCAGTGTGTCCATGTGTCGTGTGTCCGGGTGTCAGTGTGTCCATAGGTCGTGTGAGGGTGTCAGTGTATCCATGCGTCGTGTTTCCGGGTGTCTGTGCCCGGGTGTCAGTGTGTCCATGATTCGTGTGTCCGGGTGTCATTGTGCCCGGGTGTCAGTGTGTCCATGTTTGGTGTGAGGGTGTCAGTGTATCCATGTGTCGTGTGAGGGTGTCAGTGTATCCATGTGTCGTGTGTCAGGGTGTCAGTGTATCCATGTGTCGTGTGTCCGTGTGTCAGTGTGCTCGGGTGTCAGTGTGTCCATGTGTCGTATGTCAGGGTGCCACTGTGCCCGGGGGTCAGTGTGTCCATGTGTGGTGTGTCAGGGTGTCAGTGTGCCCGGGGGTCAGTTTGTCCATGTATTGTGTGTCAGGGTTTCAGTGTGCCCGGGGGTCAGTGTGTCCATGTGCCGTGTGTCCGGGTGTCAGTGTGTCCGGTGTCAGTGTGCCCGGGGAACAGCGTGTCCATGTGTCGTGTGTCCGGGTGTCAGTGTGTCCATGTGTCGTATGTCAGGGTGCCACTGTGCCCGGGGGTCAGTGTGTCCATGTGTCGTGTGTCCGGGTGTCAGTGTGCTCGGGTGTCAGTGTGCCTGGGGGTCAGTGTGTCCATGTGTCGTGTGTCAGGGTGTCAGTGTGCCCGGGGGTCAGTTTGTCCATGTGTCGTGTGTCAGGGTTTCAGTGTGCCCGGGGGTCAGTGTGTCCATGTGTCGTGTGTCCGGGTGTCAGTGTGTCCGGGTGTCAGTGTGCCCGGGGGTCAGTGTGTCCATGTGATGTGTGTCCGGGTGTCAGTGTGTCCATGTGATGTGTGTCCGGGTGTCAGTGTGTCCATGTGATGTGTGTCCGGGTGTCAGTGTGTCCGGGTGTCACTGTACCCGGGAGTCAGTGTGTCCATGTGATGTGTGTCCGGGTGTCAGTGTGCCCGGGGGTCAGTGTGCCCGGGGTCAGTGTGCCCATGTGATGTGTGTCCGGGTGTCGTGTGCCCGGGTGTCAGTGTGCCCGGTATGTCAGTGTGGCCGGGTGTCAGTGTGTCCATGTGTCGTGTGTCCGGGTGTCAGTGTGTCCGGGTGTCTGTGCCCGGGTGTCAGTGTGCCCGGTATGTCAGTGTGGCCGGGTGTCAGTGTGGCCGGGTGTCAGTGTGCCCGGTATGTCAGTGTGGCCGGGTGTCAGTGTGGCCGGGTGTCAGTGTGCCCGGTATGTCATTGTGGCCGGGTGTCAGTGTGGCCGGGTGTCAGTGTGCCCGGGTGTCAGTGTGCCCGGTATGTCAGTGTGGCCGGGTGTCAGTGTGGCCGGGTGTCAGTGTGCCCGGTATGTCATTGTGCCCGGGTGTCAGTGTGGCCGGGTGTCAGTGTGCCCGGCATGTCAGTGTGGCCGGGTGTCAGTGTGGCCGGGTGTCAGTGTGTCCATGTGTCGTGTGTCCGGGTGTCACTGTGTCCGGGTGTCTGTGCCCAGGTGTCAGTGTGGCTGGGTGTCAGTGTGTTTATGTGTCGTGTGTCCGAGTGTCAGTGTGCCCGGAAATCAGTGTGTACATGTGTCAGAGTGTCAGTGTGTCCGGGTGCAAGTGTGCCCGGGTGTCAGTGTGTCTATGTGTCGTGTGTCAGGATGTTAGTGTGTCCGGGTGTCACTGTGCCCGGGGGTCGTGTGTCCATGTGTCGTTTGCCCGTGTGTCCATGTGTCGTGTGTCCGGGTGTCAGTGTGTCCGGGTGCAAGTGTGCCCGGGTGTCAGTGTGTCTATGTGTCGTGTGTCAGGGTGTCAGTGTGTCCAGGGGTCAGTGTGTCCATGTGATGTGTGTCCGGGTGCAAGTGTGCCCGGGTGTCAGTGTGTCTATGTGTCGTGTGTCAGGGTGTCAGTGTGTCCATGTGATGTGTGTCCGGGTGTTGTGTGCTCGGGTGTCAGTGTGTCCAGGGGTCAGTGTGTCCATGTGATGTGTGTCCGGGTGTTGTGTGCTCGGGTGTCAGTGTGTCCAGGGGTCAGTGTGTCCATGTGATGTGTGTCCGGGTGCAAGTGTGCCCGGGTGTCAGTGTGTCTATGTGTCGTGTGTCAGGGTGTCAGTGTGTCCATGTGATGTGTGTCCGGGTGTTGTGTGCTCGGGTGTCAGTGTGTCCGGGTGTCACTGTGCCCGGGGGTCGTGTGTCCATGTGTCGTTTGCCCGTGTGTCAGTGTGTCCATGTGTCGTGTGTCCATGTGTCGTGTGTCCGGGTGTCAGTGTGCCCGGGGGTCGTGTATCCATGTGTCGTGTGTCCATGTGTCGTTTGCCCGTGTGTCAGTGTGCCTGGTCGTGTGTCCATGTGTCGTTTGTCCTGGTGCCTCTGAACAGGATAACTCCAAAACGATAAGTCGGCAAAGTAGCAAACTTGGTTATCTTCGAAGGATGCGGCGCGAATCTTTTGAGGAAAATCCCCTACCCCAAACTACCCTTTACATGGAAAAAAATTCGAAAATGTTGATTTTCTAAAACATAGCTCTAAGGATTTTGATTAAAATATCGTATATTAAAGATATTAATGTAAATCTTGAATTTTCTAGGAATAGCCTCTAAAAGCCTCTTTATTCTAGATGAATTTTCTGAATTTTGCGAATCGTAAGAGATAGGCAAAAACTTATTGCACAAAAATATAGATCTTATTAAAACACACAATTTATATCCTATGTAATTTTTGGTGGAGTTGACCGTTTTCGAGATATTCCTTGTTATTGGTTTCACTTTTAAAATACTTAAAAGTTTTCTCATACGGGAACTTTTCAACTCCTGGCCAGTTAAAGAAACGGATTTTAACCCCATATCAACCACATTTTTAAACTTTTGACTATCAGTTTAGCCTAGTGTATCCCCTAAATTAGATTTTCTTTATAAGGATGTAAATAATGAGACCGTTTCTACTAATGTTTATCTCGATTAACATGAAGTTGATGGAAGAATGAATTTATTAACATTAATTTGTTACAGAGTTGTAGAGAAAGTCATGTGAAAGTAGCAGATATTTTTGTTTGTTAAAGCCCTCAGTTTATTATACAGGTTATGTGTATCTACTGTTTGTTATATGAAACAAAGGAAAGTTGTAGAGAAAGTCATGTGAAAGTAGCAGATATTTTTGTTTGTTAAAGCCCTCAGTTTATTCAGGTTATGTGTATCTACTGTTTGTTATATGAAACAAAGGAAAGTTGTAGAGAAAGTCATGTGAAAGTAGCAGATATTTTTGTTTGTTAAAGCCCTCAGTTTATTATACAGGTTATGTGTATCTACTGTTTGTTATATGAAACAAAGGAAAGTTGTAGAGAAAGTCATGTGAAAGTAGCAGATATTTTTGTTTGTTAAAGCCCTCAGTTTATTCAGGTTATGTGTATCTACTGTTTGTTATATGAAACAAAGGAAAGTTGTAGAGAAAGTCATGTGAAAGTAGCAGATATTTTTGTTTGTTAAAGCCCTCAGTTTATTATACAGGTTATGTGTATCTACTGTTTGTTATATGAAACAAAGGAAAGTTGTAGAGAAAGTCATGTGAAAGTAGCAGATATTTTTGTTTGTTAAAGCCCTCAGTTTATTCAGGTTATGTGTATCTACTGTTTGTTATATGAAACAAAGGAAAGTTGTTGAGAAAGTCATGTGAAAGTAGCAGATATTTTTGTTTGTTAAAGCCCTCAGTTTATTCAGGTTATGTGTATCTACTGTTTGTTATATGAAACAAAGGAAAGTTGTAGAGAAAGTCATGTGAAAGTAGCAGATATTTTTGTTTGTTAAAGCCCTCAGTTTATACAGGTTATGTGTATCTACTGTTTGTTATATGAAAGTAGCAGATATTTTTGTTTGTTAAAGCCCTCAGTTTATTCAGGTTATGTGTATCTACTGTTTGTTATATGAAACAAAGGAAAGTTGTAGAGAAAGTCATGTGAAAGTAGCAGATATTTTTGTTTGTTAAAGCCCTCAGTTTATACAGGTTATGTGTATCTACTGTTTGTTATATGAAAGTAGCAGATATTTTTGTTTGTTAAAGCCCTCAGTTTATTCAGGTTATGTGTATCTACTGTTTGTTATATGAACCAAAGGAAAGTTGTAGCGAAGACTTTCAGCACTTGGCTTTGTTTTAATATCTCGTTTCGTAAGGAAATTGTATTATATAAGGCTGGTAAGAATCTTATACAAGGCGCGCTTCCTTTGTTTTCAAATATTGTGTAATACAAAGGCTGTCATGTCAAGAGCGGCGTGTCACTGTTACGCAGCAAGATGGCTCTGGTCTTACGTGTTGATGGTCTTGTCACTTTTAAGACAATATTCGGTTATGCAAGTTGTTTCCATACATCCAGAGTTTTTCCTTAATATCGTCATACTTGTTACTTTCTCTAGCCCGTATGTACAATGCACATAGGGATACAGAAGTCTTGTGTTCCACCCAAATATTCCATGTCGAGATTTCACCGGAAATATTTCTTTTGGGGTCACCTGAGTCCGACAAAACCATTTTTAGGAAAAGGTACCTGTGTTTGGAAAACAGCTAAAAAACGAAATGACCGTTAAATACCACACTTGGTATTTAGGTTTAGTATCTTCCAAGGATGCGACACGGAGATTTTCAAGAAAATTCCTGCACCACGAACTACCCTTTACATGGACAAATTTTCGAAAATTTTGTTTTTCTTAAAAATGGCTCAATCGATTTTGATTAAAATCACATATATTAAAGTTATTTACATCCCAAATAAAATGTATATCTTGAATTTTATGGAAATAGCCTCTGAAAACCTCTTTATTCTGGATGAATTTTGCCGAATTTTGCTTAACTCCAAAACCGTAAGAGATTAGACAAGAGCGTACTACACAAAAAATGTAGATCTCGTTAAAACACAATTTATGTCCTTTCCGTTTTTATTATGGAAGTGATCATTTTCGAAATATTCCTTTTTATTGGATTCAGTTGTGAAATACTTCTACTTTTCTCAGACATGAAGCGTCCGTATTTCTTTTGTTCTACTCCTGGGCAAGCAAAGAAGCGATTTGCAACGACAGTCGCATAGCGATAGCGTTTAAAACATTTGACTATCATTTAGCCTAGTCCCTTAGTCCCCTCCTACTTGTAAGGAACTAAGTAACAAGAACATTCTGATAATGTTTATCTCGATTAGTATTGTGTAGCAAGAAGATAATCTTTTGTAAGAAGTTTGTTCGTAGAGCAGCTAGAGAAAGTCATGTGAGTGTAACACATTAGATTATACTTTTTGAATGTACAGTATTTAGAAAAACTCAGAATTAGGCTTTAGAATCTGTGTAGGGCAAGGTGGCTGTTCTGGCAGTTCGGGAAATATCCTCGGTGCCTTTATCAGTAGTTCCATTCTCTGCTGCCCAAAGTGAAGTTTCAAATCGTCTGCCCTTCCTCATGATGTGGCCCGCCCACTTCCATTTGATGTTTACAACAACCTAACTTCTGCCAAATATCTTTCACAGCACTTATAAAGCAGATATTCAGAAGAACATGTTTAATGTAATTTAAACACATTTTGAAAACATTGTAATATAATTGTTTTCACTCTCTCTAGTACATAGGTAGAGAAGGTATTGCATTCCACCCAAAATATCGATACCGCGATTTCACCTGAAATACACGTTTTAGGAGCTCCTGTATAAAACAAATGTGCATTTTTAGAAAAAAGGTCCGTGTGCATGTCATGTCTGTGAACACGATAACTAAAAAAACGAAAAGTCGGTAAAATGCAAAATTTGGTATTTAAGTTTAATAGCTTCCAGGGATGCGACACGAAGTTTTTGAGAAAAATCCCCCATTCTAAACTACCCTTTACATGAAAAAAATCGAATATTTTGTTTTGTCAAAAAAGACTAAAGATTTTTATTAAAATAAGGTATATTAAAATGTTTACATGACAAATAAAATGTATTTAGTGAATTTTCTGGGATTGACCTCTAAGGACCTCTTTATTCTGAACGATTTTTTTTTTAATTTTGCATAACAAGTAAACCGCAAGAGATAGACAAAAATAAATAAATAAATAAATAAATTAAAAAATGCAGACCTCCTTAAAAGACACAATTTGTGTTCAGATATGCCTTGTTATTGGTTTCAGATTTAAAATACTTTTCTCATACAGGAACTTGTCACGGGTTTCAACCTCATGGCAAACACATTTTAAAACATGTGACTGTCGCTTTATTTCCCTTCTACTTATAAGGAACCAAGTAGTTAGAGTGTTTCTGCTAATGTTTATTTCAAGGAGCCTGAAGTAGATATTAACAACACCTTGTTACAGAGTTGTAGAGAAAGTCATGTGAATGGAACACACCATGTTTTTGACTGTACAACAGAGAGAATTCTGACCAGTTCAGCTTGCACCAAGTATGTTAACATTGCCTGTTAACCAGATATTCAGAAGCACATGTTTAACCAAATTCTGACCAGTTCAGCTTGCACCAAGTATTTTAACATTGCCTGTTAACCAGATATTCAGAAGCACATGTTTAACCAAATTCTGACCAGTTCAGCTTGCACCAAGTATTTTAACATTGCCTGTTAACCAGATATTCAGAAGCACATGTTTAACCAAATTCTGACCAGTTCAGCTTGCACCAAGTATGTTAACATTGCCTGTTAACCAGATATTCAGAAGCACATGTTTAACCAAATTCTGACCAGTTCAGCTTGCACCAAGTATGTTAACATTGCCTGTTAACCAGATATTCAGAAGCACATGTTTAACCAAATTCTGACCAGTTCAGCTTGCACCAAGTATGTTAACATTGCCTGTTAACCAGATATTCAGAGGCACATGTTTAACCAAATTCTGACCAGTTCAGCTTGCACCAAGTATGTTAACATTGCCTGTTAACCAGATATTCAGAAGCACATGTTTAACCAAATTCTGACCAGTTCAGCTTGCACCAAGTATTTTAACATTGCCTGTTAACCAGATATTCAGAAGCACATGTTTAACCAAATTCTGACCAGTTCAGCTTGCACCAAGTATTTTAACATTGCCTGTTAACCAGATATTCAGAAGCACATGTTTAACCAAATTCTGACCAGTTCAGCTTGCACCAAGTATGTTAACATTGCCTGTTAACCAGATATTCAGAAGCACATGTTTAACCAAATTCTGACCAGTTCAGCTTGCACCAAGTATGTTAACATTGCCTGTTAACCAGATATTCAGAGGCACATGTTTAACCAAATTCTGACCAGTTCAGCTTGCACCAAGTATGTTAACATTGCCTGTTAACCAGATATTCAGAAGCACATGTTTAACCAAATTCTGACCAGTTCAGCTTGCACCAAGTATTTTAACATTGCCTGTTAACCAGATATTCAGAAGCACATGTTTAACCAAATTCTGACCAGTTCAGCTTGCACCAAGTATTTTAACATTGCCTGTTAACCAGATATTCAGAAGCACATGTTTAACCAAATTCTGACCAGTTCAGCTTGCACCAAGTAACTTAAGAGCGCCTGTTAACCAGATATTCAGAAGCACATGTTTAACCAAATTCTGACCAGTTCAGCTTGCACCAAGTATCTTAAGAGCGCCTGTTAACCAGATATTCAGAAGCACATGTTTAACCAAATTCCGACCAGTTCAGCTTGCACCAAGTATCTTAAGAGCGCCTGTTAACCAGATATTCAGAAGCACATGTTTAACCAAATTCTGACCAGTTCAGCTTGCACTAAGTATCTTAAGAGCGCCTGTTAACCAGATATTCAGAAGCACATGTTTAACCAAATTCTGACCAGTTCAGCTTGCACTAAGTATCTTAAGAGCGCCTGTTAACCAGATATTCAGAAGCACATGTTTCACCTAATTTTCAAAACATATAAAATAATTGTTTTTCCTTTCTCTACATAGGCAGAGAAGGTGTTGCACTCCAGTCAAAAGTACGATACAGAGATTTCACCGGAAATACACGTTTTAGGATGCCCTGTATCCCAAAAATGAAATGTGTTCTATTCACATAATTTTGTCTGACCGTTCCATATAAAAACTGTTCTTACAATTGATTGTTATTTTATCTATCACGATAATTGAGCTAACAACCATTAGCAGAAATGGTCTTTTTGTAAGTAGAGGGGCAAAAAAGTGATACATTAGGCTAAAGCGATTGTCAAATATTTTAAAAACTGATCGCTATGTGAAACAATTCAAGGTCGGTTCACTTTGTATGGTGCCATTTGAGTTAGGTAGTTTAAAATTGAAACCAATAACAAGGAAATTTCGAAAACACTCTTTTCTACAAGAAAAACGCATATGACATAAATTATGCGTTTTAATGAGCTCTACATTTTTTTGTGTAGCAAGATTTTGTGTATTTCTTACGGCTTAGCCATTATGAAAACACGCCTTTTTAGAAAAAGGTCCGCGTGTGTTTCTGTGTGTCTGCGATCAACGAAAAGTCAGTAAAATACCAAACTTGGTATTTAAGTTCAGCATGTCCCAAAGATACGTTACGAAGATTTTGAGGAAAAATCCCCTTTCCTAAATTACCCTTTACAAGTAAAAAATTAATAGGTACATTTTGTTTTTCTCAAAAATGGCTCTAACGATTTTGATTAAAATACTCTGCATTTTAGATATTTACATAATAAATGTGTGCTGAAAACGAAAATGACCGTAAAATAGCAAACTTCATATTTAGTATCTTGCTAGGATAGCACATGAAGATTTTCAAGAGAACCCCCCCACCCCTTTACATAGAGAACATGTCCAAGTTTTTGATTTTGTCAAAGACGATTGTAACGGTTTTGATTAACATATTTTCATGACAACGAAATGTGTATGTTGAATTTTCTGGGACAATTAATTGGTCAAAAGGGGCTAATATACAAATGGGTATATCTGGTGTGTACTTATTACTTTTGACCGCCTTCTGTCACGGCCATGAGTAGCCTGCCCGGCTCCACCTCGGACTCACGTGCCGCTCGACCAGCAACAGAACCGTTCATCTTGCACCCTCGGTTCATTGTCCTGCCCTTAACGGTATGGGTTGTGACTTGTGCCTTCTTAGACGTGTTTTACAACATTTCTTCTCTAGCCATTTCACATGTATAAGTTATATTGCCTATATAGGATACAATGTATATCTTCCTGTTAGAGACGCCATGTACTGCCTCGCCTGTTAACTTGTAATTTAATGATACGCGTGCTCAGTTATTATTACTTTCTCTACACGTACCGTGTACAGAGAAGGTATTGTATTGCACCCTTAAATTCGATACCGAGATTTCACCGGAAATGCATGTTTTGGGTCCCCCTGAATCCAGAATAAGCATTTCTGGAAAAAGGTCCGTGTATGTGTGTGTGTGGACAGCATAGCTCAAAAAGGAAAATACCGTTAAATACCAAATCTTGGTATTAAAATTTGGTACCTTGCATTGATGCAACACGAAGATTTTTAAGAAAATCCCACATCCCCAACTACCCTTTAAATAGAACTTTTTTCGAAAATTTTGATTTTCTCAAAAATGGCTAACGATTTTGATTAAAATATCGTATATTAAAGATATTTACCTGACAAATAAAATGTGTATCTTGAATTTTCTGGGAATAGCCTCTGAAGACTATTTTACTCGGGATGAAATTTACGGAATTTTGCTAAACCGTAAGAGATGTACAAAAACTTACCACACAAAAATGTAAGGTACATTAAAACACAATTTATGTTATATACATTTTTTTCGTGGAGTTGGTCGTTTTTGATATATTCCTTGCTTACGGTTTCTGCTTTAAAAACTTATACTTTTCTCGTATTGGAATTTGTCAACTCGGGTCCATACAAACAAAGGAACTTCAGTCACATAGGAATAAGCTTTTCACTATCGCTTTAACCTATGATACTCCCTTATTTCCCTTCTACTTACAAGGAAGCAAGTAATAAGACTATTTCTGCTAATTTTTTCTCGATTAGCCCGAAGAAAATAGAATCATTAGCTTTTTAACAATAGTTTATTGCAGAGATGTAGAGAAAGTCATGTGAATGGAACACATCGGATTTTTTGTTTTCTTTTATGTTATAATTTTTGGATTCTAAGTGAAACTTCCTATTAGAATTGCTCATATTTTAGTATAATTATAGTGTTGCCGATCGAATATTCCAAATTGATGACAATTCCTAAGACAATCTAGTGTTGATGAAACATGAGACTGCTGTTATTATGGTTACAGCGCCTCTCAAGCCATAGAGGAGTAATCGACTTTTATTGCTGGAAACCTTGAAAGTGCTGAGAAAGGTCAGAGAGAGAAATAACTGGAGACAGCGCCAAGGGGTGAAGTGTTACATTACATTCATGTCTAGACATATTTGTTTCTGCATGGTCCCGTCATTCGGTTGTTCCTCTCTGCAACATTCAGATGTTTGGTCTATGGGACCCGTCTCTAAGCAAACGCTAGGCGCCAATTACTTCTCGACGCACCAACATATTAAAATTGTCAGACACTATGAAGGTTTATGATCTCATTTTCACGTCTGCTTTGCTCTTTTGCATTTTAGAGATTGTTATTGTTGTCTATTTGTCTTTCGACCTCGAAATGGTTATTTATGATGTAAAATGAGACTGATTATTTTATATAATTAATTTAAAGAATCACGAGTTAATAATAGAATAATTGATAATAGTTTAGATAATAATATAAGTAATAACAGATATGAAAATGAAGTTAGTCCCAGGGAAATGACAGTAATGTCGATAATTCAAATGCATAACATGGTAAAATAGTATTTCCAACAAAAGGGCCGAAGGTAAGTGCAGACAGGTAAAAAATATAATAATAATAATAATAATAATAATAATAATAACAACAGTACTAATAATAATAAAAATAATCAAAAGAACAATAATAAATACAATAATAATAATAACAACAACAATAATAATAATAATAATAATAATAATAATAATGGAGAACAGCGCACAACTGTGCAGAATACAATACCTGAATTTAAGAATACATGAATTTAATTGTTCTTGCTATAAGCAGAATGGATTTACACTTGAGTAAATATTTCTGAGCACAAAACATAGAGGTTCGTTTAAAACTTTGTTGGAGCACAACTTATGGTGGTAACCATGAACTGACACATTTCATAGTTCCCCTGTGTCTATCTTGTCTCTTGCATACAATTCCATTGCTATGTCCTCTTTCTTTTCTCGCAAGACGTGCATGCTTGACTAGAAGGCAGATCCTCTATTAGGAGGGTTTCTCTAGCTCTCGTGCTCTGAGAAAACATATGGGACCGTGAGAGTCGGGCGGTCGCCGTTCAAGCGACGACATTCCTGCGAAATAAAGAATAGAAAACGCTACTGTGGCCGTGAGACACAAGTGCTGGGTTCTCACCCCAGAACAAACAGCCTTGTAGATTTTAACTTGTCAAACTATGTATCGCTTGAAAGGGGTGGAAGGATATTTACAGATGTAGAAACGAAGACTAACTCAGTCTCTGAGAAGATTATTTCTCACTTCATTCTTCGCCCATCAATGTAAGCGTTTGTGTGTGTGAGAGAGAGGGAGAGTGCGTGTGTGAGAGAGAGAGAGAGGGATAGAGAGTGTGTGTGAGAGATTGCGTGTGTGTGAGAGAGAGGGAGAGTGCGTGTGTGAGAGAGAGAGAGAGGGATAGAGAGTGTGTGTGAGAGATTGCGTGTGTGTGAGAGAGAGGGAGAGTGCGTGTGTGAGAGAGATAGAGAGAGAGGGATAGAGAGTGTGTGTGAGAGATTGCGTGTGTGTGAGAGAGAGGGAGAGTGCGTGTGTGAGAGAGAGAGAGAGAGGGATAGAGTGTGTGTGAGAGATTGCGTGTGTGTGTGAGAGAGATAGAGAGAGAGGGATAGAGGGATAGAGAGTGTGTGTGAGAGATTGTGTGTGTGTGTGAGAGAGAGGGAGAGTGCGTGTGTGAGAGAGAGAGAGAGGGATAGAGTGTGTGTGTGAGAGATTGCGTGTGTGTGTGAGAGAGAGGGAGAGTGCGTGTGTGAGAGATTGTGTGTGTGTGTGAGAGAGAGGGAGAGTGCGTGTGTGAGAGAGAGAGAGAGGGATAGAGAGTGTGTGTGAGAGATTGCGTGTGTGTGTGAGAGAGAGGGAGAGTGCGTGTGTGAGAGAGAGAGAGAGGGATAGAGAGTGTGTGTGAGAGATTGCGTGTGTGTGTGAGAGAGAGGGAGAGTGCGTGTGTGAGAGATTGCGTGTGTGTGTGAGAGAGAGGGAGAGTGCGTGTGTGAGAGATTGTGTGTGTGTGTGAGAGAGAGAGAGAGGGATAGAGAGTGTGTGTGAGAGATTGCGTGTGTGTGTGAGAGAGAGGGAGAGTGCGTGTGTGAGAGAGAGAGAGAGGGATAGAGAGTGTGTGTGAGAGATTGCGTGTGTGTGTGAGAGAGAGGGAGAGTGCGTGTGTGAGAGAGAGAGAGAGAGGGATAGAGTGTGTGTGAGAGATTGCGTGTGTGTGTGAGAGAGATAGAGAGAGAGGGATAGAGGGATAGAGAGTGTGTGTGAGAGATTGTGTGTGTGTGTGAGAGAGAGGGAGAGTGCGTGTGTGAGAGAGAGAGAGGGATAGAGTGTGTGTGTGTGTGTGAGAGATTGCGTGTGTGTGTGAGAGAGAGAGAGGCATAGAGAGTGTTTGTGTGGGAGATTGCGTGTGTGTGTGAGAGAGACAGGGATAGAGAGTGTGTGTGAGAGAGACAGGGATAGAGAGTGTGTGTAAGAGAGAGAGGGATAGAGAGTGTGTGTGTGAGATTGCGTGTGTGTGAGAGAGAGAGAAAGAGAGGGATAGAGAGTGTGTGTGAGAGAGAGAGAGAGATAGAGAGAGAGGGATAGAGAGTGAGGGAGAGTGCGTGTGTGAGAGAGAGAGGGATAGAGAGTGTGTGTGAGAGAGAGGGATAGAGAGTGTGTGTGAGAGAGAGAGGGATAGGGAGTGTTTGTGTGAGATTGCGTGTGTGTGAGAGAGAGAGGGAGAGTGTGTGTGAGAGAGGGATAGAGAGTGTGTGTGTGAGATTGCGTGTGTATGAGAGAGAGGGAGAGTGTGTGTGAGAGAGGGATAGAGAGTGTGTGTGAGAGATTGCGTGTGTGTGAGAGAGATAGAGAGAGAGGGATAGAGAGTGTGTGTGTGAGATTGCGTGTGTATGAGAGAGAGTGCGTGTGTGAGAGAGGGATAGAGAGAGTGTGTGAGAGATTGCGTGTGTGTGAGATAGAGAGAGAGAGGGATAGAGAGTGTGTGTGAGAGATTGCGTGTGTGTGAGAGAGAGATAGAGAGAGGGATAGAGAATGTGTGTGAGAGATTGCGTGTGTGAGAGAGATAGAGAGAGAGAGAGGGATAGAGAGTGTGTGTGTGAGAGAGATTGCGGGTGTGTGTGAGAGAGAGGGAGAGGGATAGAGAGTGTGTGTGTGAGAGAGTGAGGGATAGAGAGTGTGTGTGTGAGAGAGAGGGAGAGGGATAGAGAGTGTGTGTGACAGAGAGAGGGATAGAGAATGTGTGTGAGAGAGATTGCGGGTGTGCGTGAGAGAGAGGGAGAAGGATAGAGAGTGTGTGTGTGAGAGAGAGGAAGAGAGAGAGGGAGAGAGTGAGGGAGAGAGAGAGGGAAAGAGAGTGTGCTTGTGAGAGAGAGAGGGTTACAGAGTGTGTGTGTGAGAGATTGCGTGTGTGCGAGAGAGGGAGAGAGACAGGGATTGAGATAGAGTGTGTGTGTGTGAGAGAGAGAGAGGGTTAGAGAGTGTGTGTGAGAGATTGCGTGTGAGTGAGAGAGAGGGAGAGAGAGGGTTAGAGAGAGTGTGTGTGAGAGGGAGAGGGATAGAGAATGTGTGTGTGAGAGAGGAAGAGGGATAGAGAGTGTTTGTGTGTGACAGATTGTGTGTGTGTTAGAGAGGGTGAGGGATAGAGAGTGTGCGTGTGAGAGAGAGGGAGAGACAGTGTGTGTGAGAGAGAGGGAGAGAGTGTGTGTGTGTTAGAGGGAGAGTGCGTGTATGTGAGAGAGAGGGAGAGAGAGTGTGTGTGAGAGAGAGGGAGAATGCGTGTGTGTGAGAGAGGGAGGGAGAAAATGTGTGTGAGAGAGAGGGAGAGTGCGCGTGTGTGAGAAAGAGTGCGTGTGTGAGAGAGAGAGAGAGAGAGAGAAAGGTATAGAGAGTGTGTGTGTGAGATTGCATGTGTGTGAGAGAGAGGGAGAGTGCGTGTGTGAGAGAGAGATAGTAAGAGAGGGATAGAGAGTGTGTGTGAGAAATTGCGTGAGTGTGAGAGAGATAGAGAGAGAGGGATAGAGAATGTGTGTGAGAGATTGCGTGTGTGTGAGAGATTGCGTGAGTGTGAGAGAGAGATAGAGAGTGTGTATGAGAGATTGCGTGTGTGTGAGAGAGATAGAGAGAGAGATATAGAGAGTGTGTGTGAGAGATTGCGTGAGTGTGAGAGAGATAGAGAGAGAGCGATAGAGAGTGTGTGTGAGAGATTGCGTGTGTGTGAGAGAGAGATAGAGAGAGAGGGATAGAGAGTGTGTGTGAGAGATTGCGTGTGTGTGAGAGAGAGATAGAGAGAGAGGGATAGAGAGTGTGTGTGAGAGATTGCGTGAGTGTGAGAGAGATAGAGAGAGAGGGATAGAGAGTGTGTGTGAGAGATTGCGTGTGTGTGAGAGAGAGTGCGTGTGTGAGAGAGAGATAGAAAGAGAGAGGGATAGAGAGTGTGTGTGTGAGAGAAAGGAAGACAGAGACTGCGATAGAGCGAGAGAGAGTGTGTGTGAGAGAGAGGGAGACAGAGACTGAGATAGAGAGAGCGAGAGAGAGTGTGTGTGAGAGAGAGGGAGACAGAGACTGAGATAGAGAGCGAGAGAGAGTGTGTGTGAGAGAGAGAGGGAGACAGAGACTGAGATAGAGATAGAGCGAGAGAGATTGTGTGTCAGAGAGAGGGAGACAGGGACTGAGATAGAGAGAGAGCGAGAGAGAGTGTGTGTGAGAGAGAGGGAGACAGAGACTGAGATAGAGAGAGAGCGAGAGAGAGTGTGTGTGAGAGAGAGGGAGACAGAGACTGAGATAGAGAGAGAGCGAGAGAGAGTGTGTGTCAGAGAGAGGGAGACAGATACTGAGCTAGAGAGAGAGCGAGAGAGAGTGTGTGTCAGAGAGAGGGAGACAGAGACTGAGATAGAGAGAGAGCGAGAGAGAGTGTGTGTGAGAGAAAGGGAGACAGATACTGAGCTAGAGAGAGAGGGAGAGAGAGTGTGTGTGAGAGAGAGGGAGACAGAGACTGAGATAGAGAGAGAGGAAGAGAGAGTGTGTGTGAGAGAGAGGGAGACAGAGACTGAGATAGAGAGCGAGGGAGAGAGAGTGTGTGTGAGAGAAAGGGAGACAGAGACTGAGATAGAGAGAGAGGGAGAGAGAGTGTTTGTGAGAGAAAGGGAGAGAGTGTGTGAGAGAGAGGGAGACAGAGACTGAGATAGAGAGCGAGGGAGAATGAGTGTTTGTGAGAGAAAGGGAGAGAGTGTGTGTGAGAGAGAGGGAGACAGAGACTGAGATAGAGAGAGAGGGAGAGAGAGTGTGTGTGAGAGAAAGGGAGAGAGTGTGTGAGAGAGAGGGAGACAGAGACTGAGATAGAGAGCGAGGGAGAAAGAGTGTGTGTGAGAGAAAGGGAGAGAGTTTGTGTGAGAGAGGGAGACAGAGACTGAGATAGAGAGAGAGGGAGAGAGAGTGTGTGTGAGAGAAAGGGAGACAGAGAGTGAGATAGAGAGAGAGGTAGAGAGGGTGTGTGTGAGAGCGAGAGAGAGAGTGTGTGTGTGAGATAAAGGGAGACAGAGACTGAGATAGAGAGAGAGGGAGAGGGTGTGTGTGAGAGCGAGAGAGAGAGTGTGTGTGAGAGAAAGGGAGACAGAGACAGAGATAGAGAGAGAGGGAGAGAGAGTGTGTGTGAGAGAAAGGGAGACAGAGACAGAGATAGAGAGAGGGAGAGAGAGTGTGTGTGAGAGAAAGGGAGACAGAGACTGAGATAGAGAGAGAGGGAGAGGGTGTGTGTGAGAGCGAGAGAGAGTGTGTGTGAGAGAAAGGGAGACAGAGACAGAGATAGAGAGAGGGAGAGAGAGTGTGTGTGAGAGAAATGGAGACAGAGACAGAGATAGAGAGAGAGGGAGAGAGAGTGTGTGTGAGAGAAAGGGAGACAGAGACTGAGATAGAGAGAGAGGGAGAGAGAGTGTGTGAGAGAGAGGGAGACAGAGACTGAGATAGAGATAGAGGGAGAGAGTGTGTGTGAGAGAAAGGGAGACAAAGACTGAGATAGAGAGAGAGGGAGAGGGTGTGTGTGTGAGAGCGAGAGAGAGAGTGTGTGTGAGAGAAAGGGAGACAGAGACAGAGATAGAGAGAGAGGGAGAGAGAGTGTGTGTGAGAGAGAGGGAGACAGAGACTGAGATAGAGATAGAGGGAGAGAGTGTGTGTGAGAGAAAGGGAGACAGAGACTGAGATAGAGAGAGAGGGAGAGGGTGTGTGTGTGAGAGCGAGAGAGAGAGTGTGTGTGAGATAAAGGGAGACAGAGACTGAGATAGAGAGAGAGGTAGAGGGTGTGTGTGTGGGAGCGAGAGAGAGAGAGTGTGTGTGAGATAAAGGGAGACAGAGACTGAGATAGAGAGAGAGCGAGAGGGTGTGTGTGTGTGAGAGCGAGAGAGAGAGAGAGTGTGTGTGAGATAAAGGGAGACAGAGACTGAGATAGAGGGAGCGAGAGAGAGTGTGTGTGAGAGAGGGAGAGAGAGCATGTGTGTATTCCTGCACAAACAATGTGGATGCTGTTATAATACAACTTATGCCATATAGGTATTTTTTTTGTAGAGTTAACCGTTACGGAGGTATTCCATGTTATTTCTTGGTTTAAATTTTAAAATACACAGAGAACCGTATTTCAATTGTTTCACACAGCAATGAGCTTTTATAAGATTATACCGTCACCTTAGTCTAGTGTATTCCCTTATTCTTCCTTTATTCACATGAAAACAAGTAATAACACCATTTCTGCTAATGGTTAACTCGATTAGCATCAAGTAGATGGAAGAATAAGCTTTTACAAAGTTACTGAAAAGGTAGACAAAGTCATGTGAAAGGAACGCATCAAATTTTTACTTTCTCTATACGAACTATGTACATTGTGTATAGAGAACCTATTGCACACCACCCAAAAATTCGATACCGTGATTTCACCGGAAACATATGTTTTAGGGTCCCCTGCATCCAAAAACAGCATTTTCAGAAAAAGGTCTGTGTGTGTGTGTGTGTGTGAACACCATAACTCAGAAACGAAAACTCAGTAAAATACCAAACTTAGTATTTTCCAGGGATGCGACACGAAGATTTTGAGAAAAATATCCCCCGCCAAAGCTACCCTTTACATGGAATTTTTTCGAAAATTTTGATTTTCTTAAAAATGGCTGTAACGGTTTTGATTAAAAATCGTACATGAAAGATATTTACCTAACAACTAAAATGCATATCTTGAATTTTCTGGGAATAGCCTCTGAAGACTACTCTATTCTGGATGAATTTTACGAAATTTTACATAACTGCTAAACCGTAATAGATGTACAAAAACTTACCACACAAAAAATGTAGAGCACGTTAAAACAGACAATTTATGTTATATGCATTTTTTCGTGGAGTTGATCGTTTTTTCGATATTCCTTGTTTTTGGTTTGTGCTATAAAAAATATACTGCCAACTGCTGTTCGTACACAGCAGGGAACTTCAGTCACATAGCAACCTATGCTACTCACAAGAAAGGATATTTCTGGTAATTTGTTTCTTCATTACCATGACGTAAATAACTTGTTGCAGAGATGTAGAGAAAGTCATGTGAATGGAACACATCAGATTTTTACTTTCTCTACACGTACTATGCACATAGTGTATAGAGAAGGTATTGTAATGCACCCAAAAATTCGATACCGAGATTTCATCGGAAATACATGTTTTGTGTCCCCCTGAATCCAAAAAAAACATTTTTGGAAAAAGGTCCGTGTGAGTGTATGTGTGTATGCGTGTGTGTCTGTGTGTCTGTAGAAGGCATAGCTCAAAAACGAAAAGACCTTTAAATACCAAACTTTGTATTTAGGTTTGGTATCTTCCAAGGATGCGACACGAAGATTTGCAAGAAAATCCCCCCGTCCCCAACTTCCCTTTACGTAGAACATTTTTTCGAAAATGTTGATTTTCTCAAAAATTGCTCTAACACTTTTGAATAAAATATCGTATATTAAATATAATTTACTTGACAAATAAAATGTATATCTTGAATTTTCTGGGAATACCTTCTGAAGACTACTTTATTCTGGATGAATTTTACGGAATTTTGCATAGCTGCTAAACCGTAAGAGATGGACAAAAACATGCCACTCACAAAAATGTAGAGCACGTTAAAACACAGTTTTTTCTTGGAGTTCATCGTTTTTTAGATATTGCATTTTTTTTTGGTTTCAGCTTTGAAAAACTTTTACTTTTCTCATACAGGAATTTTTCAACTCCTGTCCATACAAACAAAGGAACTTCAGTCACATAGCAACCAGCTTTTGACTATCACTTTAACCTATGGTACTCTCTTATTTCGCTTCTACTTACAAGGAAGCAAGTAATGACACTATTTCTGCTAGTTTTTCCTCGATTAGAATTAAATAAATGGAAGCATAAACTTTTTAACAATAATTTGTTGCAGAGATGTAGAAAAAGTCATGTGAATGGAACACATCAGATTTGTTGGTGTAATGTGATCCTTCCTATACATACTAAAGTTGGATGCTAGAGAAAAACAATTGATGTTACACATTCAGGCTGCAGGTTGCGGCCACGTGACACCATTCTCGAAAGTAATGAGTCTGGTGGCCATATCTCCCTTCAAGTTACACAGTTGATACTTCTCACGTGATAGAAACAAAACTGGATTCCTTTGAGTCCTTGTTGATTACAGGTAACTTACCCGGAGTTGAACACGGAAAAAATAAATTTCCAGTTAAGTTGAAATCTACAAACATTCGACCAAATATTGTGAAAAATTAACACATTAGTTTTACTTTTTAGCACGTACATAGTAGGTAGAGAAATTATTGTATTGCACCCAAAAATTCGGTGCCCAACTTTCATCGCAAGTGTTCTGAGATCCACTGAATTGAAGAAAAAAATCTGATGTGTTCCATTCACATGACTTTCTCTACATCTCTGCAATAAATTATTGATAAAAAGCTAATGCTTATATTTATTTCATGCTAATCGAGAAAAAATAGCAGAAATAGTCTTATTACTTGCTTCCTTGTGAGTAGAAGCGAAATAAGGGAGTACCATAGGTTAAAGTGATAGTCAAAAGCTGGTTACTATGTGACTGAAGTTCCTTTGTTTGTATGGACAGGAGTTAACAAATTCCTGTTTCAGAAAAGTGTGTTTTTTGAAAGCTGTAGCCAATAACAAGTAATATCTCCAAAACGATCAACTCCGCAAAAAAATGCATAAACGTGTATTTTAACGTGCTCTACACTTTTTGTGCTAAGTTTATGTCCATCTCTTACGGTTTACCAGTTATGCAAAATTCGGTAAAATTCATCCAGAATAAAGTAGTCTTCAGAGGCTATTCCCAGAACATTCAAGATATACATTTTATTTGTCAGGTAAATACCCTTAATATCTTCGTACTTTACGACGTTTGCGGAGAGCCATTCAAAACAAACGAAGAGGGATGCTGACTCCAGGAATTGTGTTGATCCATGACAACGCTCGTCCACACACTGCTGGCACAACCCATCGGCTCCTTGAACAATTTCAATGGGACATTTTCGATCATCCGCCGTACAACCCTGACCTGGCACCCAGTGACTTTCACCTTTTCCCTGAACTGAAGACGTGGCTAGGAGGGCAGCACTTTCAAACCAACGAAGATCTTCAAAACAACGTCAATGCTCATTTGAAATCATTGGCGGCAACATTTTTTGAAGCGGGTATTGCAAAGCTTGTGCACAGGTACGATAAATGTCTCAATCTTTTTGGTGATTATGTTGAAAAGTAACCATAAGTGTACAAAACCTTTAGTAATAAAATAATTGTTTTCCATGAACTTGTATTTTTATTATAGCCTAGCGGAGGTTGAAAAAAACAAACTGCCCTCGTGCGATATTTTAATCAAAATCGTTAGACCCATTTTTGAGAGAATGAAACATTTCTAAAAGAGTTTTATGTAAAAGGTACTTGGGGGTGCGGGGATTTTCTTGAAAATCTTCGTGTCGCACCCTTGGAAACTTGGAAACTTAAATACCAAGTTTCTTTTCGTTTTTGAGCTATGCTGTCCTCGGACACACAGACAGACAGACTGACAGACACACACTTACGCACGGACCTTTTTCCAAAAATGATTCTTTTTTTTATTCAGGGGGCCCATAGTATTATTTCTGGTGAAATCTCGGTATCGAATTTTTGGGTGCATTACAATATCTTCTCAATGCACTTTGTACATAGTACGTGTAGAGGAAGTAAAAACTAGAAAAGGTTTCTGGTTGTGTCAACACGATCACTCAAAAACGATTGGTGGATTAAATACTAAATTTGATATTAATGTTCAGCATCTTTCAAAAATGCGACAAAAAGATTTTAAAAAAAAAATTCCCCTGCACCAAACTTGCATGGAAGAAATTGCAACATTTAATAGATCTAACGGTTTTGGTTAAAATACTATAAAATGTATATCTCCATTTTGCTGCGAATAACCTCTGAGTTCTCCTCATTCTGGATGCCTATAGCAAATCCTTACTACACAGAACTCACAATTTTTATCGTATATCATTTTTTGTGGAGTTAGCCATTGCCGAAATATACATTGATATTTTTAAGTTTTACGTCCTTTAACCTGGTTGTTCATATTGGACGATGAATGAAATTGGTGAAATGATGTTCAAATGATCTCGGGGTCCATGGAGCTTAAAGTTACTTGACATTCGTCTTCTCAGGATAAGGGAAAACCCTGACAAAAACCTTATCCGGGTAACTCACCCTAAGCCAGATTCGAACTCACGACCTTTTGAATGTGAAGCAGACACGCTACCACCCAGGCGGGCAGACGTTGTAATTGTATAGGTACAGTCAGACTGAAAAAAATTAATGCCAAAGCCGGGATTTGAACCACGGATCTCTAGCCGGTTGCTCTACCACTGAGCTACCATGGCAACATATCGACATAGCGTTGAGTTTCTCAACTGACTCGCATGTTTCCCGGTAACCACAAGGGGATCTCAAATTATTCTGAGATGACAACCTCAATGGCGACTTACAATGCTGCAAGAACTTTAGACCCAGGATTCTCTAAACGTACTATGTACATAGTGTATAGAAAAGGTATTGCACTGCACCCAAAAATTCTATTCCAGATTTCACCGGAAATATATGTTTTGGGACCTTTGAAACCAAAAAAATAATGTTTAGAAAAATGTCCGTTTGTGTCTGTGTGTGTGCGCGCCAGCATAGCTCAAAAACGGAAAGTTCGTTAAATATCAAACTTGGTATTGTTCAGTATCTACCAAGGATTCGACACGAAGATTTTCAAAAAACTCCCACTCCACCCCAACCACCTTTACCACCCATCTCAAAAATGGCTCTTGGGATTTTGATCAAAATATCGTGTATTACAGGTATTTGCACGAAAAATAAAATGTATATCTTGAATTTTTTGCGAATAGCCTCTGAATACATCTTTATTCTGGATGAATTTTACAAAATTTTGCATAACTGCTAAACCGTAAGACATAGATAAAAAATTACTTAACAGAAAATGTAGAGCTCTTTAAAACACACAATTTTCGTGGAGTGGATCGTTTTTCAGATATTCCTTGCTATTGGTTTCAGCTTTAAAATATTTTTCTCACACGGGAATTTGTCAACTTATGTCACAGAAACAAAGGAACTTCAGTGACATAGCAACCAGCTTTTGACTATCACTTTAACCTATGGTACTCCGTTATTTCGCTTCTACTTACAAGGAAGCAAGTAATAAGACTATTTCTGTTAATTTTTCACGATTAGCATGAATTAAACAGAAGCTTAACAATTGTAGAGAAAGCCATGTGAATGGCTCACAATCGTGTAGCAACCTAGTGGTTGGACGAAGGCGTAAGAACAAATTGACGGTAGCCGTAAGCTGGGACTCTTAGAATATAGCAGGGGTCTTGGGAGCACTTTCCTGTGTTGTACCTCGGTTCACAGTTGTTAAAATGTGAGGGGCGTTAAATCAAATTATTTTTGGTAGATGTCTTATTACTTTCTGTACATAGTGTATAGAGAAGATATTGCATTCCACTACCGAGATTTCAACGTAAATACACGTATTAGGCTCCCCTGTATCCAAAAAAAGCATTTTTAGAAAAAGGTCCGTGTGTGTCTGTGTGACTATGAACACGATAACTTAAAAACGAAAAGTCGGTAAAATACCAAAGTTGGTAGTTGCTTACAGGAAGATATTGAGAATAATCCCCCCACCCCAAACTACTTTTACATGGAAAAATTTCGAAAATTTTGATTTTCCCAAAAATGGCTCTAACGATTTTTATTAAACTACTCTATGTCAAAGATACTTATATGGCAAATAAAATGTGTATCTTGAATTTTCTGGGAATAGCCTCTGAAGACCTCTCTATTCTGAATGCATTTTGCCTAACTGGTAAACCGCAAGAGTTAGACGAAAACTTACTAAATATATACTGTAGATTTCGTTAAAACACGCAATTTATATAATATAGCTTTTTTTGTGGAATTGAGCATTTCTGAGATACTTCAAGTCATATATTGCAGATTTAAAATATTTCAACTTTTGTTTTGGTCATGCATAGAGACGGATCTCAACCACATGGCAACATGCTTTTAAAACATTTGTTTTGGTCATGCATAGAGACGGATCTCAACCACATGGCAACATGATTTTGTGTTGGTCATGCATAGAGACGGATCTCAACGACATGGCAACATGCTTTTGTGTTGGTCATGCATAGAGACGTATCTCAACGACATGGCAACATGCTTTAAAAACATTTGTTTTGGTCATGCATAGAGACGGATCTCAACGACATGGCAACATGCTTTTGTGTTGGTCATGCATAGAGACGTATCTCAACGACATGGCAACATGCTTTAAAAACATTTGTTTTGGTCATGCATAGAGACGGATCTCAACGACATGGCAACATGCTTTTAAAACATTTGTTTTGGTCATGCATAGAGACGGATCTCAACGACATGGCAATATGCTTTTAAAACATTTGTTTTGATCATGCATAGAGACGGATCTCAACCACATGGCAACATGCTTTTGTTTTGGTCATGCATAGAGACGGATCTCAACCACATGGCAACATGCTTTTGTTTTGGTCATGCATAGAGACGGATCTCAACCACATGGCAACATGCTTTTGTTTTGGTCATGCATAGAGACGGATCTCAACCACATGGCAACACGCTTTTAAAACTTTTGACTGACACTTTAGTCTGGTTATTTTCCTTCTACTTACAGGCAAGTAAGCAATTAAGACAATTTCCGCTCTATTATTATATAGTATATCGAAGAATAAACTTTTTTAACAATAATGTGTTACGCTGATGTCGAGAAGGCCATGTGAATGAGACACATCAGATGTTTTTCAACATAATCTCAGTTTAGCTCAGTACACTTTTCCCAGCGTTTATCCAAAAGTCTTCCAAAAAGTAGGATTTCGGAAGATCCTCAAAATAGTATCCGTTTGGGAGATGAACTCTTCGTTAGAGGTGAATCGTTTTCCGCCGAGCCACATTGAAAATAAAACAAAGTCACTAGGGGCAAAATCTGGTGATGGATGTTGTAGTTCGAACTTTAACTCTACAGTCTCGCATGGTCTTGACGGAAGAGAATGTATTTCTTGCCAGATGAGGGCGTTTTTTTCTCCGTTCAACCGGGTTAATAACGATCAATAATATACTACATTTATCGTTCTTCCTATCTGCAAGTAATTAATATAGATGTTTCCGCGTGCATACCAAAAAAACCGAAGTCATCACCTTGTCTGCAGATTTCACCACTTTGGCTTCTTCGGAGACGGTTCACCTTTAAAAAGCCACTGTTTTGACAGTTATCTGTCCAGTGTAGTAGTGTATGCACATTTCATCTACAATTATGTATCGACGCAGAAACTCCTCAAGATTGTGACATAAAAGTGCCAAACCAGCTTCCGAATCGATCACACGATTGCTTTTGTTCTCCATTGAGAACAAATGCGGCACCCATCTTGCCGAGTCAGGTATAACTTTTGGTGATGTACCTGGTCCTCTCAAAATGAGCACAAGATTGTTGATTCAATCGCCAATGGCAACGAAACCACGTGACTGATATAGCTGAATCTTTCACTGCCATCTAGTAGGAGATTTCGAGGCTACTATAGTGCTTGAATTTTTTAAGGACCTCTTGATCTTCCCTCGTGTGTAATGCTCCTCTTTTAAAAGGGATTAGCTTGTTAAAATAATTATAATATTATTTAAGTTATAGAATTTTATGAATTTAGAGTTTGTTATTAATTTAAGAATGTTTAAATTTAATTCTTGTTTTTCTAATTTTATTTAATTTATATATTAGAGCCACGTGGGTCTATTGTGCCATGGATCAATCTAAGAATGAATAATAGAGCAAATAATAGTGTTGTAGTCTTTCCTTTCTTTTCTTTCCGTTTTCTTTCTTTCCAGGTTTTCCCGTTCTTCCCTTTCCTTCCCTTTCCTTTCCTTCCCTTTCCTTTGCTTTCCTATGCTTTGCTTCCCTTTCCTTCATTTTCCTTCCAATTTCTTCCTTCTCTTTACTTCCTTCCCTTGCCTTTGCTCTACTTTCTTTCTCTTTCCTTTCCTTTAAATTGCTTTCCTTCCATTTCCTTCCCTTTGGCTTCCTACCCTTTCTTTTCTTTTCCTTTACTTTGCTTTTCTTCCCCCCACTTGCTCTACTTTCCTTCCCTTTAATTTACTTCCCTTCCCTTTCCTTCCTTCCCTTTCCTTTGCTTCCTTCCCTTTACTCCCCTTTCCTTCCCGTTCCTTTGCTTCCTTCCCTTTACTTCCCTTTCTTTCCCTTTCCTTCCTTCCCTTCCTTTTCCTTGCCTTTCCTTCCATTTCCTTCGTTTCCTTTCCTTCCTTCCCTTTCCATTCCTTCCCTTTCCTTCCTTCCCTTTTCCTTTCCTTTCCTTCCTTTCCCTTTCCTTCCTTTCCCTTTCTTTCCTTTCCCTTCCTTTCCTTTCCCTTTCCTTCCTTTCCCTTTCCTTTCCATTCCTTCCCTTCCCTTTCCTTCCTTCCTTCCCTTTCCATTACTTCCTTCCCTTCCCTTTCCTTCCCTTTCCTTCCTTTCCCTTTTCCTTTCCCTTTCCATCCCTTCCCTTTCCTTCCTTTCCCTTCCCTTTCCCTTTCCTTCCCTTCCCTTTGCTTCCTTTCCCTTTCCCTTCCCTTCCCTTTCCCTTTCCTTCCCTTTCCTTCCCTTCCCTTTGCTTCCTTTCCCTTTTCCTTTCCTTACCTTCCCTTTCCTTCCTTTCCCTTTCCCTTTCCTTCCCTTCCCTTTCCTTCCCTTCCTTTCCCTTTCTTTCCTTTCCCTTTCCTTCCTTCCCTTTCCTTCCCTTCCCTTTCCTTCCCTTTCCTTCCCTTTATTTCCTTCCCTTTCCCTTTCCTTCCCTTCCTTCCGTTCCCTTCCTTCTCTTCCTTCCCTTTCCTTCCTTCCCTTTCCCTTTCTTTCCTTTTCCTTTCCTTCCTTTCCCTTTCTTTTCCATCCCTTCCCTTTCCTTCCTTCCCTTCCCCTTTCCTTCCCTTTCCTTCCTTTCCTTCCTTTCCTTCCCTTTCCCTTTCCTTCCCTTTCCTTCCTTCCCTTTCCCTTTCCTTCCTTCCGTTCCCTTCCTTTTCCTTCCTTCCTTCCCTTTCCTTCCTTCCCTTTTCTTCACTTCCCTTCCTTTCCCTTTCCTTCCCTTTCCTTCCATTTCCTTCCCTTCCCTTTCCAATCAGAGTATAACGCCGCCACACGGATTGCGCTCGAAGATAATGGCCCAGGAGACATTTAGAGCGATTCTATTCTCGATGTTTTCTGCCCATTGGTTCGTGGGAGGTATTTAAGCCCTTATTTTGGACTACTCACCCTGCCGGGTAAGACAGCTAATTATAACTAAATTCCTTGCACGAGGAAAGCGCTTACGCCCACCAAGAAACGGAGCTTTGCTAACTTGATTTTAATGATAGTGCGCTAGTTATCTAGTTTCACCTTCAAGTTAAAGTCGCCTACACACTTCAGCAAAGAGAAAGTAACATTAGTTGAAAACAGCCAATTTCTGACCCAGCACAAACGAACTTTGGCGCATTAAACACAAAAGGGCTCCCGAAAGAAACACTTAATGCTCTCAAGACGAGCGTTTATAAATTTGTAGCGCGTGCATATGAACCGAAAAACGGTACAATACTATTGTTGTATCGTGATAACTTCCATATTGCAAATAGCTGTACATAGTGTATAGAGAAGGTATTGTATTCCATCAAAACATTTGATACCAAGACTTCGCTGCAAATAGACGTATTAGAGTCCCTGTGACCAAAAAAAGCAATTTTAGAAAAAATATCCCTGTATGTTCGTGTGTCTGTGAACACGATTAAGTGAAAAACGAAAAGACCGTTAAAAACCAAACTTGGTATTTAAGTTTGATATCTTCCAAGAATTCGACACGAAGTTTTCAACAAAATACCCCCACCCCAAACTACCCTTTACATGGAAAAAAAGTATAATTTTCTCATTGATTAAAATTTGAATTTGATTGAAATATCGTGTATTAATGATGCTTACCTGACAAATAATTGCATTTTCTGGGAATAGCCCCTGAAGAGAGTTTATTCTGGATGAATTTTACGAAATTTTGCATAACTGGTAAACCGTAAGAGATAGACAAAATGTATAGCTCGCTAAAACGCACACTTTATGTTATATACATTTTTTTCGTGGAGTTGACCGTTTTTTTAGATATTCCTTGTTATTAGTTTCAGCTTTGAAAAACTTATACATTTCTCATGCAGGAATTTGTCAACTGCTGTCCATACAAACAAAGGAAGTTCAACCACATGGCAACCAGCTTTTAAAACATTTGACTATCGATTTAGCCAACTGCATTCCCTTATTTCCCTCCTACTTACGGGAGGCAGGTAATAAGACCGTTACTACCAATTCTTTCTCGAGTAGCATGAAGTGAATGGAAGAATAACTTTTTTTAATAATAATTTGTTGCAGAGATGTAGAGAAAGTCATGTGAATGGAACACATCAGATTTTATTTTTAGTGCTACCGTATGCTCTGTGTTTTTATCATACTGCACATTTATCTCGTAGACTATTTGGTTCATGTCACGTGATCGTAGGAAGTAGCCAATCCAGTACATTGGCGCGTAAAATTACAACCATTATCTCTGCATTTTAATACTTTCTTTTATTACACCACTTGCAATTGTTTTTCTGTTTCTGAACTAATGTTCGTCTCATAATAAGAGTATCAGTGTGCAGTGATGTTCCCGGAAGTTGCAAACCGTTTAGGGAAAACGTCTATCGCTGAAATAGACATGTTAATTGAAAACTCAAAGTCGCAGAATACTAAAAACAACAGAGAGAGTGTGGAACCGGTTCAACGAATTCTGTAATCAACGAGGCCATGGTTTATGATATAGACATCAAGTTGCAGTGATTTCGGTGCAAATATACGTCGAGACAAATGCGATTTTAGGAATATTACTCTTTGTGCCCTTATAGGCTCATCATTGTTATTTTATTCACGAAATTGTCTTATTAAATACAATTCGAGCTAAACTTTTCTCTGGATAAAAGTTGCACCTCTCGTTATGTTACTTATGATAAAAGGTTGAGTTTTAAGGTCCCCTGAATCCAAAAAAGGTATTTCTAGAAAAAGGTCTGTGTGTGTGTGTGTGTCCGTGGGTCTGTGAACACAATAACTCAAAAACGAAAAGTCTAAACTTGGTATTTAAGTTTAGTATCTTCCAGGGTGCGACACGAAGCTTTTGAGAAAAATCCCCCCACTCCAAACTACCCTTTACGTGGAACTATTTTCGAAAATTTTGATTTTCTCAGAAGTGGCTCTAACGATTTTGATTAAAATGTTGTATATAAAAGAAATTTACCTGACAAATAAAATGTGTATCTTCAATTTTTTAGGAATAGCCTGTGAAGACTATGTTTTTACGGAATTTTGCATAACTGCTTAACCGTAAGAAATGGACAAAAACTTAAGACACACAAAATGTAGAGCACGTTAAAACACACAAATTATGTTAAATACATTTTTTCGGGGACTTGATCGTTTTTGAGATATTCCTTGTTTTCTGTTTCAGCTTTGAAAAACTTATACTTTTCTCATACAAGAATTTGTCAACTGCTGTCCATACAAACAAAGGAACTTGCTTCAATCACATAGCAACCAGCTTTTGTAAGATTTAACTGTCCCTTTAGACATTGGCACTCCCTTATATCCTTTTTACTTACAAGGAAGCAAGTAATAACACCCTTTTTGCTAATTTTTCTCGATTAGTATGAAGTAAATAGAAGAATAAGCTTTTTAACAGTAATTTGATACAGAGATGTAGAGAAAGTCATGTGAATGGAACATATCATTTTTTTTTTACAGTGTAGACGATATTCAACTATTGTGGTGGTTCCTTTAGAGCTGCTCGTTCCAATGTGATGTAATGTACTTCTAGAGTTAAGATACGGGGCATTGATTATAGATAAAATTAAATTGGAGGTAGCAGCATTTTTTGTCAATTCATCAGTTGTTTCTTTCCATTGTGTGCCGGTACCCAAGATAAACAAGTATGTTTTTAGACTCCCTTCGTGGTCAGCTGACTTCTCACCCGGGGGCCCGGGTTCGTTTCCCGGCAGGGGCGGGGAATTTTTCTTTAACCAGAGTTATTCCCTATCCCTCACAGGGTCTGGAAGTATGAATATTCGTGAGTTTAAATAATTAATGTTATATTTTATATCTACCGTAATACGAGATGTTTTTCAAGTCAAAGTCACCGATATGATCATCACACAAAATAAAAATACAAAATATCTGATGTGTTCCATTCACATGACTTTCACTACATCTCTGCTTATGCTTCTTTTTACTTCATGCTAAGCGAGAAAAAATTAGCAGAAATAGTCTTATTACTTGCTTCCATCCTAAAATGATAGTCAAAAGCTGGTTGCTATGTGACTGAAGTTCCTTTGCTGGTATGGACAGTAATTGACAAATTCCCGTATACATTTTTTAAAGTTGAAACCAATAACAAGGAATATGTCAAAAAAGATTCACTCCACAAAAAAGAAAACAAAAATGTATGTAACTCAGTTTGTGTTTTATCGTGCTCTACATTTTCCGTTAGATTAGGTTTTTCTATCTCTTACGGTTCTGCAAAACTAATCGAAAATAAAGCGGTCTTCAGAAAATTCAAGATGCTTGTCAGGAAAATGTCTTTAATACACGATATTTTAATCAAAATCGTTAGAGCCGTTTTCGAGAAAAAATAATTTTCGAAAAAATGCCATGTAAAGGGTACTTTGGAGGGGATTTTCTTGAAAATCTTCATGTTACATTCTTGGAAAATACTGAAGTTAAATGTTAAGTTTGGTATTTAATGCACAGACATACACGCGTACGTTTTTCTAAAAATGGTTTTATTTGGGGGGGGGATTTAGGGGGCCCAAAAAATGTGTCGGTTGAAATCTCTGTATCGATGTTTCGGACGTGTAGAGAAAGTTTCTCATATGATAAGTTAGCTCTAACTTCTATTGGCAAAGTTAACTTGGTCATATAGAGTAGGTAATATGGCTGCTAGGGCCGTGGCTAACATCTTCCTGGGGTAAGCGAGTACTAATTGTCGTAAGGCGACACCCAGAGCAGCAATTAGATTCGTCTCAACGAATAAAATTACCTCAGGCGAGACACAATTACTTAATTTACGCTCTAGAACCGACACTGACGTCAATGGGAACAGGGCAAACAGCCCTTCGTTAAATCTGATCAACATTTACATTCACATGACTTTCTCTATCCGTTCCCCAAAAACACAATGTTACATCTAGTAATGAACAGGGCAAACAGCCCTTCGTTAAATCTGATCAACATTTACATTCACATGACTTTCTCTATCCGTTCCCCAAAAACACAAAGTAACATCTAGTAATGAACAGGGCAAACAGCCCTTCGTTAAATCTGATCAACATTTACATTTACATGACTTTCTCTATCCGTTCCCCAAAAACACAATGTTACATCTACTAATGAACACAAACATTGCCACAATTTATCTTATTAACCACAGGTTCAAGTGATGGTCAAAAGCTGGTTGCTGTGTGACTGAAGTTCCTTTGTTTGTATGGACAGAAGTTGACAAATTCCTGTATCAGAAAAGTATAAGTTTTTCAAAGTTGAAAACAAAAGCAAGCAATATCTCAAAAAGGATCAATTCCACGAAAAACATGTATATAACACAAATTGAGTGTTTTAACGTACTCTACATTTTTATGTGGTAACTTTTTGTCCATCTCTTACGGTTTAGAAGTTATGCAACATTTCGTAAAATTCATCCAGAATAAAGTAGTCTTCAGAGGCTATTCCCAGAAAATTCAAGATATACATTTTAATTGTGAGGTAAATATCTTTAATATACGATATTTTAATCAAAATCGTTAGAGCCATTTTTGAGAAAATCAAAATGTTCGAAACTTCTTCCATGTTAAGGGTAGTTGGGGTTGGGGGGGATTTTCTTGAAAATCTCCGTGTCGCATCCTTGCAAGATACTAAACTTAAATACCAAGTTTTGTATTTAATGGTCTTTTCCTTTTTGAGCTATGCTGCACACACGCACACACACACTCGGATTTTTTTCAAGAAATGTTTTTTTTATTCAGGGGACCCAAAACCTGTGTTTCTGGTGAAATCTCGTTATCGAATTTTTGGATGCATTACAATACCTTCTGTATACATAGTGCGTAACAATTCTAGTTATCATTCCCGGATATCAAAATTCCTACCATTTGCAGCAAAAAATGACCAAATGATCAGATTGACGAAAGAACATAATTTAGATTTACCCAGTTGAGTTCCTATAAAAGCCCAGATTTTGGAGAAAATTCGGGAAGCCAATATACCGAAAGTGTATGTAATAGCAAAACATGACGTCCTCAGGTTACCAGCTTATAAATGTTGTCTCAGTCCGTAATGAGCAGGCCGTAAGAAAGCGAAATGTGACTCGTTTAACTGACAGTTAGTGCGCAAGTTTATTTCTGTAACAGTTGTAGTCTCCGAGTTGGCTGCGCTGCTGAAGGTCTCTGGAAGTCCACCTCTGATGCCCTGGGCCCTCGGTGTCGTTGGTCACTCTTGAAGTTGCCTGGGCTGCTGCGGGTCTCTGGTAGTCCACGTCTCATGCCCTGGGCCCTCGGTGTGGTTGGTCACTCTTACAGTTGGCTGGGCTGCTGCGGGTCTCTGGAAGTCCACGTCTCATGCCCTGGGCCCTCGGTGTGGTTGGTCACTCTTACAGTTAGCTGGGCTGCTGCGGGTCTCTGGAAGTCCACCTCTGATGCCCTGGGCCCTCGGTGTGGTTGGTCACTCTTGCAGTTGGCTGGGCTGCTGCGGGTCTCTGGAAGTCCACCTCTGATGCCCTGGGCCCTCGGTGTGGTTGGTCACTCTTGCAGTTGGCTGGGCTGCTGCGGGACTCTGGAAGTTCACTTCTGATGCCCTGGGCCCTCGGTGTGGTTGGTAACACTTGCAGTTGGCTGGGCTGCTGCGGGTCTCTGGTAGTCCACGTCTCATGCCCTGGGCCCTCGGTGTGGTTGGTCACTCTTACAGTTGGCTGGGCTGCTGTGGGTCTCTGGAAGTCCACGTCTCATGCCCTGGGCCCTCGGTGTGGTTGGTCACTCTTACAGTTGGCTGGGCTACTGCGGGTCTCTGGAAGTCCACGTCTCATGCCCTGGGCCCTCGGTGTAGTTGGTCACTCTTACAGCTGGCTGGGCTGCTGCGGGTCTCTGGAAGTCCACGTCTCATGCCCTGGGCCCACGGTGTGGTTGGTCACTCTTACAGTTGGCTGGGCTGCTGTGGGTCTCTGGAAGTCCACGTCTCATGCCCTGGGCCTCGGTGTGGTTGTCACCCTTACAGTTGGCGGCAGCTGTGGGTCTCTGGGACTGCGCAGGCTCATGCCCTGGGCCCACGGTGTGGTTGGTCACTTACAGCTGGCTGGGCTGCTGTGGGTTACTGGGACTGCGCAGGCTCATGCCCTGGGCCCATGGTGTGGTTGGTCACTTACAGCTGGCGGGGCTGCTGTGGGTCTCTGGAACTGCGCAGGCTCATGCCTTATGCCCTGGGCCCACGGTGTGGTTGTTCACTCTTACAGTTGGCTGGGCTACTGCGGGCCTCTGGGACTGCGCAGGCTCATGCCCTGGGCCCACGGTGTGGTTGGTCACTCTTGCAGTTGGCTGGGCTGCTGTGGGTCTCTGGAACCGCGTAGGCTCATGCCCTGGGCCCTCGGTGTGGTTGGTCATTCTTACAGTTGGCTGGGCTGCTGTGGGTCTCTGGAACTGCGCAGGCTCATGCCTTATGCCTGGGCCCACGGTGTGGTTGGTCACTCTTACAGTTGGCTGGGCTGCTGTGGGTCTCTGGAAGTCCACGTCTCATACCCTGGGCCCACGGTGTGGTTGTCACTCTTACAGCTGGCTGGGCTGCTGTGGGTCTCTGGAACTGCGCAGGCTCATGCCCTGGGCCCTGGGTGTGTTTGGTCACTCTTACAGTTAGCTGGGCTGCTGCGGGTATCTGGGACTGCGCAGGCTCATGCCCTGGGCCCTCGGTGTCGTTGGTAACTCTTACAGCTGGCTGGGCTGCTGTGGGTCTCTGGGACTGCGCAGGCTCATGCCCTGGACCCACGGTGTGGTTGGTCACTCTTACAGCAAGCTGGGCTACTGTGGGTCTCTGGAACTGCGCAGGCTCATGCCCTGCGCCCTCGCTGGTGTTGCTATGTTGAAAGTGCTGTATGTTTCAATTTGCCGGTTGGTCACTCTTACAGTTCGCTGGGCTGCTGCGGGTCTCTGGAAGTCCACGTCTCATGCCCTGGGCCCTCGGTGCGGTTGGTCACCCTTACAGTTGGCTGGGCTGCTGTGGGTCTCTGGGACTGCGCAGGTTCATGCCCTGGGCCCATGGTGTGGTTGTCACTCTTACAGCTGGCTGGGCTGCTGCGAGTCTCTGGAAGTCCACGTATCATGCCCTGGGCCCTCGGTGTAGTTGGTCACTCTTACAGCTGGCTGGGCTGCTGCGGGTCTCTGGAAGTCCACGTCTCATGCCCTGGGCCCTCGGTGTGGTTGGTCACTCTTACATTTGGCTGGGCCGCTGCGGGTCTCTGGGACTGCGCAGGCTCATGCCCTGGGCCCACGGTGTGGTTGGTCACTTTTGCAGTTGGCTGGGCTGCTGCGCATCTCTGGAACTGCGCAGGTTCATGCCCTGGGCCCTCGTTGTGGTTGGTCACTCTTGCAGTTGGCTGGGCTGCTGCGGGTCTCTGGAACTGCGCAGGCTCATGCCCTGGGCCCACGGTGTGGTTGGTCACTCTTACAGTTGGCTGGGCTGATGTGGGTCTCTGGAACTGCGCAGGCTCATGCCCTGGGCCCTCGGTGTGGTTGTAACTCTTACAGTTGGCTGGGCTGCTGCGGGTCTCTGGAACTGCGCAGGCTCATGCCCTGGGCCCACGGTGGTGTTGCTATGTTGAAAGTGTTGTATGTTTCAATTTTCCGGTTGGTCACTCTTACAGTTGGCTGGGCTGCTGCGGGTCTCTGGGACTGCGCAGGCTCATGCCCTGGGTCCTCGCTGGTGTTGCTATGTTGAAAGTGTTGTATTTTCAATTTGCGGGTTGGTCACTGTTACAGTTTGCTGGGCTGCTGCGGGTCTCTGGAACTGTGCAGGCTCATGCCCTGGGCCCACGGTGTGGTTGGTCACTCTTACAGCTGGCTGGGCTGCTGCGGGTCTCTGGAACTGTGCAGGCTCATGCCCTGGTCCCTCGGTGTGGTTGGTGACTCTTACAGTTGGCTGGGCTGCTGTGGGTCTCTGGAACTGCGCAAGCTCATGCCCTGGGACCTATGTGTGGTTGGTCACTCTTACAGTTGGCTGGGCTGCTGTGGGTCTCTGGAACTGCGCAGGCTCATGCCCTGGGCCCTCGGTGTGGTTGGTCACTCTTACAGCTGGCTGGGTTGCTGCGGTTCTCTGGAACTGCGCAGGCTCATACCCTGGGCCCTCGGTGTGGCTGGTCACTCTTACAGTAGGCTGGGCTGCTGCGGTTCTCTGGGACTGCGCTGGCTCATGCCTCATGCCCTGGGCCCACGGTGTGGTTGGTCACTCTTACAGTTGGCTGGGCTGCTGCGGTTCTCTGGAACTGCGCAGGCTCATGGTCTGGGCCCTCGAAGTGGTTGGTCACTCTTATAGTTGGCTGGGCTGCTGTGGGTCTCTGGAACTGCGCAAGCTCATGCCCTGGGCCCACGGTGTGGTTGGTCACTCTTACAGTTGGCTGGGCTGCTGCGGGTCTCTGGAACTGCGCAGGCTCATGCCCTGGGCCCTCGGTGTGGCTGGTCACTCTTACAGTTGGCTGGGCTGCTGCGGGTCTCTGGAACTGCGCAGGCTCATGGCCTGGGCCCTCGGTGTGGTTGGGCACTCTTGCAGTTGGCTGGGTTGCTGTGGGTCTCTGGAACTGCGCAGGCTCATGCCCTGGGCTCTCGGTGTGTTTGTTCACTCTTACAGTTGACTGGGCTGCTGCGGGTCTCTGGAAGACCACGTCTCATGCCCTGGGCCCTCTGTGTGGGTGGTCACTCTTACATCTATCTGGGCTTCTGTGGGTCTTTGGAGCTGCGCAGGCTCATGCCCTGGGCCCACGGTGTGGTTGGTCACTCTTGCAGTTGGCTGGTCTTCTGTGGGTCTCTGGAACTGCGCAGACTCATGCCCTGGGCCCACGGTGTGGTTGGTCACTCTTGCAGTTGGCTGGGATGCTGTGGGTCTCTGGAACTGCGCAGGCTCATGGCCGGGGCCCTCGGTGTGGTTGGTCATTCTTACAGTTGGCTGGGCTGCTGTGGGTCTCTGGAATTCCACGTCTCATGCCCTGGGCTCTCGGTGTGGTTGGTCACTCTTACAGCTGGCTGGGCTGCTAAGGGTCTCTGGGACTGCGCAGGCTCATGCCCTGGGCCCTCGGTGTGGTTGGTCACTCTTACAGTTGGCTGGGCTGCTGTGGGTCTCTGGAAGGCCACGTCTCATGCCCTGGGCCCATGGTGTGATTGGTCACTCTTACAGTTGACGGCAGCTGTGGGTCTCTGGAACTGCGGAGGCTCATGCCTTATGCCCTGGGCCCACGGTGTGGTTGGTCACTCTTACAGTTGGCTGGTCTGCTGTGGGTCTCTGGAAGTCCACGTCTCATACCCTGGGCCCACGGTGTGGTTGTCACTCTTACAGGTGGCTGGGCTGCTGTGGGTCTCTGGAACTGCGCAGGCTCATGCCCTGGGCCGTGGGTGTGTTTGGTCACTCTTACAGTTAGCTGGGCTGCGGCGGGTATCTGGGACTGCGCAGGCTCATGCCCTGGGCCCTCGGTGTGTTTGGTCACGCTTACAGCTGGCTGGGCTGCTGTGGGTCTCTGGGACTGCGCAGGCTCATGCCCTGGACCCACGGTGTGGTTGGTCACTTACAGCTGGCTGGGCTGCTGTGGGTTACTGGGACCGCGCAGGCTCATGCCCTGGGCCCATGGTGTGGTTGGTCACTCTTACAGCAAGCTGGGCTACTGTGGGTCTCTGGAACTGCGCAGGCTCATGCCCTGCGCCCTCGCTGGTGTTGCTATGTTGAAAGTGCTGTATGTTTCAATTTTCCGGTTGGTCACTCTTACAGTTCGCTGGGCTGCTGCGGGTCTCTGGAAGTCCACGTCTCATGCCCTGGGCCCTCGGTGCGGTTGGTCACTCTTACAGTTGGCTGGGCTGCTGTGGGTCTCTGGGACTGCGCAGGTTCATGCCCTGGGCCCATGGTGTGGTTGTCACTCTTACAGCTGGCTGGGCTGCTGCGGGTCTCTGGAAGTCCACGTATCATGCTCTGGGCCCTCGGTGTAGTTGGTCACTCTTACAGCTGGCTGGGCTGCTGCGGGTCTCTGGAAGTCCACGTCTCATGCCCTGAGCCCTCGGTGTGGTTGGTCACTCTTACATTTTGCTGGGCCGCTGCGGGTCTCTGGGACTGCGCAGGCTCATGCCCTTGGCCCTCGGTGTGGTTGGTCAATTTTGCAGTTGGCTGGGCTGCTGCGGGTCTCTGGAACTGCGCAGGTTCATGCCCTGGGCCCTCGTTGTGGTTGGTCACTCTTGCAGTTTGCTGGGCTGCTGCGGGTCTCTAGAACTGCGCAGGCTCATGCCCTGGGCCCACGGTGTGGTTGGTCACTCTTACAGTTGGGTGGGCTGCCTGGGTCTCTGGAACTGCGCAGGCTCATGCCCTGGGCCCTCGGTGTGGTTGTAACTCTTACAGTTGGCTGGGCATCTGCGGGTCTCTGGAACTGCGCAGGCTCATGCCCTGGGCCCACGGTGGTGTTGCTATGTTGAAAGTGTTGTATGTTTCAATTTGCCGGTTGGTCACTCTTACAGTTGGCTGGGCTGCTGCGGGTCTCTAGGACTGCGCAGGCTCATGCCCTGTGTCCTCGCTGGTGTTGCTATGTTGAAAGTGTTGTATGTTTCAATTTGCGGGTTGGTCACTGTTACAGTTTGCTGGGCTGGTGCGGGTCTCTGGAACTGTGCAGGCTCATGCCCTGGGCCCACGGTGTGGTTGGTCACTCTTACAGCTGGCTGGGCTGCTGCGGGTCTCTGGAACTGTGCAGGCTCATGCCCTGGTCCCTCGGTGTGGTTGGTGACTCTTACAGTTGGCTGGGCTGCTGTGGGTCTCTGGAACTGCGCAAGCTCATGCCCTAGGACCTATGTGTGGTTGGTCACTCTTACAGTTGGCTGGGCTGCTGTGGGTCTCTGGAACAGCGCAGGCTCATGCCCTGGGCCCTCGGTGTGGTTGGTCACTCTTACAGCTGGCTGGGTTGCTGCGGTTCTCTAGAACTGCGCAGGCTCATACCCTGGGCCCTCGGTGTGGCTGGTCACTCTTACAGTAGGCTGGGCTGCTGCGGTTCTCTGGGACTGCGCAGGCTCATGCCTCATGCCCTGGGCCCACGGTGTGGTTGGTCACTCTTACAGTTGGCTGGGCTGCTGCGGTTCTCTGGAACTGCGCAGGCTCATGGTCTGGGCCCTCGGTGTTGTTGGTCACTCTTACAACTGGCTGGGCTGCTTTGGGTCTCTGGAACTGCGCAGGCTCATGCCCTGGGCCCACGGTGTGGTTGGTCACTCTTACAGTTGGCTGGGCTGCTGCGGGTCTCTGGAACTGCGCAGGCTCATGCCCTGGGCCCTCGATGTGGCTGGTCACTCTTACAGTTGGCTGGGCTGCTGCGGGTCTCTGGAACTGCGCAGGTTCATGGCCTGGGCCCTCGGTGTGGTTGGGCACTCTTGCAGTTGGCTGGGTTGCTGTGGGTCTCTGGAACGGCGCAGGCTCATGCCCTGGGCTCTCGGTGTGTTTGTTCACTCATACAGTTAACTGGGCTGCTGCGGGTCTCTGGAAGACCACGTCTCATGCCCTGGGCCCTCTGTGTGGGTGGTCACTCTTGCATCTGTCTGGGCTTCTGTGGGTCTTTGGAGCTGCGCAGAATCATGCCCTGGGCCCACGGTGTGGTTGGTCACTCTTGCAGTTGGCTGGGCTTCTGTGGGTCTCTGGAACTGCGCAGGCTCATGCCCTGGGCCCACGGTGTGGTTGGTCACTCTTGCAGTTGGCTGGGCTGCTGTGGGTCTCTGGTACTGCGCAGGCTCATGCCCTGGGCCCTCGGTGTGGTTGGTCACTCTTACAGTTGGCTGGGCTGCTGCGGGTCTCTGGAACTGCGCAGTCTCATGCTCTGGGCCCTCTCTAGTGTTGCTATGTTGAAAGTGTTGTATGTTTCAATTTGCCGGTTGGTTACTCTTACAGCTGGCTGGTCTGCTGCGGGTCTCTGGAACTGCGCAGGCTCATGCCCTGGGCCCTCGGTGTGGTTGGTCACTCTTACAGTTGGCTGTGCTGCTGCGGGTCTCTGGAACTGACAGACTCATGCCCTGGGCCCTCGGTGTGGTTGGTCACTCTTACAGTTGGCTGGACTGCTGTGGTTCTCTGGAACTGCGCAGGCTCATGCCCTGGGCCCTCGGTGTGGTTGGTCACTCTTGCAGCTTGGTGGGCTTCTGCGGATCTCTGGAACTGCGCAGGCTCATGCCCTGGGCCCTCGGTTTGGTTGGTCACTCTTACAGTTGGCTGGGCTGCTGCGGGTCTCTGGAACTGCGCAGGCTCATGGCCTGGGCCCTCGGTGTGGTTGGTCACTCTTACAGTTGGCTGGGCTACTGTGGGACTCTGGAACTGCGCAGGCTCATGCCCTGGGCCCTCGGTGTGGTTGGTGACTCTTACAGCTGGCTGGGCTGCTGCGGGTCTCTGGAACTGCGCAGGCTCATGCCCTGGGCCCTCGCTGGTGTTGCTATGTTGAAAGTGTTGTATGTTTCAATATGCCGGTTGGTTAATCTTACAGCTGGCTGGGCTGCTGCGGGTCTCTGGAAGTCCACGTCTAATGCACTGGGCCCTCGGTGTGGTTGGTCACTCTTACAGTTGGCTGGGCTGCTGCGGGTCTCTGGAAGTCCACGTCTAATGCCCTGGGCCCTCGATGTGGTTGGTCACTCTTACAGTTGGCTGGGCTGCTGCGGGTCTCTGGAAGTCCACGTCTAATGCCCTGGGCCCTCGGTGTGGTTGGTCACTCTTGCAGCTGGCTGGGCTTCTACGGGTCTCTGGAACTGCACAGGCTCATGCCCTGGGCCCACGGTGTGGTTGGTCACTCTTACAGATTGTTGGGCTGCTGTGCGTTTCTGAAACTGCGCAGGCTCATGCCCTGAGCTCTGGGTGTGGTTGGTCACTCTTACAGTTGGCTGGGCTGCTGTGGGTCTCTGGAACTGCGCAGGCTCATGCCCTGGTCCCACGGTGTGGTTGGTCACTCTTACAGTTGGCTGGGTTGCTGTGGGTCTCTGGAACTGCGCAAGTTCATGCCCTGGGCCCACGGTGTGGTTGGTCACTCCTACAGCTGGCTGGGCTGCTGCGGATCTCTGGAACTGCGCAGGCTCATGCCCTGGGCCCTCGCTGGTGTTGCTATGTTGAAAGTGTTGTATGTTTCAATTTGCCGGTTGGTTACTCTTACAGCTGGCTGGGCTGCTGCGGGTCTCTGGAACTGCGCAGGCTCATGCCCTGAGCTCTCGGTGTGGTTGGTCACTCTTACAGTTGGCTGGGCTTCTGCGGGTTTCTGGAACTGCGCAGGCTCATGCCCTGAGCTCTCGGTGTGGTTGGTCACTCTTACAGTTGGCTGGGATGCTGTGGGTCTCTGGAACTGCGCAGGCTCATGCCCTGGGCCCACGGTGTGTTTGGTCACTCTTACAGCTGACTGGGCTCTGCGGGTCTCTGGAACTGCGCAGGCTCATGCCCTGGGCCGACGGTGTGGTTGGTCACTCTTACAGCTGGCTGGGCTGCTGCGGGTCTCTGGAACTGCGCAGGCTCATGCCCTGGGGCCTCGGTGTGGTTGGTCACTCTTACAGTTGGCTGGGCTGCTGCGGTTCTCTGGGACTGCGCAGGCTCATGCCCTGGGTCCTCGCTGGTGTTGCTATGTTGAAAGTGTTGTATGTCTCAATTTGCGGGTTGGTCACTGTTACAGTTTGCTGGGCTGCTGCGGGTCTCTGGAACTGCGCAGGCTCATGCCCTGGGCCCACGGTGTGGTTGGTCACTCTTACAGCTGGCTGGGCTGCTGCGGGTCTCTGGAACTGTGCAGGCTCATGCCCTGGTCCCTCGGTGTGGTTGGTGACTCTTACAGTTGGCTGGGCTGCTGTGGGTCTCTGGAACTGCGCAAGCTCATGCCCTGGGACCTATGTGTGGTTGGTCACTCTTACAGTTGGCTGGGCTGCTGTGGGTCTCTGGAACAGCGCAGGCTCATGCCCTGGGCCCTCGGTGTGGTTTGTCACTCTTACAGCTGGCTGGGTTGCTGCGGTTCTCTGGAACTGCGCAGGCTCCTACCCTGGGCCCTCGGTGTGGCTGGTCAGTTTTACAGTAGGCTTGGCTGCTGCGGTTCTCTGGGACTGCGCAGGCTCATGCCTCATGCCCTGGGCCCACGGTGTGTTTGGTCACTCTTACAGTTGGCTGGGCTGCTGCGGTTCTCTGGAACTGTGCAGGCTGATGGTCTGGGCCCTCGGTGTGGTTGGTCACTCTTACAGCTGGCTGGGCTGCTGTGGGTCTCTGGAACTGCGCAGGCTCATGCCCTGGGCCCACGGTGTGGTTGGTCACTCTTACAGTTGGCTGGGCTGCTGCGGGTCTCTGGAACTGCGCAGGCTCATGCCCTGGGCCCTCGGTGTGGCTGGTCACTCTCACAGTTGGATGGGCTGCTGCGGGTCTCTGGAACTGCGCAGGTTCATGGCCTGGGCCCTCGGTGTGGTTGGGCACTCTTGCAGTTGGCTGGGTTGCTGTGGGTCTCTGGAACGGCGCAGGCTCATGCCCTGGGCTCTCGGTGTGTTTGTTCACTCTTACAGTTGACTGGGCTGCTGCGGGTCTCTGGAAGACCACGTCTCATGCCCTGGGCCCTCTGTGTGGGTGGTCACTCTTACATCTGTCTGGGCTTCTGTGGGTCTTTGGAGCTGCGCAGGCTCATGCCCTGGGCCCACGGTGTGGTTGGTCACTCTTGCAGTTGGCTGGGCTTCTGTGGGTCTCTGGAACTGCGCAGGCTCATGCCCTGGGCCCACGGTGTGGTTGGTCACTCTTGCAGTTGGCTGGGCTGCTGTGGGTCTCTGGAACTGCGCAGGCTCATGCCCTGGGCCCTCGGTGTGGTTGGTCACTCTTACAGTTGTCTGGGCTGCTGCGGGTCTCTGGAACTGCGCAGACTCATGCCCTGGGCCCTCGCTAGTGTTGCTATGTTGAAAGTGTTGTATGTTTCAATTTGCCGGTTGGTTACTCTTACAGCTGGCTGGTCTGCTGCGGGTCTCTGGAACTGCGCAGGCTCATGCCCTGGGCCCTCGGTGTGGTTGGTCACTCTTACAGTTGGCTGTGCTGCTGCGGGTCTCTGGAACTGACAGACTCATGCCCTGGGCCCTCGGTGTGGTTGGTCACTCTTACAGTTGGCTGGACTGCTGTGGGTCTCTGGAACTGCGCAGGCTCATGCCCTGGGCCCTCGGTGTGGTTGGTCACTCTTACAGTTGGCTGGGCTGCAGCGGGTCTCTGGAACTGCGCAGGCTCATGCCCTGGGCCCTCGGTGTGGTTGGTCACTCTTGCAGCTGGCTGGGCTTCTGCGGATCTCTGGAACTGCGCAGGCTCATGCCCTGGGCCCTCGGTGTGGTTGGTCACTCTTACAGTTGGCTGGGCTGCTGCGGGTCTCTGGAACTGCGCAGGCTCATGGCCTGGGCCCTCGGTGTGGCTGGTCACTCTTACAGTTGGCTGGGCTGCTGTGGGTCTCTGGAACTGCGCAGGCTCATGCCCTGGGCCCTCGGTATGGTTGGTCACTCTTACAGCTGGCTGGGCTGCTGCGGGTCTCTGGAACTGCGCAGGCTCATGCCCTGGGCCCTCGCTGGTGTTGCTATGTTGAAAGTGTTGTATGTTTCAATATGCCGGTTGGTTAATCTTACAGTTGGCTGGGCTGCTGCGGGTCTCTGGAAGTCCACGTCTAATGCACTGGGCCCTCGGTGTGGTTGGTCACTCTTACAGTTGGCTGGGCTGCTGCGGGTCTCTGGAAGTCCACGTCTAATGCCCTGGGCCCTCGGTGTGGTTGGTCACTCTTACAGTTGGCTGGGCTGCTGCGGGTCTCTGGAAGTCCACGTCTAATGCCCTGGGCCCTCGGTGTGGTTCGTCACTCTTGCAGCTGGCTGGGCTTCTACGGGTCTCTGGAACTGCACAGGCTCATGCCCTGGGCCCACGGTGTGGTTGGTCACTCTTACAGTTGGCTGGGCTGCTGTGCGTTTCTGGAACTGCGCAGGCTCATGCCCTGAGCTCTGGGTGTGGTTGGTCACTCTTACAGTTGGCTGGGCTGCTGTGGGTCTCTGGAACTGCGCAGGCTCATGCCCTGAGCTCTGGGTGTGGTTGGTCACTCTTACAGTTGGCTGGGCTGCTGTGGGTCTCTGGAACTGCGCAGGCTCATGCCCTGGTCCCACGGTGTGGTTGGTCACTCTTACAGTTGGCTGGGTTGCTGTGGGTCTCTGGAACTGCGCAGGCTCATGCCCTGGTCCCACGGTGTGGTTGGTCACTCCTACAGCTGGCTGGGCTGCTGCGGGTCTCTGGAACTGCGCAGGCTCATGCCCTGAGCTCTCGGTGTGGTTGGTCACTCTTACAGTTGGCTGGGCTTCTGCGGGTTTCTGGAGCTGTGCAGGCTCATGCCCTGAGCTCTCGGTGTGGTTGGTCACTCTTACAGTTGGCTGGGATGCTGTGGGTCTCTGGAACTGCGCAGGCTCATGCCCTGGGCCCACGGTGTGGTTGGTCACTCTTACAGCTGGCTGGGCTGCTGCGGGTCTCTGGAACTGCGCAGGCTCATGCCCTGGGCCGACGGTGTGGTTGGTCACTCTTACAGCTGGCTGGGCTGCTGCGGGTCTCTGGAACTGCGCAGGCTCATGCCCTGGGCCCTCGGTGTGGTTGGTCACTCTTACAGTTGGCTGGGCTGCTGCGGGTCTCTGGAACTGCGCAGGCTCATGCCCTGGGCCCTCGCTGGTGTTGCTATGTTGAAAGTGTTGTATGTTTCAATTTGCCGGTTGGTCACTCTTACAGTTGGCTGGGATGCTGTGGGTCTCTGGAACTGCGCAGGCTCATGCCCTGGGCCCACGGTGTGGTTGGTCACTCTTACAGCTGGCTGGGCTCTGCGGGTCTCTGGAACTGCGCAGGCTCATGCCCTGGGCCGACGGTGTGGTTGGTCACTCTTACAGCTGGCTGGGCTGCTGCGGGTCTCTGGAACTGCGCAGGCTCATGCCCTGGGCCCTCGGTGTGGTTGGTCACTCTTACAGTTGGCTGGGCTGCTGCGGGTCACTGGAACTGCGCAGGCTCATGCCCTGGGCCCTCGCTGGTGTTGCTATGTTGAAAGTGTTGTATGTTTCAATTTGCCGGTTGGTTACTCTTACAGCTGGCTGGGCTGCTGCGGGTCTCTGGAACTGCGCAGGCTCATGCCCTGGGCCCTCGCTGGTGTTGCTATGTTGAAAGTGTTGTATGTTTCAATTTGCCGGTTGGTCACTCTTACAGTTGGCTGGGATGCTGTGGGTCTCTGGAACTGCGCAGGCTCATGCCCTGGGCCCACGGTGTGGTTGGTCACTCTTACAGCTGGCTGGGCTGCTGCGGGTCTCTGGAACTGCGCAGGCTCATGCCCTGGGCCCTCGCTGGTGTTGCTATGTTGAAAGTGTTGTAGTTTCAATTTGCCGGTTGGTTAATCTTACAGCTGGCTGGGCTGCTGCGGGTCTCTGGAAGTCCACGTCTAATGCACTGGGCCCTCGGTGTGGTTGGTCACTCTTACAGTTGGCTGGGCTGCTGCGGGTCTCTGGAAGTCCACGTCTAATGCCCTGGGCCCTCGGTGTGGTTGGTCACTCTTGCAGCTGGCTGGGCTTCTACGGGTCTCTGGAACTGCACAGGCTCATGCCCTGGGCCCACGGTGTGGTTGGTCACTCTTACAGCTGGCTGGGCTCTGCGGGTCTCTGGAACTGCGCAGGCTCATGCCCTGGGCCCACGGTGTGGTTGGTCACTCTTACAGCTGGCTGGGCTCTGCGGGTCTCTGGAACTGCGCAGGCTCATGCCCTGGGCCCACGGTGTGGTTGGTCACTCTTACAGCTGGCTGGGCTCTGCGGGTGTCTGGAACTGCGCAGGCTCATGCCCTGGGCCCACGGTGTGATTGGTCACTCTTACAGCTGGCTGGGCTGCTGCGGGTCTCTGGAACTGCGCAGGCTCATGCCCTGGGCCCTCGCTGGTGTTTCTATGTTGAAAGTGTTGTATGTTTCAATTTGCCGGTTGGTTACTCTTGCAGCTGGTGGAGCTGAAAATTCGCTTAGCGCCGAACCAATTGTGGAGACTTTTGTAACCTTTCTTCTCCGCTGCGGAATTTGTTATTTAGAGTTAAACCTTGGCTTAGTCCAAGAAATACTGAATCGCCAAGCTTGGTTGGTAGCATCTTTTGCGGGAAAGGAATTTGGTGGGCTGAGCAACGTTAGCACTTTTACTCGTGGAAGTTGTTATCACAGCTTTTGTTTACAGAAACTGTGTTTAGTGCTGTCCTGTGGTAGGTACCTAGATAAATGATAATTATTGTAGTACATGTCTTTATTTAATATTAGCTCTGGAATGAGCTGTGAGCGTCTTTGCTACCTCTCCACAACGGAACTTGATGAAGTTGACACGTCACCAGGGGACGATCGGTTCCTACATACACCTAGTCATTACAATTGGTGGCTTTAAACAACTTACATAACAATGCTCGTACAGTTAGGGACGTTCCTAAATTACTTCTCTCTTAAGTTTTGTGCTGCTCCTTTGTTACATTCTTAAACAAAATACATCATCCGGTGTATCATGTTCTCCTCCCATGTTACACGGTTAAAAGGCTTTTATAAAGACCGTCTCATTTACTTACACGCAGTAATGACAGGTCATATTCTTGGCTGTCACTTTCGCTAAACACGCCATTTTAACAAGTTTTCGTGGAACGATGATGACGTCACGTTGTAATTTCTTCACATACATTTACTTGCCTTTAGCGAGCCAAACAACTTTTTTTTGGTGCTGTTTTAGGGCAGTAAAGTTTTATTTTTAGTTGCCTGGATTGCTTCAAGCTTAAGCTATACGTCACAGGTGTGCAAAGTGTTGAAAGAATGTGTTCCGAATGTAGATGTGAGTGTTAGAAAGAACACACCATGCCACAAAAGGAAAACATCAACTGCAGGATGTTTCACTCGATAATGCTTCGTTTGTGATACTTGTGAGTGAAAATGACAATGACAGCGACATGCAGGTAGACAATGTGGTTAGGTATTATTAGCTCTGTGTGGTACTCTCGCTACACTCAATGTGGTTAGGTATTATTAGCTCTGTGTGGTACTCTCGTTACACTCCATGTGGTTAGGTATTATTAGCTCTGTGTGGTACTCTCGCTACACTCAATGTGGTTAGGTATTATTAGCTCTGTGTGGTACTCTCGTTACACTCAATGTGGTTAGGTATTATTAGCTCTGTGTGGTACTCTCGTTACACTCAATGTGGTTAGGTATTATTAGCTCTGTGTGGTACTCTCGCTACACTCAATGTGGTTAGGTATTATTAGCTCTGTGTGGTACTCTCGTTACACTCAATGTGGTTAGGTATTATTAGCTCTGTGTGGTACTCTTGTTACACTCAATGTGGTTAGGTATTATTAGCTCTGTGTGGTACTCTTGTTACACTCCATGTGGTTAGGTATTATTAGCTCTGTGTGGTACTCTTGTTACACTCAATGTGGTTAGGTATTATTAGCTCTGTGTGGTACTCTTGTTACACTCCATGTGGTTAGGTATTATTAGCTCTGTGTGGTACTCTTGTTACACTCCATGTGGTTAGGTATTATTAGCTCTGTGTGGTACTCTCGTTACACTCCATGTGGTTAGGTATTATTAGCTCTGTGTGGTACTCTCGTTACACTCAATGTGGTTAGGTATTATTAGCTCTGTGTGGTACTCTCGTTACACTCCATGTGATTAGGTATTATTAGCTCTGTGTGGTACTCTTGTTACACTCCATGTGATTAGGTATTATTAGCTCTGTGTGGTACTCTCGTTACACTCCATGTGATTAGGTATTATTAGCTCTGTGTGGTACTCTTTTTACACTCCATGTGATTAGGTATTATTAGCTCTGTGTGGTACTCTCGTTACACTCCATGTGGTTAGGTATTATTAGCTCTGTGTGGTACTCTTGTTACACTCAATGTGGTTAGGTATTATTAGCTCTGTGTGGTACTCTTGTTACACTCAATGTGGTTAGGTATTAATAGCTCTGTGTGGTACTCTCGTTACACTCAATGTGGTTAGGTATTATTAGCTCTGTGTGGTACTCTCGTTACAGTCAATGTGGTTAGGTATTATTAGCTCTGTGTGGTACTCTCGTTATAGTCAATGTGGTTAGGTATTATTAGCTCTGTGTGGTACTCTCGTTACACTCAATGTGGTTAGGTATTATTAGCTCTGTGTGGTACTCTCGTTACACTCAATGTTGTTATTCACTCACTTGGTACTCTGACATATATGTCCACGCCATTTTACTTGGAGAAAATGTGACAACGTTGCTTTCTGCGTCACTGAGTACTTGGAATCTTATCGCAGCCTTTAATGCCGACATGTTAACCTTTTCAGTAGCAGCTACCACCATTGTTAGGCGGCGGAGAAAGTAGGAAAGAAAATGTTTTATGCACATAACTGGCACATATAGGTCAGATGTGTCCGTCAGCTTGCAAATGACACCAATGTCAAAGTCACACACTACGTGTTTTAGTCTGAATAACTTCAGGCAATGCTGTTATTAGGTAGTAGCATTTAAAGTTCCACATAAACGGCTAATTATGACGCTATGCCATACAATGAATTCATTACCATACACAAACATAGTTGTCATTTGTTCCATTCACATGGTTTTCTCTACATATCTGTAATAAGTTGCTGTTAAAAAGCTTATTCTACTATCTAGGTTATTATAATGGAGATAAACATTAGCAGAAATTGTCTTATTACTTGCTTCCTTGTAAGTAGAAGGAAAACAAATCTGGAATGTTCCATCCACATGATGACCTCTAGCTGTTCGGTAAACAAATTCTTTTCAAAACAGTTATCTGTTATCTACATCATGCTAATCAAGCAGAATTAGTTTTATTACTAGCTCCCTTGTAAGTAGAAGGGAAATAAGAATATGCACGGGCTAAAGTGATAGTCTCGTGCTTTATAAGCCGGTTACTAAGTGAAACAATTGAAATTCCAATCTCTTTGATTGCCGGGAATAAACAAAGGAGAAACGAGAAGAAAGGGGTCTTCACATTTGAGACAAGTTTAAATGGCTAAATTGAAACCAGAATATTCTCGAAAACGGTCAACTCTAATGCATTTCACATAAATTGTTTGTTTTGATGAGATGTAAACTTGTTCTGTAGTAAGTTCTTTTACATCTCTTACGGTTTTCCAGTTGTACAAAAATCATTCAGAATGAAGAGTTCTTCAGAGCCTCTTCCCAGAAAATTCAAGTTATACATTTTGTTTATCATAGAAATAAGGTATTTTAATCAAAATCGTTAGAGCCATTTTCGAGAAAATAAAAAATTTGGAAAATTATTCTATGTAAAGGGTAGTTCGGGGTGGGGGATTTTCTTGAAAATGTTCATATCGCATCCCTGGAAAATAATAAACTTAAATACCAAGTTTGGTATTCTACGGACTCTTCGATTTCGAGTTATCCTGTTCACAGTCACACCGACACACGTGCACATTTCAGGGACCCCTAACACGTTTATTTCCGATGAATTTTTGGGTGCAATGCAATACCTTCTCTATACACTATGTACTAGTAAGTGTAGAGAAAGTAAAACATCTGTTATGTTACTCTACTCTCTAACTTTTGTTACTCTCTATTCAAGGAACTCCTATTACTTTGTAAATGGCAGGTACTCTGTTCCACCCAAAAGTTAGATACCAGATCTCACAGGAAATAAATGTTTTAGGGTCCCCTGAATTTAAAAAAATGCAGATTTAGAAAACAGGCGCGGCTGCTTTTTGACAGTGTTTAAGACCCGCTTTTACTAAACATGGCACCGCAAGCGACGACCTGCTAGTGAAGATGGAGCACCGGTGGAGTGTGATGAGGAGAAAACCCGCCCCTGCGCCACTTTGTCCACCACATGCGGTCATTGGGGTTGAGCAAGGTGTTTTAGTTTCTCAGCTGCGGCAAGGCGCGCGCGGATATGTGTGTCCGTTAACACCATAATTATAAAACGAAAAGTCGGTCAATTACCAAATTTGTTATTTAAGTTCAGCATGTTCCAATGATGCAACACAAGGATTTTCAAGAAAATTCCCCCACCTCAAACTAGCTTTAGGTGAATTTTTCGAAAACTTCGAATTTTTTTTGTAAAAAATATTTGAAGTGTTCCATGCACATGTCTTTCTCTACATCTCTGAACAAATTATTGTTAAAAAGCTTATGCTTCTATTTACTTCAGGCTAATCGAGAACAAAATTAGCAGAAATAGTCTTATTACTTGCTTCCTTTTCAGTAGAAGCGAAATAAGGGAGTACCATACGTTAAAGTGACAGTCAAAAGGTGGTTGCTATGTGACTGAAGTTCCTTTGTTTGTATGGATAAGAGTTAACAAATTCCTGTATGAGAAAATGTAAGTGTTTGAAAGGTGAAATGAGAAACAATGAATGGAGGCCGCGCCGTGGCAGAGTGGTCAGACCACTCGCCTCTCACTTAGATGGCCGGTGTTCGATCCCAAGCGACCGCATGTGAGATTTGTGGTGGACAAAGCGGCGCTGGGGCGGTACTCCGGTTTCCCCCGCCATCGCATTCCACCGGTGCTCCATCAACACCAGTGTCACCGCCTGCGGTGCCATAAGTAGTTAAAGTGGGCGTTAAACACTACGAAAAAAAAACCCAACATAAACTGTGTGATTTAACATGCTCTATAGTAAGTTTTTGTGTATCTCTTACGGTTTAACAGTTAAGCAAAATTCATCCAGAATAAACAGGTCTTCAGAGGCTATTCCCAGAAAATTCAAAATATACATTTTATTTGGTATGTAAATTCTGTAATATACGGGATTTTAATCAAAATGGTTAGTAATTTTTGAGAAAATCAAAATTTTCGAAAACGGTTCCATGTAAAGGGTAGTTGGGGTTGGGGGGATTTTCTTGAAAAGCTTCATGTCACATCCTTGGAAGATTCCAAACTTAAGTACCAAGATTGGTTTCTAACGGTCTTTTCGTTTTTGAGCTATGCTGCCCACAGACACACACACAGAAATGTGAATATCGTTAATGCACACCAGTTACGTGGAGCTCCTGGCATATAAACACAACTGAATGTCAGTTATTAACATGGCAACCAGCTTTATCTTACTGTACTCCCTTCCACTTACGAGGAAGCAAGTAAAATACACTTCTGCTAACGTTTATCTCGATTAGCATGACGCACATAAAGGAATACTGTCGAACAGCTAGAGAGAGTCATGTGAATGGATGCGCCAGAATAGTCACAGTGTTATAAGGTTGTTACTTAAAATCCATAAAGTGTATGCACCTTCACAAGCGCTGACGTAACGCATGCCTGAGGGAAGACCGTTCAAATTGTAATGCAACAAGTTGACACGGGTTTCTGTAAATTACATGCGAACATCTTTCAAGTTTCAAATTGAATAACATAACCAAATATCATATAACAAAATCTATTTGTGCTTTTACAAATATATAAGTTAAAATTACATGCTAAGAACTGCCACTCGCGGCAGTGACGTCACAATAATTATAACATCCAAAAATATTGAAAATAATGCAAGCATAAAGGCTGCAGAAAGTGATCAAGATTTAAAAAGCTGTGTATTATCTTTTTGCACCTTACGATTTATGAGAGTCAAGAAATGTAGACGCAGATGGTAGGTAAATTCAAGGACGATTCGAAGGAGACTGCCATAGCCTTTTGAAGGAACTGAGAGATGGACAAATAGAACAGTATGTATGTACAGTTGGCCTGTAAAATCTCGCTTTACGTTTTTACTTTCTCTACACGTACTATATGCATAGTGTATAGAGAATGTATTGTATTACACCCAAAAATTCCATACCGAGTTTTCACCGGAAAAATATGTTTTGAGACCCCCTGAATAAAAAAAAACATTTTTAGAAAAATGTCCGTGTGTGTCTGTCTGTGTTTGTGTGTCTGTGGACACCATACCTCAAACACGAAAAGACCGTTGAATACCAAACTTGGTACCTTCCAAGGATGCGGCACGGAGATTTTCAAGAAAATTCCCACCTCCAACTACCCTTTACATGGAACATTTTTCGAAATTTTTGATTTTTTTAAAAATGGCTCTAACGATTTTGATTAAAATATCGTATATTAAAGATATTTACCTGACAAATAAAATGAATATCTTGAATTTTCTGGGAATAGTCTCTAAAGACTACTTTATTCTAGATGAATTTTACGAAATGTTGCATAACTGCTAGATCGTAAGAGATCGACAAAAACTTACCACACAAAAAATGTCAAGCACATTAAAACATACAATTTATGTTACATGCATTTTTTCGTGGAGTTGATCGTTTTTGAGATATTCCTTGATTTTGGTTTCAGCCATGAAAAATTTATACCTTTTTCATACGGGAATTTGTGAACTCGTGTCCATACAAACAAAGTAACTTGAGTCACATAGCAACCAGCTTTTGACTACCACTTTAACCTATGGTACTCCCTTATTTCGTTTCTGCTCACAAGGAAGCAAGTAATAGGACTATTCCCGCTAATATTTATCTTGAGTAGCGATAAGTAGATAGAAGAATAAGCTTCATAACAATACTTTGTTGCAGAGATGTAGGGAAAAGAACATATATTGTTTTCCTTCTACTTCATTTTAAACGGAGTAATAAGATAGCGCAGCTGCTTGCAAAGCGGGAGACCTGGGTTCGATTCCCAGTACCGGCGTCGGGATGAGACCCGGACCGGGAAGCACTCAGTGTCGTGAGGTCCCTGGAGCGACTCCAGGTCATCAGGACCGGGAGGTGGTTCGAGGCGCCGACCATGTCGCACCCCATCCATCGTGCCATGGACGGCGGGACTCGGAACTGAGCGTTTTGTCGGTTACTGAACCTATACCCCACAGGATGGAGGGGTGAGATGAGAACATACACCGGGTGACCGGAACCAGTAGCGACGGCATAATGCAACAGCCGGGAAACAAGACCTTTCCCTGCTAGACTTCTCAGACGTTTTTGATCTCCTTCTCCAGTGTGTTTTTTCCCGTTTTTTCTATGACTATAAATTTCGGAGCCCGGCTGCAGACTACATTAGGATCCGACAAGTTGCAGTGTTGCCAAACTGATTTCATACAGTTTCTTTGAAAAAACGTTTAAAATTCTGAAGATTACTTTGACAGTGAGAAACATTTCTGTGGATATCTCTTACATAAAAGTGTAGTTTTTAAGGGTTACCTTAATTTACAAAGAGCGTCCATTAAGTTCTTTGATAATGGTAGAAAAACAACTGATTTTTGGTTATTCTTTTCTATTTTTGGATACACTTTCCGCAGCGTTTCTGCAACTGTTTTAAGCCTTACAAAAAGTAGATTTTCGGAAGGTTCTCGAAAAAGGCTTCTGTTTGGGAGATTACCTCTTCGTTAGACGTGAATCGTTTTCCACTTTTTCAAGTTTGGAACTAAAATTTTACTGGTGGCCAAATCTGGTAAATACGGTGGATGTTATAGTAGCTAGAACCTTAATTATACAAATTTCGTCATCGAAACAGCGCAGTGTGCACCCTAGCATTGTCTTGAGGGAAGAGAATCTTTTTCTTTGCAAGGTGAGAGATTTCTCCGTTCAAGCGGTGCAATAATACTCCCCATCTATCATTCTTCCTTTCTGCAAGTAACCAGTTGCACATGGATCCCAAAAACCCGAGACCATGTGCTGGTCCTCTTCGGAGGCGGGTCACTGTTTTGACCGTACTGCAGTGTAGTTATTGTTCCATTCACAGAAACTCGTCGAAACTTGTTTCCTCAGGATTGCGACGGAAAGTTCCAAAGCAGCTTCCGAATCGATCACACGATTGGCTTATTCTCCATCTCGCCGAGACCTAATTGAGAACACTGCACATTGTGATGTTCTTGTGGCCTCTACTATTTCGCGAACTTCTATTTGTGGATCACTCAAAACCACATCCTGGACTTTTTTCAATCATTTCGGATGAAGCTTCTTCCACAGGACGTCCGGAACGATGTTCATCATTTGTGGATGTACGGCCACGTTTAAACTCATTTATCCAATTGTAAATTGTTGCAAACGCAGGAGTAGATGTGCCATGAACTTGATCCAACTCGGCTTTTATCTCTTTTGGTGTTAAGCGCATTTTAAATAGAAGTGTTTAATCACCGCACGAAATTTTTCTTTTTTTTTTTTTTCGTCTTTCTAAAGAAGCACAAGATTGTTGATTCAATTGCCTCAGGCAACGACATATTAAACACCTTTAGTATACACCATATGCTAAAGTGAGAAAGTAAACAGCTTCATAATGAAACAAACTATGAAAAGGTGGCATATATTCTCTTTGGGTCACAGTTTGGCACAGTTTAACATGGGGTGGGAGATGAGCAATTAAAACAGGTAGAAGTTAGCGATCAAGAAATCTCATGTGCTCCATTCACATGACTTTCTCTACATCTCTATTGCTAATCGAGAAAAAGTTGCCAGAAGTAGTCTTATTACTTGCTTCCTTGTAAGTAGAAGCGAAATAAGGGAGTACCATAGGTTAAAGTGATAGTCAAAAGCTGGTTGCTATGTGACTGAAGTTCCTTTGTTTGTATGGACAGAAGTTGACAAATTCCTGTATTAGAAAACCGTAAGTTTTTTAAAGCTGAAACCAAAAACAAGGAATAATTAAAAATCCATCATTTGCACGAAAAAAAATGTATATAACACAAATTGTGTTTAATGTGCTCTATATTTATAATGAGGTAAGTTTTTGTCCATCTCTTATGCTTTAGCAGTTATACAAAATTCCTTAAAATTCATCCAGAATAAAGTGGTCTTCAGAGGATATTCCCAGAAAATTCAAGATTGATTTTTTCCCGTAGTTTAACGTCCTTTAACCTGGTTGGTCATATCGGACGATGAATGCAATTGGTGAAATGATGCTCAAATGATCTCAGGGTCAAATAAAATTACTCAACATTCGTCTTCTGAGGATAAGAGAAAACACCGAAAAAAACTTTATCTGGGTAACTCGCCCTAAGCGAGATTCGAACTCACGACCTTTTGAATGCCAGGCAGACACGCTACCACCACACTACCCAGGTGGGCTAACATTTAATTTTATTTGTCATGTGATATTTTAATCAAAATCGTTAGAGCCATTTTTGAGAAAATCAAACTTTTCGAAACAATTTCCATGTATAGGACAGTTTGGGGTTAGAAGATTTTTCTCAAAATCTTCGTGTCGCATCCCTGGAAGATACTAAACTTAAATATCAAGTGTAGTATTTAATGATCTTTTCGTTTTTGTCCATAGTCACACACGCGCACAAACGGACCTTTTTCCAAAAAAATTTTGTTTTTTTTATTCAGGGGGACCCAAAATATGTATTTCCGGTGAAATCTCTGTTTCGAATTTTTGGGTGCATTACAATACCTTCTCTATACACTATGTACATAATATGTGTAGAGAAAGTAAAAAGAAAGTAAACAACCTTAATAATGAAATAAAATATGTTTCGGTCATAAAGGTTGGCACAGTTTAAAAAGGGGGGGGGGGTAAACCAGCAATTAAAAGAGGCAGTAATGAAGCGTAGCGAGCGAGAGAGGAGTTGATGGATTATGGGCCCTCACATAGAGTCGCTTGCCATAAAGACTCGACGTTCCTTTTATCGCATGAAGGTGCCGTGACCTAGTCCCAATATAGGTCATCCCTCGACTTTAAGGACCAAGGTGAGGGTGTACCCTCCCCGTCCCTTCTTCATTGATTTATGTGCAACTGTGTCCATCACGTGCACTCAGTGCGTCAGTAAATTATACCTCCCCTCGTAAACACGTGAACATCTGTAGTCTCCTGATTCGATACATACCCCTAAGATTGTAATGGGGTATTACACGAGGCTCTACTGATAAGTCCCGGGCCTCTCAATCAAAACACACTTTAAAAACATTTTTTTTGCTTTATTTTTCAACATAATCTCCAGAAAGCCGAACACATTTGTCATATCGGTGTTCTAATGTAATTCAACCATCTCTGTAGTGTGATTTGTCAAGGTCCTCGAAATAGATGTTTACCTCATCAATGATCTCCTCGTTGCTGTGAAATTTTCATCCTCCAAGACAGTTTTTGAGGTTCGGGAGCAGGAGGTAGTCACTGGGTGCTAGATCTGGGGAATAAAGTGGATGTTCCGACTTTAATTCGCACATTTTTGAGGTTCGGGAGCAGGTGGTAGTCACTGGGTGCTAGATCTGGGGAATAAAGTGGATGTTCAAGGTCCTCGAAATAGATGTTTACCTCATCAATGATCTCCTCGTTGCTGTGAAATCTTCATTCTCCAAGACAATTTTTGAGGTTCGGGAGCAGGTGGTAGTCACTGGATGCTAGATCTGGGGAATAAAGTGGATGTTCAAGGTCCTCGAAATAGATGTTTACCTCATCAATGATCTCCTCGTTGCTGTGAAATCTTCATCCTCCAAGACAGTTTTTGAGGTTCGGGAGCAGGTGGCAGTCACTGGGTGCTAGATCGGGTGAATAAAGTGGATGTTCCGACTTTAATTCGCACATTTTTGAGGTTCGGGAGCAGGTGGTAGTCACTGAGTGCTAGATCTGGGGAATAAAGTGGATGTTCCAACTTTAATTCGCACATTTTTGAGGTTCGGGAGCAGGTGGCAGTCACTGGGTGCTAGATCTGGTGAATAAAGTGGATGTTCCGACTTTAATTCGCACATTTTTGAGGTTCGGGAGCAGGTGGTAGTCACTGGGTGCTAGATCTGGGGAATAAAGTGGATGTTCCGACTTTAATTCGCACATTTTTGAGGTTCGGGAGCAGGTGGTAGTCACTGGGTGCTAGATCTGGTGAATAAAGTGGATGTTCCGACTTTAATTCGCACATTTTTGAGGTTCGGGAGCAGGTGGTAGTCACTGGGTGCTAGATCTGGGGAATAAAGTGGATGTTCCGACTTTAATTCGCACATTTTTGAGGTTCGGGAGCAGGTGGTAGTCACTGGGTGCTAGATCTGGTGAATAAAGTGGATGTTCCAACTTTAATTCGCACATTTTTGAGGTTCGGGAGCAGGTGGTAGTCACTGGGTGCTAGATCTGGGGAATAAAGTGGATGTTCCGACTTTAATTCGCACATTTTTGAGGTTCGGGAGCAGGTGGCAATCACTGGGTGCTAGATCTGGGGAATAAAGTGGATGTTCCGACTTTAATTCGCACATTTTTGAAGTTCGGGAGCAGGTGGCAGTCACTGGGTGCTAGATCTGGTGAATAAAGTGGATGTTCCAACTTTAATTCGCACATTTTTTCCAGTGAAATGACTGAACGATTGGCCGGAGCATTGTCATGATGAAATAAGATTTTTTGTTGTTTTTTTTGTTTGCCAAATGGGGTCTTTTTCTTTTCACCCCATCACTGAAATGTTGCAGTAAACTTGCGTAATAGTCACCAGTGATACTTTTACCCTTTTCCAAGTAATCAATAAAAGTAATTCCCAGTGCATCCCAGAAAACACTCGCCATAACCTTGTTAGCTGACAAAATTGACGTTGCCCTTTTTGGAGTTGGTTCATCTGGCCCAGTCCACTGCTTTGACTGAGATTTACTTCCTGGGATGTAGTGATGTATCCAAGTTCCATCCATAGTAATAAGCCGTCTCAAAAATTCACTGGGATTTTTACGGTAGAGCTCCACATTCTTAACAGAAACAGTTTTCTTTACAACTTTTGATCAGGTGTCAACAAACGCAGCACCCATCTTGCATAGATCTAGTGAAAGCCCAAATCATTACTTAAAATATTACCTGCACGTTCTTTTGACATGTTTACAGTCTCTGATATCTCAAACAACTTTAATCTGCGGTTTTCCAGTACTAAACGATGAATTTTTTCAATGATCTCTGGAGTTGTCACTTCTACAGGGCGTCCAGAGCGAGGCTCATCACTAGTGCTCGTACGTCCCATTTTAAACTGTGCAACCCACCTTTTAATCATTGAATATGAAGTGGCAGAGTCTTTCAATGTACTGTCCATTTCCTCCTTGATTTCTTTAGGCGTTAAGCCTTTCAAATGGAAGTATTTAATCACTGCTCGTTTTTCCAAATCCTTCATTTTTATAAAAACTCTAAAGTTGTCTTGTTTAAAATGCTGTCATTCGACATCTATTCAAGCTATTGACCTGTATCTATGGATACAAGCTAGCCTAGATCTAAACTATACGATGCTACCGTCTAACTGGCCTAGTGGCGCCATATCTGTATGAGGCCGGGACTTATCAGCCTGTCTAACTGGCCTAGTGGCGCCATATCAGTGTGAGGCCGGGACTTATCAACATGTCTAACTGGCCTAGTGGCGCCATATCAGTGTGAGGCCGGACTTATCAGCCCGTCTAACTGGCCTAGTGGCGCCATATCAATGTGAGGCCGACTTATCAACCTGTCTAACTGGCCTAGTGGCGCCATATCAGTATGAGGCTGGGACTTATCAACCTGTCTAACTGGTCTAGTGGCCCCATATCAGTGTGAGGCCGGGACTTATCAGCCCGTCTAACTGGCCTAGTGGCGTCATATCATATGAGGCCGGGACTTATCAACCTGTCTAACTGGCCTAGTGGCGCCATTTCAGTGTGAGGCCGGCACTTATCAGCCCGTACAACTGGCCCAGTGGCGCCATATCAGTGTGCGGCCCGGGACTTAACTGCCCGTCTAACTGGCCTAGTGGCACCATATCTGTGTGAGGCCCGGGACTTAACTGCCCGTCTAACTGGCCTAGTGGCACCATATCTTGTGAGGCCCGGGACTTATCAGCCCGTCTAACTGGACTAGTGGCGCCATATCTGAGTGAGGCCCGGGACTTATCAGACCATCTAACTGACCTAGTGGCGCCATATCTGTGCGAGGCCCGGGACTCATCAGCCCGTCTATCTGACCTAGTGACGCCCTATCTGTATGAGGCCGGGACTTATCAGCCTGTCTAACTGGCCTAGTGGCGCCATATCAGTGTGAGGCCGGGACTTATCAACATGTCTAACTGGCCTAGTGGCGCCATATCAGTATGAGGCCGGGACATATCAGCCTGGCTAACTGGTCTAGTAGCGCCATATCAGTGTGAGGCCGGGACTTCTCAGCCCTGCTAACTGGCCTAGTGGTGCCATATCAGTATGAGGCTGGGACTTATCAACCTGTCTAACTGGCCTAGTGGCGCCATTTCAGTGTGAGGCCGGGACTTATCAGCCCGTCTAACTGGCCTAGTGGCGTCATATCAGTATGAGGCTGGGACTTATCAACCTGTCTAACTGGTCTAGTAGCGCCATATCAGTGTGAGGCCGGGACTTATCAGCCCGTCTAACTGGCCTAGTGGTGCCATATCAGTATGAGGCTGGGACTTATCAACCTGTCTAACTGGCCTAGTGGCGCCATTTCAGTGTGAGGCCGGCACTTATCAGCCCGTACAACTGGCCCAGTGGCGCCATATCAGTGTGCGGCCCGGGACTTAACTGCCCGTCTAACTGGCCTAGTGGCACCATATCTGTGTGAGGCCCGGGACTTAACTGCCCGTCTAACTGGCCTAGTGGCGCCATATCTTGTGAGGCCCGGGACTTATCAGCCCGTCTAACTGGACTAGTGGCGCCATATCTGAGTGAGGCCCGGGACTTACCAGACCGTCTAACTGACCTAGTGGCGCCATATCTGTGTGAGGCCCGGGACTCATCAGCCCGTCTATCTGACCTAGTGACGCCCTATCTGTGTGAGGCTCGGGACTTATCAGCCCGTCTAACTGGCCGAGTGGTGCAATATCTGTGTGAGGCCCGGGACTTATCAGCCTGTCTAACTGGCCTAGTGGCGCCTTATCCGTGTGATGCCCGGGACTCAACAGCCCGTCTAACTGTCCTAATGGCGCCATATCTGTGTGAGGCCCGGGACTTATCAGCGCGTCTAACTGGCCCAGTGGCGCCATATCTGTGTGAGGCCCGTGACTTATAAGCCCGTCTAACTGGCCTAATGGCGCCATATCTGTGTGAGGCCCGGGACTTATCAGCGCGTCTAACTGGCCCAGTGGCGCCATATCTGTGTGAGGCCCGTGACTTATAAGCCCGTCTAACTGGCTTAGTGGCGCCATATCTGTATGAGGCCCGGGACTTATCAGCCCGTCTATCTGTTTCAGTGGCGCCATATCCGTGTGATGCCCGGGATTTATCAGCCCGTCTAACTGGTCTAGTGGCACCATATCCGTGTGAGGCCCGGGACTTATCAGCCCGTCTAACTGGTCTAGTGGCGCCATATCCGTGTGATGCCCGGGATTTATCAGCCCGTCTAACTGGTCTAGTGGCACCATATCCGTGTGAGGCCCGGGACTTATCAGCCCGTCTAACTGGTCTAGTGGCGCCATATCCGTGTGATGCCCGGGATTTATCAGCCCGTCTAACTGGTCTAGTGGCACCATATCCGTGTGAGGCCCGGGACTTATCAGCCCGTCTAACTGGTCTAGTGGCGCCATATCCGTGTGATGCCCGGGATTTATCAGCCTCTCTAACTGGTCTAGTGGCACCATATCTGTATGAGGCCCGGGACTTATCAGCCCGTCTAACTGGTCTAGTGGCACCATATCTGTATGAGGCCCGGGACTTATCAGCCCGTCTAACTGGTCTAGTGGCACCATATCTGTATGAGGCCCGGGACTTATCAGCCCGTCTAACTGGTCTAGTGGCACCATATCCGTGTGAGGCCCGGGACTTATCAGCCCGTCTAACTGGTCTAGTGGCACCATATCCGTGTGAGGCCCGGGACTTATCAGCCCGTCTAACTGGTCTAGTGGCGCCATATCCGTGTGATGCCCGGGATTTATCAGCCTCTCTAACTGGTCTAGTGGCACCATATCTGTGTGAGGCCCGGGACTTATCAGCCCGTCTAACTGGTCTAGTGGCACCATATCTGTGTGAGGCCCGGGACTTATCAGCCCGTCTAACTGGCCTAATGGCACCATATCTGTGTGATGCCCGGGATTTATCAGCCTCTCTAACTGGTCTAGTGGCACCATATCTGTGTGAGGCCCGGGACATCAGCCTCTCTAACTGGTCTAGTGGCACCATATCTGTATGAGGCCCGGGACTTATCAGCCCGTCTAACTCACCTAGTGGCGCCATATCTGTGTGAGGCCCGTGACTTATCAGCCCGTCTAACTGGCCTAAAGGCGCCATATCTGTGTGAGGCCCGGGACTTTCAGCCGGTCTAACTGGCCTAGAGTAGCCATATCTGTATGAGGTCCGGAACTTATCAGCCCGTCTAACTGGCCTATAGGCACCATATGTGTATGAGGCCCGGGACTTATCAGCCTGTCTAACTGGCCTAGTGGCGCCATATCCTTGTGAGGCCCGGGACTTATCAGCCGTCCCTCCTATGTACCTATATTTGTTCGCATAAGCCTCTTAATATCGAAATATTGAACCTTTGATCGGACGATGAATGGTTATGACATTAGAAAAGCCAATATGTTAGCACAGAAACATCGTACGCACAATGCGAGGGGCGTTCAATAAGACTTAGAAAATGTAATAAATATAATCGTAGCATCGAAAACAGTTTGTGTTTAGTTACCGTCGTTTCCTACCAGATGGCAGTTAAAGTTTCAGCTATATCCATCACCTGGTGTCGTTGCTGTAGGCGATTGAATCAACAATCTTGTACTTATTGAGAAAGATGGAAACAAACGAGTTTCGTGCTGTGATCAAACACTTCTATTTAAAAGGCTTAACACCGAAAAAGATAAAAGCCGAGTTCTATGAAGTTTATGGCACATCTGCTCCTGCGTTTTCAACAATTTACAATTGGATAAATTAATTTAAACGTTGCCGTACATCTACGATGAACATCTCACCGGACAGACTCTAGTAGAAGTGTCTTCCTCTAAAATGATTGACAAAATCCAGGATATGGTTTTGAGTGATCGACGAATCCAAGATGGCGTATTAATAGAGGCCACAGGCATATTAAAAGGTACAGTGTACACAATTTGTGACAAAAGTCTCTGCAAGATGCTTGCCGTGTTTGCTCTCTAAATGGAGAATAAACGCAATTGATTAGGAAGCTGGTTTGGCACGTCACAATCTTGACGGGTTTCTGCGTCGATACATAACTGTGGATGAAACATGAATACAGTACTACGCTCCAGAGACAAAAGAACAGTTGAAATAATGAGTTTTTAAAGGCAAAATGGTGAAATCTGTGAACAAGGTGATGGCCTCAGTTTTTTGGGATGCAAGCAGAATCATCTACATTGAATACTGCCAGAAAGGGGAGTAGTGCACCGGTTGAACTGAGAAATCAAGAAAAAAACTCAGGAATATCTTTGTTTGGCATCAAGACAGTGCAAGGTTGCGCGCAGTTTCGATGGTGAATATTGTATAGTTAAGGTTCGAATTACTACATCATCCTCCATATTCACCGGATTTGGCCCCCAGTGACTGGTTGTTTTCTTCCAAAGTTGAAAAAGATGCTCAGCGAAAACGATTCGCGATTAACGAATAGGTCTTCTTCCAAACACATGCCTATTTTGAGGACCTTCCGAAATTCTGTTGTTTGGTGAATCGCTGGGAAAAGTGTATCAAGCTAAAAGGAGATTATGTTGAAAATTAAAAAATATACCAGAATTAATTTTCTTTTATATCTATTTCTAAGGCTTATTGAACGCCCTTCGTATGATGACGTGTAATTTATCGTGTGGCTTGTTTTAGCAACGCCACCAGATGATGGCGAAACATTAAAACAAAATATTATTCTTGGCGAATAAACAAGTATTATTCCAGTTTGTTACCACAACAGCCCTCGGTCTATCTGCCCGATTGTCGGGGTACTTCAATTAGGGAACTAATCCGTCATTGATGCCCCGTCGCTACTGGTTCTGGCCACCCGGTGTTTCCTCTCACGTACAATAACCTCAGGTTCGGGGCCGATTCCCCTCCGTACGTCCTGGGCGCTCCTCCTCAAAAACGGATGATCGACTACTTTAAAGTCGTTTAACACAGATGGCAAAAAGTTGCCACAGGCAACACCCAATTTCGCTTTTATCTCCTCGCAGATTTTCCATCCTAAAGTAAAAATGTTGACTTCCATTCACACGACTTTATCTACAGCTCTGCAAAAAATTATTGTTAATAAGCTTATTCTTTTATTTACTTCATGCTATTTGAGATAAGTATTAGCAGAAACGGTCTTATGACTTAGTTCCTTATAAGTAGAAGAGAAATAAGGGAATACACTAGGCTAAACCGACAGTCTAATGTTTTAAAATGTGGTTGCCATGGGATTGAAAATCCGTTTCTTTGCGTGGCAAGGAGCTGTCAAGTTACCGTATGAGAAAAGTATAACTATTTTAAAACTGAAACCAACTATAAGGAATATCGCGAAAACGGTCAAATGGATGAAAAAAGTATATAACATTAATTGTGTGTTTTAAGATAATGTACATGTTTTGTATAGTAAGTTTATGCCTATATTTTACGGTTTATTACTTATTCAAAATCTCAGAAAAATCATTCACAATAAAGAGGTCTTCAGAAAGTATTGCCAGAAAATTCAAGATATACATTTTATTTGTCATGTAAATATCTTAAATATAAGAGATTTTAATCAAAATCGTTTAAGTCATTCTTGAGAAAATCAACAATTTTGAAAGTTTTCCATGTAAAGGGTAGTTTGGTGTGGGGAGATTTTCTTGAAAATCTTCGTGTCGCATCCTTGGGAGATACTGAATTTAAATCTCAAATTTGGTATTTAACGGACTTCGTTTTTGAGCAATGCTGCCCACAGACGCACACGGACACGGACCTTTTTCTAATAAAGAAATAAAGGGCGTTTTTGTGTTGCATGTTAGCAAATTGTACAATCGTAGCACGGCGCAGTTTTCTTCAATGGTAACGCTGTTTTTCTTCCAAGGGTCACTCAAGTGGAAGATGCCAACCTTGAACTGATCGAGGTGCCTTGTACGAGAATCGATACTTCTTGTAAGGTTTCTTCGCCTTTAAAGGCCTGCTTGTGCACGATTTCGCTCAACGTTCACTAACCCCGCGCGGATGTTGACTTTACGGCTGAGAACAATAAGTTAATTACCCCAACGAGAGGGTGTAACCTACCCTAAGGCGGAACGTCAATCTTGTTTGCTGTGGGTTATGAACCTGCCTCGCAACCAAAAGATCTCTCACCTCTACGTTAATGTATTGCATGCACACCAGGGCTGGGTTAGGCCCAGGCTATTCAACCCTTCTTGTTTTCAGATAACAAGAATCTTGTGCCATATACCTTCCTGCTCTCAAATGGCCGATTTAGGGAGACCTCTGCTCATAAAATAAACCGGTACGTGCCTCAGTAGCGGGTCTGCCTTCCCTTATTCTAGGAGGGGGTGTCACGCCTTTTTAAGCTCCATGGACCCACTGTCGCATATCACCAACCAGTTTAAAATAACACATTAATTACACTAATAACTCAAAATATGAAAACAAGTAAAATAGAAAACAAAACAAAAATAAATAAAACTAAAAACTAAAATCGGTTGTGGAGGGGGTGAGAATTTTCTCTAGCCAGGACTATTCTCTGTCTGGAAGTACAAATGTAAAAGTCCGTTAAAACCAAATTTGGTATTTAAGTTTAGTATCTCCCAAGGATGCGACACGAAGACTTTCAAGAAAATCACCCCCACCCTCTACTACCCTTTACATGGAAAAATGTTTGAAATTTTTTATTTTCTCAGAAATGGCTCTAATGATTTGGATTAAAATGATTGTATACTAAAGATTTTTACATAAGAAATAATGTGTACATCTTGAATTTTCTGGGAATATTTTCTGAGGACTTCTTTATTGATTATCTTTATTGAATTTTGCATAACTGGTAAAGTAAGAGATAGACAAAAAATTGCTACACAAAAAATGTAGATCACGATAAAACACACATTTATGTCATATACGTACATTTTACTTTCTCTACAAGTACTATGTGCATAGTGTATAGAGAAGGTATTGTAATGCACCCAAAAATTCGATACCGAGATTTCACCGAAAATACATGTTTTGAGACCTCGTGATTCCAAAAAAAGCATTTTTAGAAAAATGTCCGTGTGTCTATCATTCTGTGTGTATGTGTGTGTGTGTCTGTGTGTCTGTGGGCAGCATAGCTCCAAAACGAAAAGTCCGTTAAAAACCAAACTTGGTATTTAGGTTTGGTATCTCCCAAGGATACGACACGAAGATTTTCAAGAAAATCCCCCCCACTCCCAACTATCCTTTACATGGGCTTTTTTTCGAACATTTTAATTTTCTAAAAAATGGCTATAACGATTTTGATTAAAATATCCTATATTAAAGATATTTACCTGACAAATAAAATGTATATCTTAAATTTTCTGGGAATAGCATCTGCTACTTTATTCTCGATGAATTTTGCATAACTACTAAACATGACAAAAACTTAACACACAAAAAATATAGAGCACGTTAAAACAGACAATTTTTGTAATCTACAGTATTTTCGTGGAGTTGATCATTTTTGAGATATTCCTTGTTTTTGGTTTCAGCTTTGAAAAACGTTTACTTTTCTCATACAGGAATTTGCCAACTCCTGTCCATACAAACAAAGGAACATCAATCACATAGCAATCAGCTTTTGGCTTTCACTTTAACCTATGGTACTCCCTTATTTCGCTTCTACTTACAATAAAGCAAGACATAAGAATATTTCTGCTGATTTTCCTTGATTAGCATGAAATAAATAAAAGAATGAGCTTATTAACAATAATTTTTACAGAGATATAGAGAAAGTCATGTGAATGGAACACATCAGATTTTTTTTTCGAGACATTCCTTGTTATTGATTTCAGTTTTAAAATACTTTTCTCATACGGGAACTTGTCAACACCTGCCCACGCAAAGAAATGGGATTCAGTCCCATAGCAACCACATTTTGAAAACATTAGACTGTCGGTTTAGCCTAGTGTATTGCCTCATTTCCCTCCTACTTATAAGGAACTGAGTAATAAGACCATTTCTGCTGATGTTTATCTCGATTAGCATGGAGTGGATAGAGGAATACGCTTATCAACCATACTTTGTTACAGAGAGAAAGTCATGTGAATGCAATGCATCAATTTTTTAAAAATATTACGAACAATTTTGAAAATACCATATATTAAGGATATTTTCATGATAAAACGTACATCATGATTTTCTGGGAATAGACTCTTGCTTCTGAATGGGTTATTGCTTAACTGGTAAACTATTATAGATAGACAAAAAACGAGATCTGTTCCACTCGTATAACTTTGACTAGCTGTTCTGCAAACAAAATTTAGTTGCAAAAGATTATTAATTTATCTCCATCTTGATATTCGAGACAAATATTAACAGAGTTGTCTTATTACTTGCTTCTTTGTAAGTAGAAAAGGAATAAGGGAATGCACAGGCTAAAGCGATAGTCAAATCCTTTAAAAGCTGATCGCTATGCGAAGCAATCGAAATTACGTTCTTTTAGCTTCCCAGGTGTAAACACACATTCAATTGTTCAGATCGAAAGATTTGCTGTATGAGCTGTTGCAGAGTCTTGTTGAAAATCACGTATGTAAGGGCGTCAGATGTTGACTCCAAAGGAATTGAGCAGCATGAACAAACTTTTTAGCAATAAAGGGGTATTTCATGAACAATGTGAGGTTTCCCGGAGCTCCAATAATGATTACTTTGTGTACACACATATATGCTTGAAGATGGAACCAAGCCTCGTCCGTGAAAAATATTAAATGTGAGTCAATTACACTATTGTATACAGTATTGAGATTCCACTCACAAATGTTAAAGTGGGTCAATTTCACCATTGTATACAGTATTGAGATTCCACTCACAAATGTTCAAGTGGGTCAATTTCACCATTGTATACAGTATTGAGATTCCACTCACAAATGTTCAAGTGGGTCAATTTCACCATTTTATACAGTATTGAGAGTCCACTCACAAATGTTAAAGTGGGTCAATTTCACCATTTTATGCACTATTGAGATTCCACTCACAAATGTTAAAGTGGGTCAATTTCACCATTGTATACACTATTGAGATTCCACTCACAAATGTTAAAGTGGGTCAATTTCACCATTGTATACACTATTGGGAGTCCATTCACAAATGTTAAAGTGGGTCAATTTCACCATTGTATACACTATTGAGAGTCCACTCACAAATGTTAAAGTGGGTCAATTTCACCATTGTATACAGTATTGAGAGTCCACTCACAAATGTTAAAGTGGGTCAATTTCACCATTTTATGCACTATTGAGAGTCCATTCACAAATACTAAAGTGGGTCAATTTCACCATTGTATACACTATTGAGGGTCCATTCACAAATACTAAAGTGGGTCAATTTCACCATTGTATGCACTATTGAGGGTCCATTCACAAATACTAAAGTGGGTCAATTTCACCATTGTATACACTATTGAGGGTCCACTCACAAATGTTAAAGTGGGTCAATTTCACCATTTTATACAGTATTGAGAGTCTACTCACAAATGTTAAAGTGGGTCAATTTCACCATTGTATACACTATTGAGAGTCTACTCACAAATGTTAAAGTGGGTCAATTTCACCATTGTATACACTTTTGAGAGTCCGCTCACAAATGTTAAAGTGGGTCAATTTCACCATTGTATACAGTATTGAGGGTCCACTCACAAATGTTAAAGTGGGTCAATTTCACCATTGTATACACTATTGAGAGTCCATTCACAAATACTAAAGTGGGTCAATTTCACCATTGTATACACTATTGAGGGTCCACTCACAAATGTTAAAGTGGGTCAATTTCACCATTTTATACAGTATTGAGAGTCTACTCACAAATGTTAAAGTGGGTCAATTTCACCATTGTATACACTATTGAGAGTCTACTCACAAATGTTAAAGTGGGTCAATTTCACCATTGTATACACTTTTGAGAGTCCGCTCACAAATGTTAAAGTGGGTCAATTTCACCATTGTATACAGTATTGAGGGTCCACTCACAAATGTTAAAGTGGGTCAATTTCACCATTGTATGCACTATTGAGAGTCCATTCACAAATACTAAAGTGGGTCAATTTCACCATTGTATACACTATTGAGGGTCCACTCACAAATGTTAAAGTGGGTCAATTTCACCATTGTATACAGTATTGAGAGTCCATTCACAAATACTAAAGTGGGTCAATTTCACCATTGTATACACTATTGAGGGTCCACTCACAAATGTTAAAGTGGGTCAATTTCACCATTGTATACACTTTTGAGAGTCCACTCACAAATGTTAAAGTGGGTCGCACAGTACAGGCTGAGTCAAAATTCTCTAACAACTGGGGATAATATTGTGCTACAATTATAGGATATGTTACACATGTTTTCCTGCCACCTCCACCTGAAGTGACATGCCCTCCAAACAATTGTGACGCACATCTGTCAATGTTGCGACCGTTATTTGTTTGCACGCTGCTGTGATTCTCTTTTTAAAATGATCAAAATCTCAAACTTTCTTCTGGTACACAATCAATTGCAGTTGGTTCCACAGGACACGAGATCTGATGACCTGGGAGGCTACTCCACTGGACCACGTCGACCGATCCAATGTCCAGGAAACTGCTACTCCAGCCATTGGCGCACTTCAATGCCGTAGTACGGTGGTGCTCCGTCTTGCTGAAAGATGCAGGGAAGTCTCCACTCTCGTCCAAGACTGACATGATAATGTCATTTTTCAAGACGTCAAGATAACCATTGTCGTTGAGGCAATGAAAAACGGGCCAACAATCCAGATACCCCATATCCCACACCACACCAAGAGCTCGTTGACGTTTCTATGTGGATTGGTATCACTCACATTTTGCCGGTTCACGTCACCAAACTTTGCCTCATCTGAAAAAAGGATGGAACTAACAAATTGAGGAACAAGTTTGGTGTCCATTCACGAAACTCTGATAGCGTTTTCTGATAGCTGCTGCTGCAACATTTGCATCTTGTATGGATGTCACTTCTTAGAGCGCAAGACACTGCTTTGGCTCGTACCAAGTTCTGCAGAGAAACGTCGGCTTCTCTTTTTCGGACTCTTGACCAGCGCAGCTAGCACCACCAGCTTCATCTTCGGCTGCGTGTCATGGGTTGCATTGAACGTCCGCGTTCCAGCCAACAAAATAGCACAATTCTCTCTTGCTTCTTTAGTGGAGTGTCTTTGGAGTTGCCTCACCTACCTGAAAAACAAAATAAAAAAAAATCTGATGTGTTCCATTCGCATGACTTTCTCTGCGTATCTGCAACAAATTATTGTTAATAAGCTTATGCTTCTATTTAGTTCATGCTAATCCAGAAATAGTCTTATTACTTGCTTCCTTGTAAGTAGAAGCGAAATAAGGGAGTACTATAGGCTAAATTGAAAATCAAAAGCTGGTTGCTATGTTACTGAAGTATCTTTGTGTGTATGGACAGGAGTTGACAAATTCCTGTATGAGAAAAGTGTACGTTTTTCAAAGCTGAATCAAAAACAAGGAAAATATAAAAAACGACCAATCCACGAAAAAATGTATATAACATAAATTGTGTGTTTTAAGGTGCTCTACATTTTCTTGTGTAGTAAGTTTTTATCTAACTCTTACGGTTTAGCAGTTATGCAAAATTCCGCAAATTTCATCCAGAATAAAGTAGTCTTCAGAGGCTATACCCAGAAAATTCAAAATATACATATAATTTGTCAGGTAAATATCTTTAATGTTTGACATTTTAATCAAAATCGTTAAAGCCATTTTTGAGAAAATCGAAATTCTCGAAAAAAGTTCCATGTAAAGGGTAGTTGGGATTGGGGGGATTTTCTTGGAAATCTTCGTGTCGCATCCTTGGAAGATACCAAACTTAAATACCAAGTTTGGTGTTTAACGGTCCTTTCGTTTACAAACACACACACACACACATGGATCTTTTCCTAAAATTATTTTTTCGGATTCAGGGGGACCCAAACATGTCTTTCCAGTGGTATCTCAGTATCGAATTGTTGGGTGGAATGCAATACCTTCTCTACACACTATGTACATAATACGTATAGAGAAAATAAAACAGTAATTTGTCATTGAAATTCGCTTTAATGTTTCTCAAAATATCCTCTTTATGATCAATACACTTTTGCATGAGTTTGAACTACTTGTCAGCATTTTTCCCAATCTGCTCTAAAAACCTCCAAACATGGTTTTGAACGCGTCAACAGCGTCTTTTGTCGACGGAAATTGTTGACCACACATTTTATTATTGATATCGGAACAAAAAGAAGTCATTATGTGCCAATTCCACATTGTGGATGGGTCATCAATTCGATTTTTTGAAGGTTCCAGTAGTCGGTTGTTAGACGAGATGTGTGAGCATTCGCATTGTCTTGATGAAGAAAAATCCGATTGCGCTTGTTTCTTTTCTTTATTTCTCCAAAGAATTCTGGGAAAAATGGTTGTGTACCATTCTGAATTGACCGTTTGTCGTTTCATGTTGCCACGTGATCAGTTTTCCAAAAAAAAAAAAAAAAAAAAAAGAAAAAGCAGAAGAAGGAAGCAGGCAGCAGGTTCATCTTGGAACACCCATACAGTTGACTGCTATTTACTTTCTGCCTCATACGCATTGATCCGTGTTTTGTCACAATCTTATATACCTCTTTTGAAGCTCCACCAATGCAAGTTTTGCAACAATGGAAACAAGTATCCCTTATGTGAGATGCAACTTTTCACGGCCAAATGATCGTGCAATATTTTACATATGCTGGTAGAACTAATGTCTCGGATTCCTGTGTACCATGCTCTCTCAGAAACCTGCACAGCCTGATTATGGAACACGTCAGTGAGCGAACGGCGGACACGATTAAACTCGTTATACACTGGCAAAAGCCAGAGCTCTTCCCAAGTGTAGTAGTAGTAGTAAGTTGATCAATGAGTTTTGTCCACATCGAAAATATAAATGATGGCCCTCGTATACATTTTACTTTCTCTACACGTACTATGTACATAGTGTATAGAGAAGGTATTGTAATGCACCCATAAATTCGATACCGAGGTTTCACAGGAAATACATGTTTTGGGTCCCCTGAATCCAAAAAAAGCATTTTCAGAAAAAGGTCCGTGTGTGCCTATGTGTCTGTGGACAACATAGCTCAAAAACGAAAAGACCGTTGAATATCACTCTTGGTATTTAAGTTTGGTATCTTCCAAGAATGCGACACGAAGATTTTCAAGAAAATCCCCCACTCCCAACTACCCTTTACATGGAACTTTTTTCGAAAATTTTGTTTTTCTTTAAAATGGCTCTTAACGATTTTTATTAAAATATCGTATATTAGATATGTTTACCTTGCAAATAAAATGTATATCTTGAATTTTCTGGGAATAGCCTCTGAAGACTACTTTATTCTAGAAGAATTTTACGGAATTTTGCATAACTACTAAACCGTAACAGATGGACAAAAACTTAGCATACAAAAAATATAGAGCACATTAAAACACACAACTTATGTTATACACTTTTTTTCGTGGAGTTGATCTTTTTAGATTCTTTGTTATTGGTTTTAGCTTTAAAAACTTCTACTTTTCTCATGCAGGAATTTGTTAATTCGTGTCCATACAAGCAAAGGAACTTCAGTCACATAGCAACCAGCTTTTGACTATCACTTTAACCTATGGTACTCCCTTATTTCGCTTCTACTTACAAGGAAGCAAGTAATAAGAATATCTCTGCTAATTTTTTCTCGATTAGCATGAAGTAAATAGAAGCATAAGCTTTTTAACAATAATTTGATACAGAGATGTGGGGAAAGCCATGTGAATGGAACACACAAGATTTTTTAAACACATTATTGATTTCAATTTTATTAAATTTAAATACTCAAATAGGAAGGCCGAATCTTACTTAGGGCTTTGGAAAGACACGCTATGACAATCGCAGAGCGAGAGATTTTAGCCCAGTCAATGTTTATATTCGCATGATGTAGAGCAAGCGATGATCTGCTAGCAGAAGAGATAGGGAAGGTCACGTCAATAGAGCACATCATATTTTAGTGGAGAGAAATACTTTTTGGGTTGTTGTGACAAAGGTATTTAAGTATGCTTGTTTAAACATTCGAAATGTTAGTTTGCACTCGGGTATGGCATTTTTCAAAACGGTTATTTATATGGTACTTCTGTGGTGTTTAACCAACAGGCAGCAGCAGCAGCAGCGTGGGGTCATTGCCCCGCCTCTAGACTAGCGCCACTAGGTGTTGTGTTCAAGGTGAGGGACACATTCCCTCTGGCCACATGTACCAAGCTCCACTTGCCTCTTTGTTGGCACTGTATTCATCTCCTTTAACCAACAGGCAGCAGCAGCAGCAGCAGCAGCGTGGGGTCGTTGCCCCGCCTCTAGACTAGCGCCACTAGGTGTAGTGTTCAAGGTGAGGGACACATTCCCTCTGGCCACATGTACCAAGCTCCACTTGCCTCTTTGTTGGCACTGTATTCATCTCCTTTAACCAATAGGCAGCAGCAGCATGGGGTCATTGCCCCGCCTCTAGACTGGCGCCACTAGGTGTTGTGTTCAAGGTGAGGGACACATTCCCTCTGGCCACATGTACCAAGCTCCACTTGCCTCTTTGTTGGCACTGTATTCGTCTCCTTTAACCAACAGGCAGCAGCAGCGTGGGGTCATTGCCCCGCCTCTAGACTAGAGCCACTAGGTGTAGTGTTCAAGGTGAGGGACACATTCCCTCTGGCCACATGTACCAAGCTCCACTTGCCTCTTTGTTGGCACTGTATTCGTCTCCTTTAACCAACAGGCAGCAGCAGCAGCAGCAGCGTGGGGTCATTGTCCCGCCTCTAGACTAGCGCCACTAGGTGTTGTGTTCAAGGTGAGGGACACATTCCCTCTGGCCACATGTACCAAGCTCCACTTGCCTCTTTGTTGGCACTGTATTCATCTCCTTTAACCCACAGGCAGCAGCAGCAGCGTGGGGTCATTGCCCCGCCTCTAGACTAGCGCCACTAGGTGTAGTGTTCAAGGTGAGGGACACATTCCCTCTGGCCACATGTACCAAGCTCCACTTGCCTCTTTGTTGGCACTGTATTCGTCTCCTTTAACCAACAGGCAGCAGCAGCATGGGGTCATTGCCCCGCCTCTAGACTGGCGCCACTAGGTGTTGTGTTCAAGGTGAGGGACACATTCCCTCTGGCCACATGTACCAAGCTCCACTTGCCTCTTTGTTGGCACTGTATTCGTCTCCTTTAACCAACAGGGAGCAGCAGCAGCAGCGTGGGGTCATTGCCCCGCCTCTAGACTAGCGCCACTAGGTGTTGTGTTCAAGGTGAGGGACACATTCCCTCTGGCCACATGTACCAAGCTCCACTTGCCTCTTTGTTGACACTGTATTCATCTCCTTTAACCAACAGGCAGCAGCAGCAGCGTGGGGTCATTGCCCCGCCTCTAGACTAGCGCCACTAGGTGTTGTGTTCAAGGTGAGGGACACATTCCCTCTGGCCACATGTACCAAGCTCCACTTGCCTCTTTGTTGGCACTGTATTCATCTCCTTTAACCAACAGGCAGCAGCAGCAGCGTGGGGTCATTGCCCCGCCTCTAGACTAGCGCCACTAGGTGTTGTGTTCAAGGTGAGGGACACATTCCCTCTGGCCACATGTACCAAGCTCCACTTGCCTCTTTGTTGGCACTGTATTCGTCTCCTTTAACCAACAGGCAGCAGCAGCAGCGTGGGGTCGTTGCCCCGCCTCTAGACTAGCGCCACTAGGTGTTGTGTTCAAGGTGAGGGACACATTCCCTCTGGCCACATGTACCAAGCTCCACTTGCCTCTTTGTTGGTACTGTATTCATCTCCTTTAACCAACAGGCAGCAGCAGCAGCGTGGGGTCATTGCCCCGCCTCTAGACTAGCGCCACTAGGTGTTGTGTTCAAGGTGAGGGACACATTCCCTCTGGCCACATGTACCAAGCTCCACTTGCCTCTTTGTTGGCACTGTATTCGTCTCCTTTAACCAACAGGCAGCAGCAGCAGCGTGGGGTCATTGCCCCGCCTCTAGACTAGCGCCACTAGGTGTTGTGTTCAAGGTGAGGGACACATTCCCTCTGGCCACATGTACCAAGCTCCACTTGCCTCTTTGTTGGCACTGTATTGGTCTCCTTTAACCAACAGGCAGCAGCAGCGTGGGGTCATTGCCCCGCCTCTAGACTAGCGCCACTAGGTGTTGTGTTCAAGGTGATGGACACATTCCCTCTGGCCACATGTACCAAGCTCCACTTGCCTCTTTGTTGGCACTGTATTCATCTCCTTTAACCAACAGGCAGCAGCAGCAGCAGCGTGGGGTCATTGTCCCGCCTCTAGACTAGCGCCACTAGGTGTTGTGTTCAAGGTGAGGGACACATTCCCTCTGGCCACATGTACCAAGCTCCACTTGCCTCTTTGTTGGCACAGTATTCATCTCCTTTAACCAACAGGCAGCAGCAGCAGCGTGGGGTCATTGCCCCGCCTCTAGACTAGCGCCACTAGGTGTTGTGTTCAAGGTGAGGGACACATTCCCTCTGGCCACATGTACTAAGCTCCACTTGCCTCTTTGTTGGCACTGTATTCGTCTCCTTTAACCAACAGGCAGCAGCAGCAGCGTGGGGTCATTGCCCCGCCTCTAGACTAGCGCCACTAGGTGTTGTGTTCAAGGTGAGGGACACATTCCCTCTGGCCACATGTACCAAGCTCCACTTGCCTCTTTGTTGGCACTGTATTCATCTCCTTTAACCAACAGGCAGCAGCAGCATGGGGTCATTGCCCCGCCTCTAGACTAGCGCCACTAGGTGTTGTGTTCAAGGTGAGGGACACATTCCCTCTGGCCACATGTACCAAGCTCCACTTGCCTCTTTGTTGGCGCTGTATTCATCTCCTTTAACCAACAGGCAGCAGCAGCAGCGTGGGGTCATTGCCCCGTCTCTAGACTAGAGCCACTAGGTGTAGTGTTCAAGGTGAGGGACACATTCCCTCTGGCCACATGTACCGAGCCCCACTTGCCTCTTTGTTGGCACTGTATTCATCTCCTTTAACCAACAGGCAGCAGCAGCAGCGTGGGGTCGTTGCCCCGCCTCTAGACTAGCGCCACTAGGTGTTGTGTTCAAGTTGAAGGACACATTCCCTCTGGCCACATGTACCAAGCTCCACTTGCCTCTTTGTTGGCACTGTATTCGTCTCCTTTAACCAACAGGCAGCAGCAGCAGCAGCGTGGGGTCATTGCCCCGCCTCTAGACTAGAGCCACTAGGTGTAGTGTTCAAGGTGAGGGACACATTCCCTCTGGCCACATGTACCAAGCTCCACTTGCCTCTTTGTTGGCACTGTATTCATCTCCTTTAACCAACAGGCAGCAGCAGCAGCGTGGGGTCATTGCCCCGCCTCTAGACTAGCGCCACTAGGTGTTGTGTTCAAGGTGAGGGACACATTCCCTCTGGCCACATGTACCAAGCTCCACTTGCCTCTTTGTTGGCACTGTATTCATCTCCTTTAACCAACAGGCAGCAGCAGCGTGGGGTCATTGCCCCGCCTCTAGACTAGCGCCACTAGGTGTTGTGTTCAAGGTGAGGGACACATTCCCTCTGGCCACATGTACCAAGCTCCACTTGCCTCTTTGTTGGCACTGTATTCGTCTCCTTTAACCAACAGGCAGCAGCAGCAGCAGCGTGGGGTCATTGCCCCGCCTCTAGACTAGCGCCACTAGGTGTTGTGTTCAAGGTGAGGGACACATTCCCTCTGGCCACATGTACCAAGCTCCACTTGCCTCTTTGTTGGCACTGTATTCATCTCCTTTAACCAACAGGCAGCAGCAGCAGCGTGGGGTCATTGCCCCGCCTCTAGACTAGCGCCACTAGGTGTTGTGTTCAAGGTGAGGGACACATTCCCTCTGGCCACATGTACCAAGCTCCACTTGCCTCTTTGTTGGCACTGTATTCGTCTCCTTTAACGGCAGTCGAAATACGATTTTCATGTTTTAATTGCATATGAATATTTGGTTAAGTTTGATAGAGGTACACTAACTGTAAATAGTTTGGAAATAGTCGTGCATAGTAGTTTTTTAGTACACTCCCTTGATAAATATCGATAACTCTGTAAATATTAATGTTAAAGAAGAGAGATTTTTTTATTTTGATCGGAAAATTTTACTTTAGCTATTGGCAGCATTGGTATCCCGCTCATATTTTCTTCATGTCACTGTTTTGAAATACTGCGAAGTTGTTTTTGGAAATTTAGGTTGTATTGTTTTTAGTGTTTGAAAGCAATTTCTGAAGAGGTAACATTTTCTATACAAATGTGGCACTACCTGGAAACCAAACGCCACTAGGGGCTGATATTTTTATGTAAAATAGTCTTTATTTTAACGAGAAAGTTTCTAAGTATATGGATTAGTTATTTTTTTTAAACTTAAAAATCATTTCTTTCAACAAAATTTTAAGAGCTTTATTAAAAAAAACGTGTATTTTCCTTCTAATGAACAGAAGTATTATTAGTTTCTCTACACGTACTATGTACATTGTGTATAGAGAAGGTATTGTATTCCACCCAAAAATTCGATACCGAGATGTCGCCGGAAATATACGCTTTAGGGTCCCCTGTATCCAAAAAAGGTATTTTCAGAAAAAGGTCCGTGTGTGCCAGTGTGTCCGTGTGTCTGTGAACACGTTAACTGAAAAATGAAAAGTCGGTAAAATACTAAACTTGGTATTTAAGTTTAGTATCTTCCAGGGATGCGACAGATTTTTAGAAAAATCCCCCACCCCAAACTACAGTTTACAGGAAAAATTTTCGAAAATTTTGATTTTCTCAAAGATGACTCTAACGATTTTTATTAAAATTGTTTATATTAAAGCTATTTACCTCACAAATATAATGTATATCCATAGCCTCTGAAGATTACTTTTTTCTGGATGAATTTTCCGGAATTTTACATAACTACTAAGCCGTAGGAGATGGAGAAAAACTTATCACACAAAAATGTACAGCACGTTAGAACACACGATTTATATGTGATATACCTTTTTTTCTCGCGGAGTTGATCGTTTTTGAGATATTTCTTGTTTTTGGTTTCAGTTTTGAAAAACTTATACTTTTCTCATACAGGAATTTGGCAAATCCTGTCCATTAAACAAAGGAACTTCAGTCACATAGCAATCAGCTTTTGACTATCACTTTAACCTATGGCACTCCCTTATTTCGCTTCTACTTACAAGGAAGCAAGTAATAAGACTATTTCTGCTAATTCTTTTCTGGATTAGCATGAAGTAAATAGAACAATAAGCTTTTTAACAATAATTTGTTACAGAGATGTAGAGAAAGTCATGTGAATGGAACATATCAGATTTGTTTTAAATTTAAAAATCATCGTTTTTCAACAAAATTTTAAGAGCTTTATTTAAAAAAAAGCATACATTTCCTTCTAATGAAGAGAAATATTATATTTTTCCTGAATCAATGGTAAAGGTATCGCTGAATATACCTTAAAAATGTACCTTGTCATTTTGAATAGCTGTTGAGATAATAACTTTGGCGTTTCGACTGCTGAAGCGTTTACATTGTAACTAAAGGCTTGTGTATAAAACGTGACCGTCTGTATGGGGTTTTGCTTATTTGCGTGGAGTCATATCTTGGCAAGATGCAGGGCTACGGAGGTAGAGTATTTAGCGCGAATAGAGAGTTGGGAGCATGTCGGACGCTACTGGCAGGCGGACAGCTGAGATCTGCGAAGGCTGCCAATAGAGAAGGCGATAAGAAGAGCTAAACTATTTTACATATACTTTGTCCCATTTTACGGTCATGTTAGTATTGTGTGTACTATAATAGAAACATTACTACATCGGAATACGGTTTATTATGTGTTGCAAATTTAAATATCTTTGACCTTTTATTTTCGTGTTTACTCCTTTAATTTTTTACTTTCTCTTCACGTCTATATACATTGTATATACAGAAGGTATTGTATTCCACCCAAATTTGATAGCAAGATTTCATCGAAAATGTGTTTTGAGTCACCATGAATCCAAAAAAAAAAAAAAAAAAAAAAAAACCTTTTTGGAAAAAGGTCCTATGTGTGTGCGCGCGTGTGTGTGTGTGTCTGTGGACAGCGTAGCTGAAAAACGAAAAGACCATTAAATACCAAACTTGGTATTTAAGTTTGATAACTTCCTGGGGTGCGACAAGAAGATTTTCAAGAAAATCCTCCGCCCCAAACTACCCTTGACATGGCAAAATTTCGAAACTTTTTATTTTCTGAAAAATGGCTCTAACGATTTTAATTCAAGTCTCGTATATTTAAGCTATTATATATGCCAAATAAAATGTATATTTTAAATTTTCTGGAATAGTACCTAAAGATCTCTTTATTGTGGGTGATTTTATTGAAATGTGCATAACCAGTAAACCGCAAGAGATAGACAAAAACTTACTACACAAAACATGCAAATGACGATAAAACCCATTTATTTCATGCATTTTTTTCGTGGAGTTGATCTCTTTTTAGATATTGCTTGTTATTGGTTTCAGCTTTAAAAACTTACACTTTTCTCATACAGGAATTATAGCAACCAGCTTTTGACTGTCACTTTAACCAATGATACTCCCTCATTTCGCTTCTACTTACAAGGAAGCAAGTAATATGACTATTTCTGCTATTTTTTTTCTCAATTAGCATGAAGAAAATAGAAGTAAAAGCTTTTTAGGAACAGTTTGTTGCAGAGATGTAGAGAAAGTCATGTGAATGGAGCACATCAGATTTGTTTGTGTATTGCAAAAGCAATGTGTGGCTCCGTGCGATTGATGAATTCAATGTATGCATATTGGTATTCGAATAAATACCGTATTCATTCGTTCATGGTAATTAAATATCTATTCCATTCACATGTAAAATATTGTGCGTATTTTATTCAAAAGTTATATGGGTCTTGAGTTGAAAAAAAAATCGCACTACGGTGTGCGCCTTATGCATCTGCAACTTCTCAATAGTTCTGTAGTGTGTGAAGCTCACTTCCTTGGGTTTAAAAGCAAGTTGATGGCAGTGGAGTGCTTAATCTTACCAGGTCCATAGTGATGGGGGTCGTCTCCTTAGCGCGGTGGTAGCGCAGCTGCCTACCAAGCGGGAGACCTGGGTTCGATCCCCAGTACCGGCGTGGGGATTTTTCCCCCGCTGGGAGACCTGGACCGGGGTGCACTCAGCCTCGTGAGGTCCCTGGAGGGCCAATTGAGGAGCTACTTGATGGAGAAGTAGCGGCTCCAGGTCGTGAGGACCGCATTAACCGGCCGGGAGGGGCTCGAGGCGCTGACCACGTCTCACCCTCCAATACTGCACCCCATGCATGACGTCTGTAGTGGACCGAGATGGGGGACGCAGCGGCCGGGCGGTAGGCCAAGGCTCCCCGTGAGCTGTCGTGCCATGGAGTTATAGTTATAGTGATGGGGCATCGCTCAGAGAAATAATCGCCAAACTGAACCTGCTTTTTATGTTCTCTATCACACAACACGAACATTTTCAGGGAAATCCTTCACTCGTAAACTAATATTCACATAGAAACTTTTCCTGGCATTGATATTCTAAAAAATCCCATTTGTTCCGTTCACATGACCTTCTCTACATTGCTGAAACAAATTATTGTTCAAAAAGACATTATTCTATCTGCTTTATGATAAACATTGTCTTAATGGCGTGCTTCCTTGTAAGTAGACTACCCGTAAAGCGATAGTCAAATCTTTAAAAAGCCGGTTGTCATGTAGATGAAATTCATTTATTTGCAGAGCCAGGAGTTTACAACTTTCCGTGTGCTTTACATCTGAACAAATAACAAGGAATATCTCAGAAATGGTCAATTCCACGAATGACATAAATTGTGTGTTTTAATGTGATCTACATTTTTTGTTCAGTAAGGTTTTGTCCATCTCTTACAGTTTACCAGTAACACAAAATTCAACAATATTCATTTAGAATAAAGTGGTCTTAGAGGCTATTCACAGAAAATTTAAAATAATTTTATTTGTCATATACATATCTTTAATGTACGGCATTTTTCTCAAAATCTTCATATTGCATTCCTGGAAGATACTAAACTTAAATACCAAGTTTGGTATTTTACTGACTTTTCCTTTTTGAGTTATCGTAGTCACTGACACACGCGGACCTTTTTCTGAAAATACTTTTTTTTGGATACTGGGGACTCTAAAACGTATATTTCCGGTGGAATCTCGGTATCGAATTTTTGGGTGGAGTACAATACCTTCTGTATAGAATAACTGCGACGGGAAGTGTGTAGTTGACTGCTGTGGAGAGTGAGAGAGGGCGCCGCCATGACAGAGAACGGACGTGCCAAGGTCTTGAGGTAACCCTACACCTCCTGACCCCAATTCCGTTGTGAACCTTGAAAGTGCCGCTATTCTTCTGTCCTCGCACAACCGAACTTCACAAGCAGCACAAAATAACGTTGCAGAGCTTTTGCGTAATACCGATCCATCTCAGTGTGATGTTCTGACAATTAACATGCTTTACTTTCTCTACTCTGTTTAATGAGCAGAGCAAATATTCTATTCCACTCAAAATTTCGGTGTCGAAACTTTTTTTTTTAAATATTTGTTTTTAGACTCTCTAAAATAAAAATAGTTACGTATTTATTATACAAATATGTAAAGTATTTTTACTTTCTCTATATAATAGTGTATATAGAAGGTATTTTAATGCACCAAAAATTCGATAGCGATATTTCATCGGAAATACATGTTTTGAGTCCCCCTGAATAAAAAAAAAACATTTTAAAAAACTATATGTATGTTTGTGGGCAGCATAGCTCAAAAACGTAAAATCCGTTAAATACCAAACTTGATATTTAAGTTCAATATCTTCCACGGATGTGAAACGAAGGTTTTCAACTGAATTCCCCCACCCCAGCTACCCTTTTACATGGAAACATTTTCGAAAACTTGATTTTGTCAAAAATGGCTCTAAATATTTTGTATTTTAAAGATATTTACGTCACAAATAATATGTGTATTTTCAATTTTCTGGGAGTAGCCTTTGAGGATCTCTTTATTCTGGATGAATTTTGCTCAATTTTGCATAACTGGTAAATCGTAAACGATAGATAAAAAACTTACACACAAAAATTTAGATCTCGTTAAAACACATAATTTTGCCATGTTCGCTGTTTTTGTATAACTGCTTGTTTCTAAGGTATTACTTGTTATTGTTTATATATACCGAGATATCACAGGAAATACATGTTTTGGGTCTCATTGAATCCAAAAAAGCATTTGTGGAAAAAGATATGTGCGTGTGTGTGTGTCTGTGGGCAGCGTAGCTCAAAACTGAAACGCCCGTTAAAAACCAAACTTCGTATTTAGGTTTGGTATCTTCCAAGGATGCGACATGAAGATGTTCAAGAAAATCCCCCACCCCCAATTGTGCTTTACACGGAACTTTTTCAAAATTTTTGATTTTCTCAAAAATGGCTCAAATGTTTTAGATTACAATACCGTATATTAAAATATTTACCTGACAAATAAAATGAATATCTTGAATTTTCTGGGAATAGCCTCTGAAGACTACTTTATTCTGGATCAATTTTACGGAATTTTGCATAACTGCTAAACCGTAAGATATGGACAAAAACGTACCACACAAAAAATGTAGAGTACGTTAAAACATGCAATGTACGTAATATACATTTTTTTCGTGAAGTTGATGGTTTTTTTTAGATATTCCTTGATATTGGTTTCAGCTTTGGAAAACTTACACTTTTCTCATACAGGAATTTGTCTACTCGTGTCCATACAAACAAAGGAACTTCAGTCATATACCAACCAGCTTTTGACTATCACTTTAACCTATGCTGCTCCCTTATTTCGCTTCTACTTACAAGGAATCAAGTAATAAGACTATTTCTGCTAATTTTTTTCTCAATTAGCATGAAGTAAATAGAAGAATAAGCTTTTTAACAATAATTTGTTGCAGAGATGTAGAGAAAGTCATGTGAATGGAGCACATCAGGTTTTTGTTGTTGCATAATGAGGCACATACCGATCAACAATGTGACCAAATAGTTAAAGCGACGTCAAACAAGTAGAATAAACACGTAAGCTTAGTCGACGGGGAGTCCTCTACCTTTGGTCAAGCATCCGGGCCAGAAACCTGGAGGATGAGACGGAAACAAGGGGAAGGAGCACTCGCTACTGACCCCGGGAAACATCCAGTGAGATCGCAGTTTGAACTTCCCAATGCGAGGGGCACATGTGGCATGAAGTGTTATGCTCCATTTACAATGAGATGTAAGCATTCACATAGACCCAAGCAAGAGTTTGCAAACTCAAAACATGATCCTTGCGCTGTAGAAGAATTGCGCATGCAGATCAACAACAGACAATCGCAATGCCAAATTTTCAGCGCCTAGTGTACATGAGATAGCCGCCATGTCTCATTGAGTTATTGTATACACCCAGCATCTTCGCCTTGTTTTCTCGCATTAAATATGCACCTTTGTCATTTTCTGCAGCGTCTATGTTTATGAATTTCCAATGATTTGGTCAAACAATTATTGTGGCTTCACTGCCGCGAGCGTCATTTGTCTGTATGTGATATTAATTACCTATTTATTAATTTTAAAATGTTAAATGAAGTTTTTATGTGATAATTTTGGTTATATTATTCAATTTGAAACCTACGGAGAACTTGGAATTTATACATCTAAAAATCTGATGTGATCCATTCACATGTTATTCTTTACATCTCTGCAACAAATTATTGTTAAAAGCTTTATACTTCTATTTACTTCATGCTAATCGAGAAAAAAAAATAGCAGAAATAGTCTCATTACTTATTTCTTTGGAAGTAGAAGCGAAATAAGGGAGTAGCATAGGTTAAAGTGATAGTCAAAAGCTGGTTGCTATGGGACTAAAATTTCTTTGTTTGTATGGACAGGAGTTGACAAATTCCTCTATGAGAAAAGCGTAAGTTTTTAAAGATGAAACCAAAAATAAGGAATATCTAAAACATGATTAGCTCCACGAAAAAAATGTATATAATATAAATTGTGTGTTTTAACGTACTCTACGTTTGTTTATGTGGTAAGTGTTTGTCCATCTCTTACGGTTTAGCAGTTATGCAAAATTCCATAAAATTGACCCATTCAGAGGCCATTCGCAGAAAATTCAAGATATACATTTTATTTCTCGAGTAAATATGTTTAATATACGATATTTTAATAAAATCGTTACAGCCATTTCTAAGAAAATAAAAAATGTTGAAAAAAGTTCCATGTAAAGGGAAGTTTGAGGTGGGGGGATTTTTCTCAAAATCTTCGTGTCACATCCCTAGAAGATACAAAACTTCAATACCAAGTTTGGTATTTTACCGACTTTTCGTTTTTGAGTTATCGTGTTCACAGACACACGGACCTATTTATGAAAATGCTTTTTTTGAATAAAGGGGACCCTAAAACGCATACTTCCGGTGAAATCTCGGTATCGAATTGTTGTGTGGAGTGCAATGCCTACCTACTCTACACACTATGTAGTACGTGTAGAGAGAGTAAAACCCGTGTCAAGTTGTTGCATCACGCTTACGACGGAATATTGTCTTGCCTTACGTGTGCGCTAGCCGTTAATCCGCAGATGGTGGCACGTGTTGCGCTTGTAATTCCTCTTCCTCTTCTCCTCATCTCCTAAGTTTCCCACTTGTTTTAGAGAATGTCGCACAATTTTGCAACTTGAGAAGTAAAATCAAGACCACGTAAAATGACCCTTAGTGCATACGTAACCATCAAAACGTATTCTAACAAATCCTTTCTTTTTACTTATTCTACACGTACTATGTACATAGTGTATAGCGAAAGGTATTGCACTCCACCAGAAAATTCGATACCGAGATTTCACTGGAAATATATGTTTTAGGGTCCCCTGTATCCAAAAAAGGTATTCTCAGAAAAAGGCCCGCGTGTGTCTCCGTGAACACGATAACTCAAAAGTCGGTAGAATACCAAACTTGGTATTTAAGTTTAGTATCTTCCAGGGATGCGACACGAATATTTTGAGAAAAATCCCCTCACTCCAAACTATCCTTTACATGGAACATTTTTCGAAAATTTTGATTTTCTCAAAAATGGCTCAAACAATTTTGATAAAAATATCGTATATTAAAGATATTTACCTGGGAAATAAAATGTATATCTTGAGTTTTCTGGAAATTGCCTCTGAAGACCGGTTATTCTGGATGAATTTTTCCGAATTTTGCATAACTGGTAAACCATAATAGGTAGACAAAAACTTACTCCACAAGAAACGTAATTCTACTTAAAACACACAATCATGTCGTATATATTTTGACCGTGCTCGAGACATTTCTTGTTAATGTTATCAGTGTTAAAATATGTTTATCTTTTCTCACACGCAAAGAAACGGCTTTCATACCTACAGCAACCGCATTTTAAAACATTTGCCTGTCGCTTTAGCCTTATTTCCGCCATACTTACAAGAAAACAAGTAATAATACAATTTCTGTTAATGTTTATACCGTTTAGCTTGAAGTAGATAGAAGAATACACGCATTAACAATAATTTGTTACAGAGATGTAGAGAAAGTTCTGTAACTCTCCATTTCTTCTATAAGCTGACTACAATCAGAAAGTACTCACAGATAACTGCCTTTCTTCAATGCTTCATAACAATTCTGCTGCATATTCCCTGACAAGATAATGAAGAAGCTGCGCAGAACGTAGTGGGCGCAACTATTGCCAAATCTCCCTTCTCCCGCATATCCATGTGACAGACACGCATGCGTATCGCGAGGGTTTTTTTTCAGTGGCGGGAGAGAGGGGCAACTATTGCCAAGTCTCCCTTCTCCCGCATATCCATGTGACAGACACGCATGCGTATCGCGAGAGGGAATTGCAAGAGGTAGCAGTGAACACAAAAACCATAATGTACTGTTTAATATAAGGGTATACAAACTGAGAACTGTTAACAGTAATGTCGGGACCTAAGGTACGTCCCTAGGGAGATTGTGTACAATGTTGCCACTTACTTGCGAAAACAAGTACTTGGTCTCATCCGATATTCAGCCATGCGCTCGTGTATTGTAACAATGATACAGGGGTGATGGCAAACTCTTCCTCCATCCCCACCTTTCTTACCATCACAGGGGAAGCGGTTGAAAGTTTGAGCTGCGCTAACCTTTCGACATTCGCTGCGGTGATGACTACAGCATCTTTAATTTTGCGTCGGTAATTGACTCTGGGCAGAGCTTCGTTTCCCTTTTTATACCTGTCGATCACGTGGCAGGAAAGTTCTAGATGCAGTCAGACGTGCAAACCACTGCAGGTGTCAAACTCTGTCAAGTGCTACAATACGCGGCTTAAACATCAAAGAGCCTGCCTACACCAACCTGTCCATTCGCACAGGTGTAACGTCAAAAGAACTTGCCGATCACACAGATGTGCACTAACGCAGGTGTAACAATGGATGGCAACAATCAGCTACGACTTAGGAAGCAAGCCGTTTACAAACGTTCGGCGTTGTCACAGTATTGTATTAAAACTGCTCTCTAGTACTCAAAAAAGTCCCTATTTCTTCTAACTAATTACAATCAAAAATTTTTTTATAAATAAGTTTATTCGATGATTTCGGAATAATTTTGCCGTGCAGGTTTGTTTCTTCGCTCGATGCGGCTGCGACTGTACTCGCCAGAGCGCGTTCTCTCATCTCGAAGTGATAGTGCATGTTGCACCTATTAATCACAAACTCACACCCACCAGTGCGAACCTCGAATCGTCGCCGAATGCGCACGTGTTCACTTACACAGGTGTAACAATGAGCTAGTGAAAGGAAGCCAAGGGATCAACGGCTGCAATCAGCTGTGACTTTGAAACAAGTCGCTCACACATGTGTGACGATTGCGGTCGACAAGGCTAGTCACACATAATAGAACGCGTAACCTGAAATACTCGAGCGTGATCAAATTCGTTCGGAGGGGCATGTTGAGTAGAATGGATGGCCTTGCTTGATTTACTGACGCTCCGAAATGATATAGTTGACTCACAGCTGAGTATATACATAATGCAGCGCACGCGGGAGTCTGATGGTATAGCAGCAAGTCAACAAACTTTTATTAACTAATAATATAACTTAAGTTGATGAGTAATTACAACTTAATCGTTCCCATTTAAGTAGCGTCTCTTATTTCCCATTGTTAAGTGCAAAGAGGACCTTTTTATTGCTTTCTCTAGTCAGTATGTACGTTGTACATAGTGGATAGAGAAGATATTGTATTTCATTAAAAATTCGATGCTGAAATTTCACCGGAAACATACGTTTTGAGACCCCTTGAATCCTAAAGAAGTATTTTAAGAAACAAGTGCCGGTCTGAGGCTTAGCTCAAAACCGAAAAGTTGGTTAAATATGAAACTTCGTATTACTTTAAGTATCTTTCCAAGGGTGCGACACGAAGGTATCCAAGAAAATCCCTCCCTAACTACACCCCCTATTTTCATTTTGTCAAAAATGTCTCTACAATTTTCATGAAAATATCAAATATAAGATATTATCATGAAAAACGAAGTGCATATCTTGAATTTTCTGGGAATATCTTGTTAAGAACACTTCATTTTGGATTACTTTAATATAATTCATAATCCATTAGAGATACACAAAATCTTATGGCACAAAAATGTAGACCTTGCTAACGTAAACAATTTACGTCATATACTTTTTTTTTAGAGTTAACCGTTTCCGAGGTATTTATTGTTATTACTTTCAATTTTAAACTAGGTAAACTTTACTCAAGCGGGAATCAGGGCGATGAATTTTTAAAAGATTTGACTATCACTTTAACATATGGTACTCCCTTATTTGCTTCCACCTGCAAGGAAGCAAGGAATAAGACTATTTCTGCTATTGTTCATCTCCATTAGCTAAAATAATAACCTGTTGTAAGCAAAGTTAGTTTGTGAAACAGCTAGAGAAAATAATGTGAATGGAACATATCAGACTTTTATTATAAGAAATACTAGAACAAGTAGATAGATATACAGTGGCTTTTATCGCACCGCGCACTGTCTACTGCATTCCGTTACTCAGAGTGTTAGGTGCTATATGAAACAAGTAGTTACCTTGTTGTAAGTGTTAATGGTCCTCGCTTCATATCTTGCCACTCACATACATAAGCTGTTGTTGTTGTTTATACTTTCCGTCCTATACGGTTTCAGATAGCTGAATGAGGTTTCTGAAACACCCACCTGCTGTGCAACACAGCTGAGAGAATTCTTAGATGATTATGACACTGGGGAATATATTGTTTCGTTTCGTTTTGTAATCGGCTTACCCTCCCCGTATTCGTAAGACTGACAGCCCCCCCTAGGGGTCAGAAGCCTGTCGGGGAGCCAACGGCACGAACGTGTTACGAGGGTCGGCCCGTAGCCAGGCACAAACATGAGGAAGTGGATGATATGAAACAACTGGTGGAGTGAGGATCCGGAGAAAACCCGCTTGGGCGCTTGGAATCGAACCCGGACCGCCTTGATGGGAGGCGAGCAGTCTAACCACGGCGCCGTCTATGTTCGGGACATTAATAATCTGTATTCCATTCACATGATTTCGCAACAAACTATTATTGCAAAAGAATATTCATTAATCTACAAGATGAGTATTTGCATTAGTTCCTTCTAAGTAGAAGGGAAATTATAAAATAAGCAAATATTTTAAAAAGCCGGTAGCTATGTGAAACATTTGAAATTAGAATCGCTTTGCACAGTCAGGAGTAAAATAAGACAGAAATTCAAGGAAGTATAAAAAATTATGTTTCTTTTTGTTTTTTTGTTGTTTTTTTTACTGAGATCTACTTTTTTATGTGGCAAGCTTTTGTCGGTCTCATAGGGTTTATCAATGAGTCAAAATTCAATTTATATATGTTATTTTGTATTTAAATATTTTAATATAGAGTGTTTTAAACAAAATTGTTAGAAAAACAACAGCTTTAAAACGTTTCCGTCTAATGGGTAGTATAGAGTGGGGAAATTTTGATGGCAATTTAACTGAATGGCCGAGATTAGGCAATTCCAACCAATCGCTGTCATTTGACTGGAGCGATATCATCGAAACATCTTATTGATGTTCATTTCTTTGACATTTTATCGCGCCTGACGTTCGTTTGTTTAATCTCCTGTCTTGGTAACAAGGTCAGCCAACCTTCACTTTTAATAACTGTCAGTTCCACGATTGTACTTTCAATTAATTCAGTTTAAATTTTTATTTAAAGTTTTATCATAATGTATTATTTCAAAAAAGGAGTGAAAAGAATCATTATTTATATTTCTTATGTATGTGATGAGTGCAATAACCTCAAATAAAATAACATTTGTTTCCATTTCAGGTATTATTTTCAAAAGCTTAAATAAAGTAATTTTTATAGTTGCTATCGATATTCGTACATAGGTTGTAGGCAGAGTTGGCTAATCATAGTTTAGAGATAGTGAAGAAAGTAAAGTCAGTAAATAAACATGGTCGAACGCGCCATCTACCATTTGAGAACTAATGTATTGCAATGATAAAATCCCCCTTCCTATATAACATTATAATGGTCTATTTCGCTGAATTCTCTTATTAAATACAACTCGTGTTTTCATCTCTGACTCTCGGTCGTGAATTACCGACAAGATGAACACTTATCTTCGCTACTGAAGTTGTTTGAATTGTTATAAGTAATACAACTCGTGTTTTCATCTTGTCGGTAATCCACGACCGAGAGACAATTGTCCTAAGAGATAAAACACGATTTGTATTTGACCGGTGGAATGCGATGGTGGGGGAAACCGGAAAAAACCGCCCCAGCGTCGCTTTGTCCACCACAAATCTCATAGGATCGAACTCGGGCCGTCTAGGTGAGAGGCGAGTGGTCTAACCACGGCGCGGCCCGTGTGTGCGTGCGCATGTAAGTATGTGTGCTGGAACCGTCGTATAGCTTTACCAAATAAACAAACGAAGGACAAGATTTCATAGAAATGAACATCAATAAGATGTCTCGACAATAGCGCTCCAGTCAGATGACAGCGATGGTTGGAATTGCCTAATCGCTGCCATAGTATGGTGCTTTAGTGGTTGAGCTGAATTGTCATGCTCGTGCAGGGAGAGGAAATTCCTTTGTTGTAGTGAAAGCCATGGCACGTGCTCCGCGGGGACCTCGACCTCCAACCCTGCCAGACGATGCTCGTGTTTCTCTGGTAATTCAGTTAGGTACAGACTATTGTATTTTGTCAACGCCAGAAAGCGCGCCATTCAGCACATTTAATTACAGTACGTTGCCCTCCCTACACAGAGTAATTATTTCCCAGACGAAGCCACGCCTCTCCAGCATTCACAATGGAGGGAAGTGGGTCCATTTGTCTAGTACCGCCTTAAAATTTGACAACGTAAACCTTTAGCTGCTTTTTACTCTCCTTACTTTGTATATAGTACACAAATAGAGAAGATATTGCATTCCACCCAAACATTTGATACCGAAATTTCACCGCAAATATATGTTTTATCCCCTTTATCTAAAAAAAGCCTTTTCGGAAAAAGCTCCGTATGTTAATATTTAAGTTTAGTATCTTCCAGGGATGCAACACGAAGATTTTCAGAAAAATCCCCCCACCCCAACTACCCTTTACAGGGAACCTTTTTCGAAAATTTTGAATTTTTAAAAAATGCCTCTAACAATTTTGATTAAAATATCGTATATTAAAGATATTTACCTGACAAATAATATGTATATCTTGAATTTTCTGGGAATAACCTCTGAAGACTACTTTATTCTGGATGAATTTTACGGAATTCTGAATAACTGCTAAACCATAAGGGATGGACAAAAACTTACAACACAATAAATGTAGAGCACGTTAAAACACACACTTTATGTCATATACATCTTTTTCGTGGAGTTCGTCGTTTCTGAGACATTCCTGGTTTCTGCTTTGAAAAACTTACTTTTGTCATACACGAATTTGTCAACTGCTGCCCATACAAACAAAGGAACTTCAGTGACATAGCAACCAGATTTTGACTATCACTTTAACCTATGGTACTCCTTTATTTCGCTTCTTCTTACAAGGAAGCAATAATAAGACTATTTCTGTTAATTTTTTTCTCGATTAGCATGAAGTAATTAGAAACATTAGCTTTTTAACAATAATTTGTTGCAGAGAAGTAGAGAAATTCATGTGAATGGTACACATCAGATTTGTTTTACTTTCTCTACGCGTACTATGTACATTGTGTATAGAGAAGGTATTGCATTCCACCCAAAAATTCGATACCGAGATTTCACCGGAAATACATGTTTTGGGTACCCCTGAATCAAGAAAAAACATTTTTACTTTCTCTACACCTATTATTTACTTAGTGTATAAAGAAGGTATTGTATTGCACCCAAATTTCGATACCGAGATTTTACTGGAAATATACGTTTTGGGTCCCCCTGAATCCAAATAAAGCATTTTTACAAAAAGGTCCGTGTGTGTGCGTGTGTATCTGGACAGAATAGCTCAAAAACGAAAAGACCGTTAAATACCAAACTTGGTATTTAAGTTCGGCATCTTTCAAGGATGCGACACGAAGATTTTCAAGAAAATCCACCCACCCCCAACTACCCTTTACATGGAACATTTTTCGAAATTTTTGATGTTCTTAAAAATGGCTCTAAGTATTTTGATTAAAATGTCAAATATTAAAGATGTTTACCTGACAAATAAAATGCAAATCTTGAATTTTGTTGGGAATAGCCTCTGAAAACTACTTTATTCTGCATGAATTTTATGCAATTTTGCATAGCTGCTAAACCGTAAGAGATAGACAAAAAATTCCACACAAAAAAAGTATAGCACAATAAAGCATACAATTTATGTCACACACATTTCTTTCGTGGAGTTGATCGTTTTTTAGATATTCCTTGTTTTTGGTTTCAGCTATGAAAAACTTATAATTTTCTCATACAGGAATTTGTCAACTCCTGTCCATACAAACAAAAGAACTTGAGTCACCTAGTAACCAGCATTTGACTTCACTTTAACCTATAATACTCCCATATTTCGCTTCTACTTACAAAAATCTGATGTGTTCCATTCACATGACTTTCTCTATATCTCTGTAACAAATTAATTTTAATAAACTTATTCTTTTATTTATTTCATGCTAATCTTGAAAAATAAGCAGAAATAGTCTTATTTCTTGCTTTATTGTATGTAGAAGCGAAATAAGGGTGTACCATAGGTTAAAGTGAAAACAAAAAGCTGGTTTCTATGTTTGTTTGTTTGTTTGTTTGTTTGTTTGTTTGGACACGAGTTGGCAAAGTCCTGTATTAGAAAAGTATAAGTTTTTAAAAGCTGAAACCAAAATACAGGAATATCTAAAAAACGATCATCTCCATGAAAAAAATGTATATAACATAAATTGTGTGTTTTATCGTGCTCTACATTTTTTGTGTGTTAAGATTTTGTCCATCTCTTACGGTTTAGTAGTTATGCAAAATTCATCCAGAATAAAGTAGTCTTCAGAGGCTATTCCCAGAAAGTTCTCGATGTACATTTTATTTGTCGGGTAAATATCTTTAATGTACGATATTTTAATAAAAATCTTTCGAATCATTTTTTTAGAAAATCAAAATGTTCGAAAAACGTTCCATGTAAAGTGTAGCTGGGAGTGGGGGGATTTTCTTGAAAATCGTCGTGTCGCATCCATGAAGATACCAACCTTAAATGCTAAGTTTTGTTTTAAACGGTATTTTCGTTTTTGTGCTATGCTGTCCACAGGCACACACACGGAATTTTCTAAAAAAATTTTTTTTGGATTTTGGGGGACCAAAACAGGTATTTCCGGTGAAATCGTATTTTGGGTGGAATTCAATACCTACCCTATACACTATGTTTATAGTACATGTAGAGAAAGTAAAAAGCTTAAAGCGATATGCTCTGGGTCAGAACAGTTCCATTAATGGATAAAAGTTTTACTGCCAGGAAACCTGAGTCTGTGAGGATTGTGCACCAAGGCAATTAAATACCTCGCAGAGGGTTTCGTTGTCTATTATAACTCCCTGACTTCCGTAACATAGGACGCGATGTTACTGCCTCACTGAAGTTTTAGTGCCTTTCTCTGATATTACAAAAGATCACATGTGCACCAAGACAAATACCTCGCAGACGGTTTCTTTGTCTATTATAACTCCCTGACTTCCGTAACATAGGACGCGATGTTACTGCGTCACTGAAGTTTTAGCGCCTTTCTCTGGTATTACAAAAGATTATTCCTTTATGTACATAATGCTAATGACGATAAGCGCCACCACCAATGGTCTTGTTCCTTGTGATAACAAATCTGATGTGTTCCATTCACATGACTTTCTCCACATCTCTACAACCTGGTTGCTATGTGACACATGTTTCGTTGTTTGTATGGACAGGGGTTAACAGATTGCTGTATGAGAAAATATGTTTTTCAAAGCTGAAACCAAAAACAAGGAACATCTAAAAAACAATCATGTAACTTAAATTGTGTGTTTTAAAGTGCTCTACATTTTTGTAAGGTAAGTTTTTTTCAATCTTTTATAGTCTAGCCGTTATGCAAAATTCCGTAAAATTCATCCAGAATAAAGTAGTCTTCAGAAGCTATTCCCAGAAAATTCAAGATATACATTTAATTTGTGAGATAAATAGCTTTATTATGTGGTATTTTAATCAAAATCGTTACAGCCATTTTTAAGAAAAAAATTCCGAAAGTTTTTCCTTGTAAAGGGTAGTTTGGAGTGGGAGTATTTTGTTGAAAATCTTCGTATCGCATCCTTGAAAGATACCAAACTGAAATACCAAGTTTGGTATTTAACTGTCTTTTCGTTTTTGAGCTATGCTGCCCACAGGCACGCACACACACACACACACAGACGGACAGACGCACACACACTCGTACATTTTATAAAGTGCTCTTTTTGCATTAGGGGGTCCCAGAACATATTTTTTCCGGTGAAATCTCGGTATCGAATATTTGGATGTATTACAATAGGTTCTATATGCACTATGTACATAGTACGTGTTGAGAAAGTAAAAAGTATTTTTAGAAAAAGGTCCACGATAACTCAAAGCAAGTCAGTAAGATACCAAACTTGGTACATAAGTATGGTATCTTTCACGGTTGCGACACGAAGATTTTGAGGAAAATTCCCAAGCCACAAACTACCCTTTGCATGGAATTTTTTTGAAAGTATTGTTTTATCAAATTGACTCTAACGATATATATATTAAGACATTTATACCAAAAATAAATGCATATTATGGGAATAGTAATCACTAGAGCGCTCTTCATTCTAGGTGAGTTTTTCTGAATGTTGCATAGCTGGTGAACCGTAACAGAAACTTATTGATCTCGTTAAAACTTGTTAAACTTTTTTCGTGGAGTTGGCCATTTTTGAGATATTCCTTTTAGTCTAGTATGTTTCTCTTCTGCTCACAAGGAAGCAGGTAAAAAGGCTATTTCCGCCCTTCTTTGTCTCGATTAGTATGAAATAGACAATAATAAGCTTTTTGTTACAGAGATGTAGAGAAAGTCGTGTGAATGGAAGGCATCATATTTTTTTGAGTAGCAACTCTTACAGTTATGCAAAAGTTGTTCAGAATGATGTCTTTATAAGGTATATAACATTTCATGTGCCAGTAAAACATATTAAATAGATTAAAATCGTTAGAGCCATTTCTGCGAAAATACAACTTTTCGAAAAATAATCCATGAAAGAGTAGTTGGGGTGGGGGGATTTTCTTTAAAATCTTCGTGTAGCATTCTTGGAAGATACTAAATATGAATTTTGGTATTAAACCGATATTTAGTTTTTGAACTAAGTTGTTCACGGATACACACCCCCACACATTTTTTTTTCTAAAATACATTTTTACTTTCTCTAAACGTACTATGTACATAGTGTATAGAGAAAAGGTATTGTATTGCACCCAAAAATTCTATAGAGAGCTTTCACCGGGAGTATATGTTTTGAGACCTCCAAAATCCAAAAAAGAGCATTTATAGAAAATGTCCATGTGTGTGTGTGTCTGTCTGTCTTTGTGTGTGTCTGTGAACAGCATGACTCAAAAACGAAAAGAGCGTTAAAAATCAAACTTGGTATTTAAGTTTCGTATCTTCAACAATGCGACACGAAGGTTTAAAAAAATAGCACTACCCCAAACTACCCTTTACATGGAAAATATTTCGAACATTTTGATTTTCTTAAAAATGGCTGTAGCGATTTTGATTAATATCTCTTATATTTAAGATATTTACTTGCCAAATAAAATGTACATCTTGACTTTTCTGGGAATAAATTTTTGAAGACTATTTTATCCTGGATGAATTTTGCATAACTGCTAAACCATAAGAGATAGACAATGTCTTACTACACAAAAGATGTAGATCCGTGATGAAACACACAATTTATTTCGTATACATTTTTTTCATGGAGTTGATCGGGTGTGAGATTCCTTGTTATTGGTTTCTGCTTTAAAAAACTTATACTTTTCAGATACAGGAATTTGTCGACTCCTGTCCATATAAACAAAGGAACTTCAGTCACATAGCAACCAGCTTTTGACTATCATTTAACCTATGGTACTCCCTTATTTCGATTCAGCTTACAAGGAAACAAGTAATAAGACTATTTCGGCTAATTTTTTCTCGATTAGCATGAAGTAAATAAAAACATTAGCTTTTTAACAATAATTTGTTGCAGAGATGTAGAGAAAGTCATGTGAATGGAGCACATCAGATTTTTAGTATATGGTAGTTTAAACAAAGCCTTGCCGTCATTTTTGAGAAAATACATTTTTTCAAAATTTCTTGCACCTAAATGCTAATTTGGGATGTGGATATTTTCTTGAAAATCTTCTTGTCCATCCTAGAAAGATGCTGAACTTAAGTATCAAGTTTGGTGTTCAATCTAATTTCTATTCAACTTTCTTTACACCTACTATGCGCTTAGTCTGGGTTCGATTTCCAGCACCAGCGTGGGGATTTCCCCCCACTGGGAGACCTGAAACTCAACCTCGTGAGGTGCCTGGAGAGGAACTACTTGATGGAGAAGTAGCGGCTCCAGGTCTCACCCTCCAATACTGCACGTCTGTCATGGACCGAGACGGAGGACGCAGCGGCCGGGCGGTAGGGAACGTGTCAACACCTTGATTTCACACATTTGAGTCCCTTAATCGAAAAATCTGAAGAGTTCCATTCACATGACTTTCTCTACATCTCTGCAACAAATTGTTGTTAAAAAGCTTATGCTTCTTATTGCTTCATGCTAATCGAGAAAAAATTAGCCGAAATAGTCTTATTACTTGCTTCCTTGTAAGTAGAAGTGAAATAAGGGAGTACCATAGGTTAAAGTGATAGTCAAAAGCTGGTTGCTATGTGACTCAAGTTCCTTTGTATACATGGGCAGGAGTTGACAAATTCCTGTATGGAAAAGTGTAAGTTTTTCAAAGCTGAAACCAAAAGACAAGAAATATCCAATAAAACGATCAACTCCACGAAAAAAAATGTGTATTACATAAATTGTGTGTTTTAACATGCTCCACATTTTTTGTGTGATAAGTTTTTGTCCATCTCTTACAGTTTAACAGTTATGCAAAATTCCCTAAAATTCCCCCAGAATAAAGTAGTCTTGAGAGGCTATTCCCAGAAAAGTCAAGATATACGTTTAATTTTTCAGCTAAATATCTTCAATGTACGATATTTTAATCCTTAGAGACAGTTTTGATAAAATCAACATTTTCAAAAAAAGTTCCATGTAAAAGGTAGTTTGAGGTGGGGAGGATTTTATCAAAATCTTCGTGTCGCATCCCTGGGAGATACTAATCTTAAATACCAAGTTTGGTATTTTACCGACTTTTCGATTTTGAGTTATCGTGTTCACAGACACACACACACACACACACACACACACACACACACACACACACACACACACACACACGGAGCTTTTCCTGAAAATGCTTTTTTTGGATACAGGGGACCCTAAAACATATATTTCCAGTGAAATCTCGGTACCGAATTTTTGAGTGGAGTGCAATACTTTCTCTATACATGTACTTAGTACTTAGTACGTGTAGAGAAAGTAAAAAATACGTGCATGGAAAATAAAATGCGTATGTTGAGTTTTCTGGGAGTAGCCTTTTTATTCGACATGACTTTTGAGTAACTGGTGAACCACAAGGAAGGCCCAAAAACTGCAGATCTTATGTCATATTCATTAGCTCTTTTTAATTTTCTAGGAGAGTTAAGCATTTCTGGGATACTCATTCATTTTTAAAATACTTAAACTTTTCTCATACGAGAGTCATAATGCTCTTTTGGTTTAGTCCTGGCCGTTAAAATACAGCCGACATTTAGTTGCCTGTCGTAGCGATAGTTTCAAAAGTTGACATCTGCTTGGCCTAATGGAGTCCCTGCTATTTATAAGAATGACTTTCTTTTGTTTCAGGGCTGCGGATGACATTTCCAGTGAAGGTAAAATTGTTTGCTAAAGGCAAGTAATATAGGATGATTCACTAAGTAGCTTTGGAAGTGCGCCTGTCACATGAAATAGCATGTTTGTATTGACTTTATAAATCTTTGTTTGTAGGTGCTGGGGCGGAATGAGCTTAGC